>VWZN01019446.1:374113-395259 GCA_013396955.1 Regulus satrapa | reverse complement strand
GTAGGATATAGTATTTTTAAAAAATCAAGAGGTACTAACTAAAACAATTAAATCAGAACTTGGTAAGAAAAACTATATCGCTAAAGTTCTAAAACATAGCTTATGTAAGTAATTAAACATATTATTTACATTAATGATGGAAGTAATATAATAGACATAATGGAATAACTGAAAGAAGCATTGTCAAAACACTGATCTTTATTTTATAAAGGAATATACTCTGACTAGCAAATCTTGAAAAGGTTTATTTTTCAGAAAATCACAGCACCCTAATGTCTAACAACAATGGCCAAAAACTCACTGTGTATTAGTAGAATACTACAATGTTAAAATAATTCAGAATGCTATAACCTCTAAAGTATTAGTAAAAACTCTCAGATTACTTAAAATCATCTTTATTATGTTAATTGTATTTCTCTAAGAAAAATAAAACATAATTTTGAGAATGCTTCTTTCTGCCTCTGCTCTGTTGTTTTTTTTTTGTTTTTCTATTTTTAGCATGAATAGTTTTCCTGGAACACTACTGCTGGTGGTGAGTGAGGAGACGTGCTGAAGGGCAGAGAGTAAATTGCATTTTTGTCAAAATGAGAAACAGTCCAATTTAATTATTTAGTTGCTCATTCATAGACATCAAAACTATAATTAAATTTATGGCTTGTCCCTTTATAAAGAAAATCTTAAATATGAACAAGCATAGAAACTGTGTAGTCCTTGTGCCCAGCACTGACTGTCAGAGTCCAGTTTCTATAAGCTCCTACAGAAAACAAACATTAGCTTGAACTCCCTTTCAGAATCCTACCAAAATAAACTACAGCATCCAGGTTTTCAGGAAATATGGAAATCTCCCAAATGTACAAGAACAGAGGGAGATAAAAGATGAAGGAGCATTAATTTGGGAACATGAGTAGCTGACAGGAAGCAAGCCCAGTAGCTGCAATGCACGCCAGTCACAGTCCTGGCCCAGCCTTCTGCTCTCAGTGACTCCTAAGGGACAGCCACTGTTTACACCCAATTTAGAGTGCATTGCCTCAGCATGGATGAATTCAGCTGCTGAGAAAGCTGGTCATCTTTTTAAGGTGGTTATGGCCATCCGAAGTCTACCTTTTCATGGCAGGGATTATGGCTCTTTTCCTGACTCCAGGGATTTTCTTCAGCATCCTCTGGTGCTTTCAGTACTTTCCACTAATTGATTCTATTTCCTTCAGCAGGTCATCCCCAAGAGCTGCTCTCTTGGCACTGCCACGTGGCAGACTGGGCTTCATCCCTGGTACTTGATATTATACTTGTAGCAATCGGTTTTTTAATGTGGGTTAGTTTTAATTTAAAATAAGAAAAATTTTACCTTTCCCATATATTTTCTGCTAGAAACAGTCAACCTTTATTTTGAATTCAAATCAGTTGATCTGTCTTATTTTATGTTTGAAGTACTTCCATAAAAGAACGTGAAGTAGAGCTAAAAACACATTGAACACAAATTGCATTGCATCCTAGTGACAGCCTAACATGGGATAAACCCCATTGTTATTTGGGAATATCTGGACACAAGAGGAATATGAAGGTAAATTATATCCTCAAAACACTGTCTGAACAGTTTCGTCTCTGGATTTTTTCCAGAGTATTTTAGAGACTGTTCAAATATTTGTTGTTTTAAGACTCTAGTGCATCCACTGCAAATAAAGGTGATGACAGGACTGGGTAGATGAAGAGTATCTATCTAATGAGAAATGTAAGAACCAGAACTTAATAGTATTTTTCCACCAAATTCAGAGCTGAATATCACTTTTCTGTTTATAACTACTCAGTGAATCATCTCTACCAATAAATTCTAAGTTAATAATGAAAGTCACAAACTATTTACATTTAAAAACTGTGAAACAAGTCATCATTTAGCTCACACACCACTGTGCCTACTTCCTGACGGAACAACCAATACCTGCAGACAGTAGGATCACTTGAAGACATTACTTGATCTTACACCTTATATCTGTAGAGACCAATGTTTTAAATAAAAAAATAGTGGCTTTACATGAGGTAATTTAATACATATTTCTTAGAAAGAAACACGAATGAAAAACAGAGTCAAGGCAGTGGTTACAGTTAGTTTCTTGACTTCTACTTCCCAATGTTCCTTTCAAGTTTGGTATCTCAGGCTATTCATCTTACCCAATCAGTCCACAGAGCAGTTTTATTTGTCTTTGTTTTATACTGGCTTAGATACAAGTATTCATCACAGTCACTGCTGCTTGTACAACAGCAAAAATTTATTTTGTGGATTGGAATGTAAGAAATCAACCTTTGCGGTTCCTCTCTTCTGTTTAATACTAATTTAATCTGATTTCTTCAAATTAACTACCACTTGAGCTAGAACAAATTACAGTAAGATACCTCTTGATTTAAAGAATTTCAGTGATGGGAGATTCTCTACAATGCTGAGGCACAACAAATCAGGATTTCACCTCTAAACTATAATTTCAATACAAATTATCCTAAGCAAAGCATGCTTCTAGCTATTTGTGAACATCCTACATATAATAAAGACATCCTCCTCCCCCCCTCTCCACTTCAATTTCTGCAAATTCTATGCAGAAGAAATGCTAAGGAAATATTTTCACTTTAGAATTTCATTTAAGGCCAATAGGCTTAAATAGTGCTGAGATATCTAACACATGTATTTTGACAAAGCAAAAAAGCTTATGCAGCTATTTTCCATCAAATTATTTAGATGTATCATCTGGCTGGTGGTCCACAGCTGCTTTCAAAATGTTTTAATTTTTCATGGTATCCCTTACCTGAAATATTATATGTAAGAAACTTACAAAAACCAGGAATACAAGAACATGTATTGAACATGTACAAGAACACAAACAAACAAACAAACAAACAAACAAACACCCCCAAAACCAAATCCATAAAATTTTAAGAAAATCAGCTGGAAATATCTTTCTCAAGATATTTTGATTTTGTCCCTTTTTTTTCCATTGGCACATTTTGAAGCATTCAGGTTTTAGAAATTGGGACTGAGCATTAATCCTTTAAAGAGTTAAAAAAGAAAAACAAAAAATTCAAGGTAAGGCACTATTAATAGTATATTCTGTTTCTTGTTTCCCTTCTTTTCTGTTAAAATAACTGAGAATAAAACTAGGCTGTTCCTCTGTTTCTTCAAAAGCCAGAGCTTCCTGTATAAATCTTCTGGATAGGGGAAAGAACCCTAAAAGCCTGAAGTTTGGCCCATTCTTGACTTGTGAGCTTACTATTTCAAATTACTTCATAATCACGACTGTAGTTAATAGCTTAAAGCATTTAAAAATACTTGCTTTAAGAAATGCTTATGTTAATCATGAGTAACATCAGCATAGCAACTATATGAACATTTGCAATGGGTGTCAACCCATACATTTTTACTAGCAGTTAACTCAAAAGAATCTAGAACAAATCAGAAAAAGCATGTTCAGAAATACATTACCTGCATTCCATTTAATTAAATTACTAAACCCAGAAATCCCCCTTGAATGAGGAGTTAATATACATATTTAGATAAAATCTTATGAGGTTATTACGAACTCTTTACAAGGACAAAGTCTACAGCATACCAGAGGACCTTTGGTTTTATCCAGTTTTATTTCTTATATCTAACCTCCTTACAACTCCACAGAAGGTCACCCTGGGCCATCCAGCATGCCACAATCAGAAAGACAGCTGCACTGTAACTTCCTATAACATACAGACAGGCATTGAAATTCCCACCCTCAATAACTCCAAGGCTGTCTGCAGTAGCACTGCAGCAAGTTATGGACATTATTTCAGCTCAAGAACAACTTAGAAATCACTCTTGAAATTCCAGTGTGCAAGGGGAAGTACAACTTCTTCAGCCTGTGCTACAGATAATTTGCTTTGTTTTCAGAATGACAGAAAATTAGCTTCCTTTCTCTTGGGCAAATGCACAGCAAAGAGACACCCTCTTGGGTCAACTCTCTTTTGTGGTTTTGACTGCAAATTCATTGGATTGTTTTACCTGTCGGAGCAGGATCACTGACAGTGACACTTTCTCCCAGCATAGATTTTAGTATTACACAACAGCAATGCTGTGGATCAAACAGGTATAACATGAACTTGGTCCCCAGAGAAAGAGATAAGGAAATAACTTGGAAATATTCTTCCTTAAATAGAAAGAGATGCTGGAAGAAACCAACATACTTTTCATTGACTTTTAATTTGTTTCTAATGCTGACTCAAGGTCATTACACAACAAAAATGAGAATAAAAGTTCCACAAAATCAGTGAGGTGAGAAAATTAATGAAACAGGGTTGGAAAATAGACTCTTGCTCTCATCTTCAGAGGAAAGACAATGTACATGATTTTTCTCTTGTCTACTGGTTTGTGAAATCACTATTTCATATTTTTAATACTTCACTTGTCCTTCATATATTTCTTTGAAGGTTAAGTAAAAATGGGGTTGTGATACCAAACACAGTGACAGCGACGGGCAGTACATAGCACAGTAAGAGCCACTAAGTTTCTAAGCAATGAAAGAATGCCAAATGACAAAGGCTGGAACAGGAGGATGATGTTCTCAAAAGAGAAAGCTTTTGATGTATTTATTTCATTGATTTTGTAGCACCTTCATTAAAAAAACCCAAACACCTAAGGGTAGAATTTCTCTCATCCCTTCACCCAACACTGAATACATAAATCAAAAATGCAGTTTTTGGTTCCTAGTCTCATAGTTCTAAAAATGTAAATTGCGACCTAGCTCAAAGATGAAAGGTTGAAACTTATCTTTTGTTTAACAGCTTGACTTCACAGAGCTGTTAGAAAAGTAAACTAAAGATATATTAGTATTTCACCCTCTGCTAGCTGCAAGCATACACAAATCTGTGTTTATCACACTTTCTTCCTAAAACAAGTTTAAACCCAATTTTATATCAATATCAATCAAGTTATTTTGAATGACACGCTAAAATCAGGATAAGACTGAAATACTGAAATTGACTTCAAAGAAAAAATAATTTTACATGTGTATGCTTTTTCTTTGTATGCACTCTTTTTTCCATAGCAGCTTCCATCAATTAAAATCATGTAGACTTATTGGAGACCAGCTGTTCTCATTTGTTGTGCTTCAGTAGACAGGGACTCTGTGATTAATGGTCCTTGTTTTTCTACAATCTGTAGTCTCTCTTCTCTTCCTGCTCATGTACTGTTTAATGATATAATCTCAACACTGACATTACTAGCTCTATTTCTGATTTACTGGAATAATGCCCAGAGTTTATTGTGACAGAAGGAAAAGTATCCTAAATCATTGCATTGGGTTCTTGCTCGAAGCTGACATGTGTCTGGGCAGGGAAGAGGTGGTATGGTTTCCAAGAACCAAATTAATTACTGCAATTTAATGGGTGCATGTTCTTCATTGCTCTAAGGTATGACTGGAAATCTAACAGAACAAAGGTCAAAGGAAAGATCTGAACAGAACTCTGAAAGATATCTCAAAACTCTAATTTGAAAACTTCAAAAGAGAAAACCATAAAATTCCCATATCTACATTATAAACTGTAACAAGGAAATTCAGATTCATAGTGTAGACTATTATGCTTCCTGAACTTGCATACATTTTAAAAGACTTTGGGTTTTTTTCTGTTGTCTAAATGATGCATTTCTGTATTACAGTATTGGGCCTCTCCTTTGTTATGACTGAGACCATAAAACAGTTGTTCAATGCATAGCTGTGAGTATATATTTTAAATTTTGCTATCCAAACCTGGCCTCAGAGCAATTTGGCAATGTAGCTGCTATGTGAAAACAACATAATATGTTACCCTGTGTTTTCTCAAAAAAGCATAAATCTACTGAAAAACATGCTTTATTTTTTACAAAGCATTAGGAACAAGCAGCACACTGCTCAGTATATGATATAAGGTTTGAGACCATATAGCAACATTATGACTCCTGCTAAGGAATTTTTTCCAGAAGAAAGAAACCCAGGCAAACAATTACAGCGGCCAGATGACATAAAATTTAAATGTCAAACTGGGACATGTTTTCCTTCCTTATTGAAGAAAAAACAAAACTTCACAAAGATGTTTTTTGAAAATGGAATTTTGAAGAAATTTGGGATTTTTTCTCAGAGAAATAATAAAAGAATTACAGCTGGAGAGCCCCAAAGAAATTACATAGATTGTGAAAGTGGGGTTTGTCAGATCAGAGGGTTGTGTACTGTTGGTAAGTCCTGAGGTACTTGTGCAGTTACACATTTTTCTCCAGCAGCTCTACGGGCCATGATGGTTCCATGTGTGCACAGGTTAAGCAATTGGTTATAATTCATCTTTCAGGGTTTTTTTGCCCTTCTGCTATCAAAGACAGCTGCTAGCTCGAAGAGTACTTCAGATGTAGCATACTAGGCTTTTTCCCTCAGAGAAGTTGTTTAACAAACATATACAAAAGCAGATACTGTGCCATAATGCATTTAAGGATGTTTGAAATTTAAATGAAACTGATGATAATAATACTGGCAAAATTCTGATGGAATAAAAATTACTTGGGGGAAAGACTGTAAAAGCCACGATCTAGAAGGAACAGAGATTCTTAATATCAAGTTTGGATCTGGATATAAACAGAGATCCTTCTAATATTCTAGAATTAAAAATATAACCAGGACTTCTGTAATCTTAGTTTAGGGTAACATTTATGCTTTTGTAATTTAAGCATAAAGATAGCAAACTGGTTTTAGAATAGCCATCTTAAGCTCTTGAAGCACTTTGACTAAAGTGGCACCAACTCTCAGACTGCATTACAAATCCCACCTAAGATGGTAAGCATAAAAAACTAAACCTGATAAAATTAAGCCATATTGTTATCTCTGAAGTTCTGATTGTAATGTTATTACTACTTGCTCACCTATACTTAAAAAATACGCACAAGCAAAGGTTTGAAGTCCTTCAAAATGTTTTGTCCTTCCAAAGGAAAAATTTTGAAAGTTATAGTAAAATATGTAGGTTCACCAATGGTAGTCTATTCCAGAATATTCCAATAATAGGAAATACAGCATATGTCAATATGCTGAATACAGCACTTAAAAATCATAATAAAATTCTATTTTTAATGTCAACTTTATGCTTGCTTTTACTGAAAAAGGATTTCTTTTTTTTAATTGGATATTTGAGAGATTCTCAAGAATTCATTTTACAGCTGTAGTAATTTCAAAAGTGATCTTGGTACTAATACTAATGAAACTTCTTAGAGACACAATATTACAAAGGAGGGACAATCTGCATGAGTAAAGTACAAGAAATAGAATTAAATTTAAAATGCAAAGGGCACAGCCTCAAACTTCAAAGAACTTCCACTTCAGGGTTAGAGCTCATGATATAGAAGTGATGGAAAAAGATAATTTCAATTTTGCTTGTCTTGCTTTGCTTCTACTATTAAAGGCCTGTACTGAAAAGCAGCACATTCCCTGCCAGCTAGATATACATCAGGGAAGAAGTATAATGGGTGTATTAGTCAATCACAGCAAGACCACAAACACTGGTAAAATGAAGCCACATAAAAGGAGGATGCCATTTTTGCATGCATCAGTAAACATTCCTGCAGAGATTACAAATGAAAATGGTATTGTCAATGGCTACAGCACAGATGGGACCCTATCTAGAATGTGTTTCCTTGATGAATCATCAACTCAGAGAGAATTGATGTGAGGAAAAAGGCCCAAAGAATAGGAAAGGTAATGAAGACAAAAATTCATAAAGGAAAACACAGAATCTTGATTTTTGTAGTGAAAAAAACCCAACCCAAACCAAAACCCCAGGTTGTGAAAGTGCATGAATGATCTGTTTATCTGCAAAAGAGAGACAAAATATTTAAAATGCATTACAATGGGGATACCAGAATATCATATCAAATGGGAATAAAAGATCCATAAAAATATATTTAGTCTTGAGGCTGGAAGGTCTCTTTCCATCAGAAGAATGAAACTGACACTGAACAATTTTCCTCAAGAACAAACAGTGGATTTCAGCTTGAGTGGTTACATAACAGTGAAAGGCCCTGGGTGGTGAGGACTGTTGCATGGTGACACGAGTGACACGGAGGAGGTGCCAGGGGCCACACGGGCAGTGTGGTCTCCAGGCTGTGGTGAGCTGCACACCTTGGAAGCTGGAGAAACAAAACCATCTTGTTGGCACTGAGAAGCCTGCAGTGATCCCATTTCGTGCTTGCACCAACAGTGCAGAAGGAAGTATTAGTGTTAATGTCCTTTCTCTTTGACAGTAGGAATAAAGCACAAGCTTTTACAAGAAAATCCTGCAATAACTTGGATGACAAAAACAGGGTGATGCTTTCAATGGATGGGTTACCTGCTGATTGAAGGTGATGATGCCCAAATCAGGACTCCCAGCATCTACAGGGATGCAGGATTCCCTGTGCTCTTCTGCCATTCTTTGCAGTGCTAGTCCTAATAAATAGCATTTTGAATTCCAACTTACAGGGCCTTGAGTGCCTTTCTTACATAAGGGATCATAAGGGACCATCAAACCTTAATGCAAAACATCATCAGCTTGTTCATTTAAGAAAGGCAGGTATATGACTTCTCTGCTGTGTTGTGCTGAGAAAAACTGAGGGAACCAGATTGAGGAGGCCCCTTCAGCTCCACTCCACTAGAAGGTTCATACGTCTATGGAAAAGAAAATATTAAGGATCATGTGAAATTTCATTCTATTTCAGTAGATTGCACAGTCTCGCAAATCTATCAAATCAAACCTGTTGATTCTTGGTATCAGTGAGCAAATCTACGTTTTGCATTTTTGTTCTTTGTCAATTGTTAAGCTAAACTCTGTGGAAGACAAAAAGACCTGAAACGCTTTTTCTTGATTTCTTTTTATAACCAAGACAGTCTTCATTTCAGCAGCGTTGCATGACACTTTTCAGCATGAATTTATGGCTCTCATTGATCCTAAAGGTCAAGTACAATGTGAAAATTTCCATAACATGGCATAAGATGTGAAAAAAGAATGCCTTTTTTTTTTAAACAGAGAAATCAGTGGCATGTGGTGAAGAAATATATTAACAAGATTTGGGTCAGTCTTATTGAATAATCTTTCCAGCCTTTGTCTTTCTGAAGTGACATTTGACATAGTTCATTTTCCTGCCCTGAAGTACTAAGGTACAGCCCCATAGAACAAACGTTTTTAAGAACTTCAGAAATCTTTTCAAGCTCAAGAATTGCATGAAAACATTGGGGTTTGAAACCCCTGAGCACTGTTCTTTCAAAAGTGACAAATGCTAATACAAGATCACACTACAAATATAAAACAAACCAACCAAGCAAAAACTGCCAAAACCAACCACCACAAGAACAAAACCCTAAACAAAACCCCTAGAAGAATGTTTTGTAAAATCTTCATGAAGATGTGGAAGGGAATGCCAATTGCATGGCTTCTTTTGGTTTCCTAATTTTTTTCCATCATCGATGTGAGAAAATTTTTATGGTGAACTATTGCTTTATATTTGGATTGTATGTTCTCTGCAACAAATGAATGCTAGACCTCACCATGTAATGAGAATCTGTTTTGTTGTATAGCGTGACTGTGCAGAACCTTGCTTGATGACAGACCTCTGAGTAATCTGAAAGTGCATAAGCGCAGTTTGCAGCTATACACTACTAATCAGGAGGTTAATTTATGAGCAGGCAAGCTACCACAGGAATCCAGTTCCTTGAACAGGCAGTGAGACAGAGCATCTACTTTAACCAACCCACAAGTTCCCTAACACAAATGAACAGACACAGGTACTGCTGTGATTGCACTGCCAGTCACCAGTATTCACTCAATAGCTTCTTGCTGTTATTTGGATGAGGCTTATCTGAAAAAGGAGAAAGGAAGTACTTAAAATGTTCTGAACATAGGACACAAAATCCTGCAAAGATACAGTAAGGCAAATAAAATAAGACTCAGCTACTGTCAGGAAAAAATATATAGGCTCAAGAAAAGTTACCTGATTCAAAAACACCCATTTCTTCTTGTTTTGAGTTTGGTTTGTCTTAATTGGTTTCCAAGCATTTTGAGTAATACTCTCAATCATTTTGTTCAAATATTTTAAGATCTCAACTGCAGGAATCAAATTTTTAATTAATAGTGAGTTCCTGTTAACAGAAGTGCTCTAAAAGTCACCCTCTTGCTCTGTGCCAGCACACCCTTAACACTGAATAAAGTGTTAAGAGTCTAAAAGCCAGTGATGAAGATTGTGTCACCTGGTGATTCCACTCAGAAGGGCACTTGTGACATTGTCATGGCACTGATGTGGAGTGCACGCAGATGGATTTAAAGACCCAGCACTGTCATGCTATGCTCATGTGTGCTGCTGTAAGTCACTGTCACACACCAGTCAGCAATGGCTAAAAGAAGAAAGAGAGGAGGGCTCTCCCCTCTGTCAGCCAACATAACTGAACCAGCTCAGCTTCGGAATGGCAGGACGTGAACGGTGTCCATAAGTGAAACCAGTGCCTGCTGGCTTACAGGACCTTGATTTCATACTGCAATCCTAACTGGTTTTAGCTTCTTTCAGGGTCAGGATTGATGACAGAGAGAGAGTATTTCTCATTTGGACTCAGATGTTTATTAGTTCTTATCAATGTTACAGTCTCACAAGGGAGTGAATTCTCAAAACTCCAGCTAACAAGGTAAAAATGGCACTGAGAGTTTCTCTCTATGAGTTCTTTTTAAGGGTAAACTTAACCAATTAAGAATTTCCAGCTAAATTATTTTTACTTTTAATGCAATAATTTTCCAGCTGTGACCCACATTGCGGACTTCAGCACCCAATGACACAATATCACCCAAACCCATGAAGAAGAAGGTGAAAAGAAGAAGAAAAACCCCTAAAACCTCCATCTTGCTCTATATATTACTATACCCCAAAACCTAAAACTGTAAGTTTTTCACCATGCGACATCACACACTTCTTTCCAAACTACACACCTGTAATTCCCAGTCTCATCACTCAACTTTGGAAGCCTTCTCCAAGGCCTCAGGTCAAAAGCAGTGTTCTCCTGAGGGTCAGAGCCTGCCAGCACAGAAAGACTGAAATTCTCTGTGCCCAGGGTTCCAACACAATCCTTGCTGGCTTCCTACCCCAGCTGCTCTTATATTAAATGGGAATCTGTAAACTGTTGTGTATTTAAAGCTGTTCTTGCTGAAGTCTGCTCTGATTATATTAAAAATAATGAAGACCTATAATAGTTTCCAGTGGTTTTGCTTAATCCTAATGTTCTTTGCAGCAGACAGAGACAGTGTCTAGCTCCAGCAGCTGAGTTATTTACTTTGCCTAAAATGCCTACTGAAGATCAATCTGGCATCTCCTATGACATCAAGGAAGGAAAATGAGGCACTAACATATGGAAGGTGTCCACAATTTTGACCTTCAAAAACACTGAGGTAATTCTTATAGAATGTTTACAGAGTTTAAAATGTTTTACCTGTCTACCCTATTTGTAAAAGACAGTATAAATCCTATATTATTAACCATATGCTACTGTCAAACATGTCTCTGAGTAACTGTCTTATCATTACAGCTCTTGGTATGGAGCCAAGCACTGAAACACATTACTTACATTTGTATTTTCTTGAAAGTTCTTAATGCATTATATTACATTTCAATTATAGCAATAGAAATATAAGATGATTACTTCATATAAAATAGATACTTTTTTGGCAAAACCATATCATTTGCTTAAGTTCAAAAAAGTCCAGAGCATTATACCATACAACAGAAAATATCTTTATGCCATTAAGTCTCTTTAGTGGTCCTTCTACATTTGCTCCAATGAGACACTTAGTAAAGGAACAGTGAATTATGAATTATTATTGCTAGTGCTGCATCATCATTAGTTTAACAGCAGGTCAGAAGAAGAAGCAACTAAATCTGGAAGCTGCAAACTCTGATTTAATGGCTATAAAGGTGCATTTTGTTAGTGAATTATTATTCATAAACCCTTCGGTGTCTTAATACTGACTCTTGCATATTAAGTGAAAGTATATTGCATTTAAGTTTTCTTTGCTTTCTGCAGCTATGTTTTTATCAACATCTAAAGAAAAGAACAAACATTTTTTACTTTTGAGGGAGGGAGGGAGAGAGGGGATATATGTATGTATGCACTTGGGGAAACTTGACTCAAGTAACTGCAGAAACCTATACAGAAACACTGCTAAAGAGCAGATTTTAGTCCATTATCCTGCAATCTTAAATGTCAAGAAGCAGAAGCAAATTGCAAATTAAACAGTTCAACTACAAGATGACTGGGGCATTGTGAGTAATAGCCAAAGACTGAAGTAACATTCCTCTGTCTAACAGAAACTAACAGCTCTATGGTTCATGCACCAAATACCATAAAAACTCAGAATAAAACTGATTTCACATGAAAGTTAATCAATCAAAGTCAAATAAAACAAGCATTTGGTATAATAAAATCATATTCATCATTATAAGCAGATAAAATACTAGAACTTTAGGTACATTATATTGCATTACTTCATTAAGTAAATCGGCCATTTGTTTAAAAAAAAACCAGCTAAACCAAACAGTGTAACAAAGAGACAAACATACTGGATGAATAAAACAATTTTGTTTTTAATCCTGAAAAGAGACATGCAAATAGAAAAAAAACAAAGGATTCACATGTTCCATTTTCATTGCTAAAATGCACCTGGAACAATTATGTGTTTGTCTCTGTGAAAGCTATCTAAATCTAAAATTAAGTTATATTACAAATAATAATATAAGAACTAGCCTTGACTTTCTAAATACTTCCCTATATGGCATCTATCAATATCTCACTATTTTTTGAAGACATGCATCAATATTTTAAATCTATTTTCTGTCAACAAGCATTTCTCCCCACTTAAGAAACATTTAAAAACCAGCTTGTGCATTGGTTCACAAACTTAAGACAAAAGAATCTCTGTTCAGTATGAGTCTTGCCTTCTCTTAACCCCCCTGCAAGAGGAGAGGGAAGGATGAAAATTAAGTATTTTTAATTGTTCCTACAGTGAGGAAAACATCACTTTTTGGAAGCCAGATCTTCGAATTTCTTGAAGAAAATAAATTCTGATCTTATGAATTTATCAGATTCTCAAGTTCCCCTTACATTCATTTTGTCATAGATTTCATACAGCTAAGGCAACCATTATTTCCCTCGCTATTTCTCTGGCCATCCTATAATTTTGAGCTTCTGTTCTCTAACACCAAAAATATATTCAGAAAAAAAAAAAAGAAGTTCTCTTTTAGACTTAGCTCTATTAGGCATATAAACATTCCAAATGGAGAGGGTTAATTACAGCTTTAGCCTTACTGTTTTGCCACTTGCCCAGAGGCTTATGCTGAATTTTACATATTAAATGTGTAATTGAGCTTAGAAAATCGAAAGTTAGATGATTTAAAATAAATTTATATGGATATAAAAAGAAAATAAAATAAAAATGAAGAGTTTCATTCTGAAGCCAAGTGCTTGAATAATAATAAAAAAATATCAGAAGCTTAGGAGCTTAGGGCAGTGGTAGAGAACCCTGAGAAGAAATGAACTGCCTACAATGTTATTTCTTCATATTTATGGAAAACTCTTCCTTAATTTAAAACTGGACTTATTTCTTTGACAGTATTATATTGCAGGATATTTCCCTCACAGCCTTTGATGTGCTAATAAAAGCATTTAAATGGCAGCAATTGAACCAGTTACACAAAATATAAATAAAAGAATTTACTAATTTTTTTGCCCACAACTTACTAGATTTTGATAAAAGGCAGTACAGTTAGCTATGCATTTGTTACAAATAACTTAAAAATTCTCAGATCTTACCTGCACCTCAGTTCAAAAATGTCATTAGAGAAAATTTGGTTTTAAGCAAAGTTTTCCAGTATTGTAAACAACTCGCTTGCAAATATTTTGCCCAGTGTTTTAGGGTATCAAATGAAAAAGCAAATTAGGTAAGTGTGATGACAAATGTTTCACCCTCAGCAAAGTGTAAATGTGTGTGAAGTTCTCTTAACAAGAAATGCTGATAAAATATTGACCAAGGTAACAGGTTAATAGCTCTGAGGAGAAGGCAGAGATGAACACAGGCTGCATTCTTATAAGCAATGATTGCTTAGGTCCTGTGTCAGATTGCTGGTTGGGAGAGCTCGACCAAGCTGTATTGGAATAATTCCTATGATATTTAGATTTATCAATGACAAATTGCAAATAATGCACCTACCTGATGAGAATACCAAGATTCAAACATTGCACCATACATAAAATGATAACTTACTGTCCAGAAGCAGCTAGAAATGCACACATAATTTTTAATTTTCATCTTTCCTCAGGCAGTCCCAAACCACTTGATACACTTTTGCTACAGGTTATCAACTTGTTGGAATCAGGTTGTGTATTTGCTAAATTATTTCACAGTACTTCCCACCACAATCATGCACCTTGATGACATTTTAGTGCAAATATGATTTGTATCTGGATAATAAACAAGAAAGAAAAATGTTTTCCATAATCATTATCAATTAGTCTGCAGCTAAAGATTTGATGAGTCTGTTCACTTCACAGTTCTGGTGAAGTACTGGGATCTTTCTCCACTGCATAAGCAAATATATAAATATATTAAAAAAAGTTGCTGCACCTTAATAAACATTGAATGTACATGCTAAGAGAATTGAAATATGAGTTACATTTCCAGTTAAAAACAAGTGCTGCATTTATGCACTGAATCTTGGTCTCCTGACTACTGCCCTAATTCCTTAATAAAAACTTGGAACTTTTTCTCACTATTAATAGACGTGCAGCACTGAAGTTCCCTAGCATATTGGGTTTTACTTTACTCAAATACAAACTGAAGTCCTCAGCTCCTGTTTGAGTTTGAAAATTACAACTACTCATTTAATCTATTTTCAGTAGGGATCCCTACAATTAGGTACTCATAAAGTAAACTTAAGAAAAACACTCTGATTCACTTGACACTTATCAGACTTTCCCAAATTCACAACCCATTTCTGCTAAACTTCCTGTATTTTACATAAATAAAATTATTTCAAGGTAAAGAAAAGAATTATTACCCTCATAGAGCCAGCTGAAGTACCCTGTCTATTACTGAACAGTTCAGCCAAAAGTGATCGCATACAATCTAAAGAAAAAACTAATTACTCTTCACAGCAGTTCATGCAAATAGAAGTAAAATGAACAACATTTTGGCAAAAAGAAGACCAAGTTTTTCTAGTTTCCAGAAAGCTGCAGAAAGAGAAAGTGAAGTTTCTGTTCTATAGAAACAAACCTGAAAGAAAAATATTCAAGGCAAAACTGTATCTACCTGTAGAAAGGCAAAATTAATTATAAGAAATACAAGAAGTGTTATTTTTTTTGTAACGAGATCTCTTATTTTGTATCACATAGTCTTACCTTTCTCTGTTAAATTTCAGAGAGTGTAGAATAGCTGGTCGTTTCTGTCGGAGGTTCCATAAATGAAGTGCATCATCTGCACACGCACTGACCAAAGCACCCTAGAGCAGACACAAAATATAGCAACACGTTATTTTCCTGCAGATTCTGTCTTATTCTTACATGAGCCTCACTGCTAAAGATCTACCTGTAAAACTGACAGTTTATGCAAAATCATTCCTTTCTTCTAGAACAAAGATACTCTACCATAAATAATACACAACTGAATTGATCTGGTAAATGTAAACATTTTAAATTAGTACAAGACCAGCCAAAGTCAAATTAAAACTCCATCAATTTAAAACTCAAATTAAAGCTTTATACCAAGGTTACACAAGCCAACTATCTTTCCAAATAAGCAGAAAGATTTTTAAAAAATGAAAACCAGACAACACTTACTTAAAAAGGTAAGCGTGAAATATATAACTGAAGGATAAAGGGATTAATGCATGCATGGGCACACACGATACAGTGCCAAGCACAGCTTAGTAGTCACATCAAGGTAAGATGAAAATTCAAAACTGGAACTGTGAAAAGAGGGTGCAGATAAGAAGGTAGGGACAGGTAGCAAGAGGATGTAGGAAGAATTAAGAGCTGTAGATAGGAGGACAGAGTCTTTATAACAGATCAGAAATAATCTGAAGACTGGTGTCCCAAAAACTATCATCTTTCAAAGCTCAGGCCTCTATCTGATTGAGAAGCTTGGAGTGAACTTATTCCACCTGCTTTCAACTGTCCTCCTCACCACAGAATATTGATGACATGTGAAAATTACCTGCAGGGGAGGCTCCCTACTGCTCCTGCAGTGGTTTACTCCACTTACACCTCAGATCAGGCCAGGCCAGACCTACCCTTGTGCATTACCAGCACAGAGAGGAACAGAGTGCCCAAAAAAGGACAAAGCTTTATACTGAGGGAGGGCAAGGATGTAACTGGAAAGATTAGTTCCTACCATCTAAGGCTGACTGATAAACTTCTTTAATCCTAGCTAATGTTCTTTTCAATATTGACCTACGCAAATGAAATTTATGGAGGTGAGACTTCTTTAATACAGTGTAATCCATGCTTTAATTCTCATCTCCCAAAGAGTCAGAAAGAATGTCCAGCATAGAAATCAAATTAATCCTTTGTATTAGGAGGTTTGCTGGTCACCCAATGAAAATAAAGAATATTGATTCAAATTTTGTCCTTCCTGTTCTCATTCCTGCATTCCTATTAAGAACTTCACACTGGACTGTTTCTAAAGTTTCAGTCCTCCCTCCTCAGTGTCTATGCTTCAGTTACTTTCTCCAAGTAGGTATAGAAAAAAATTAAATATTTTTCAGGTTTGAAACCCCCTAAAACTAAAACTCTTCCCCTGAGAAATTCTAAGATCTCCCCATATACAAAGAGGACTTGAAACTGTCAAAAGCGTTTCCTTATGTCATGGGAGAAAATTAATCTAAACTGAGCTAAGATCAGGCCAAATTCTAAGGTACAAAAGAAAACCCCACCAAACCCTCTCTGATTTGTATTCACCAGAAAGTCATCTTGTCTATTCCCATCTTCAGAACCTCTGCAGAGAACAAGCTATAAACTGGCACCATTTCTTCATGTTGTCTAAATTTGATTTTGACAAACCATTTACAAAGACTACAAACCATGATGGTTTGATTGATGATCCCTGCAATTGCTTTTCATTGCTTCACGTAATAGCATATCCCCAACTATTGAGTTTTCAGCCAATAACCATCAATATATTTTGATAGAAAGATTTAGCTCATTTATTAATTTCTACTTGAACCAGGACTGTGCAGCATATTTAGTAACTTAATGGATTGCACATCATTTTACACACATTCATGTATTGACTGCCTTTTGTTCAGTATTTTAAACTAATGTATAGGAAGGCAATACATTTCCCTGATTGCAGTCCCATAAATATCCTTCTAAAAGGCTGTATGTTGGATGTCCTCTGGATGCACACCACTTACTTGTTGGCACAATTTGTCAATGGGAGAAGTGATACCACTCAATTACAATAACATGAATCGACTTATTCAACTAAATTTATACAGAAGAATCTGAGTAAATATGTCCTTACCTCATTGATTAAGAACTGGAGCTGCAGAACTGCAGCACCACTTTCATGCTGGCAGTAGCAATCAACACCAGGCCTGCCCAATCTGTTGCCATCAAAGTCAAGGATTCTAACATTCCTGTTATCACCAGAAGTAAAGAGGGAAAGAAAGAACTACCAATTAAATTCTAATTAACCTTTAATGAACCTAAATTCTTCTTGCTTTCTGTAAAACAAAAGAATTCATGCTGACATTCCACCATTCTAATTAAAGTACCATCAGCAGCCTGAAACGTGCAATTGTGATTGATCTGATCTTGCCTATTTTTTTTCCTGTGAAGCCAAGTACATGAATTAACACAGAAATTCAGCAGGATGCATCTTAGATTTATTTTTATACATTATTGGTTTATACAGCACACAAATGTATGAGATTTTTGTACTTATCAAGACTAGACATAAAATGAATGTAGCTTTGTATCTGTTCTCTTCAGGTCTTTTTCCGTGCATGCTAAATTGTCATCTCCTTAACTTAGAGGATGATGGCCTTTCCCATCTGAGTCAGACACTTTAACAATAAACTGTTGTTCCAGAAAATTACTGAAGATCAAAAGTAAAGCAAAAGGAGAAATACAAAATATACTATTAGCAACCATATTGTGTGCAACATATGAAACACCACATAATAAAATATCAGGATTATTATTAGAAACAAGATTTTGCAATACAGAGGTTGATCTACCTGAAATATGCAATCATATTAGTGTATTGTAAAACCCTGACCAAAAAAAGCCAAGTGTCCACTTATTTTAGCTGCAGGTAAATGTCAGAATCTTTACTTCCCCTTTCACAGGAGAAAGATGTACAGTAAACCATTCTAATATTGGCCTCCAGAAAGTATAATCCATTAATTAGCAAATTTGAGGTTTAGAAGTTCTAAGTATGAAACAATTGCTCTTCCTATTGTTAAACAAGCAGCTTAATGGATGCCACTGACCTTGAGAGACCTGAACTCTATGCTTGATTTTGTCAGCTGGTCTAGTGGATAACTTTAGGGGAAAAAAGCTTTTTTTTTTTTTTTTTTTTTAACCTGAGCCTTCATTTCTCTATTTGTAAGATGGAGATAGAGTTTTATAAAACCAGTGTTTATAGATGAAAAGTTGTGTATAAGACATCATAACTACATTACAGAATAGCAAGGGAGAGAAAAAGAAGTAACTTCATTTACTGCTTGTTCCCAAACTGTAGTCACAGATACAATCATAGCTGATAAAATAATGAAAACCTGCATCTTTTAAACAACCTATTCAAAATGGACAATGAAGATGTATTGCAGTCTAAAGCACTTTGATGGTAATCCTCTGGTCCATTCTGAATGACTGTTCCATGGGGCTCTTTTTTAAAAATTAAAAGCCATTTCTTGTAATGTGAGAGAAAGTACAAAACCCAAGTAAGGAAGTAACCAACCCATCTGGGGTTTCAAGCTAACTGGAATTTCTAAGAGATAAGTGCTTTCTTTTTAACCTGAGTTTAATACTCAGTACAAATACAAGGCACTACTTAATGATAGTCTTTAATGAAAATTACAGATGCATTTTCCTGATTAAGCGTCTGTCACCCTTCAGCATCAGTATCACGTGAAGTCCGTTTTCTAGGAAACATCCTAACGAAGTAGATGATTTCACTCAGCATATCCCAAACAAACAAAGCACTCTCCAAAAATTCACATTTATATGCATCACTGTTCACCCTGAAATACAAATTACTAAAGTACTCACAAATTACTAAAATAAGAGAGAAATTGTGCTGTCTGCTTCATTCTGGCCAGTTGCCCTGAAGTGGGAAATGATGCTTAAATAGCAGCATTAGCACTGACTGCTGGTGGTTTTCAAACATTTTGGGAGCTGCAGTGAGGTCCTTCCAGCAGAAGGAGCTGAAGAGATATGATGATTTGGCACATGTTCTTGGCAGTTGAGCCCATCTTCTGCAAATTCTGTGTTTTGCTGCCAAGCTTGGAGAAGTGCAACCTTACCTCATCAAATCTTTTCATAGCAGTGTATTACAACAGGACATACAACAGAAGAAGTACCTACAGGTCAGGCTTTGGACTGACTTTATTCTTTTTATTTTTGCCTTTTCATTAAATGATGACTCTGCTCTCAGGGAGAATGGAGTATCTCTGAGGATATTAAAATGGGGGACCAATACATCTAAATACAGCAAAGTAGACACCATGGGTTTCAAGAATAAAAGCCAGTCACTATCTTCTCTCTTATCAGTATACTGGATCTCCCAGGGGCCTTCAAAGCCATGCCAGATTATCCTAATTTATACATAAAAGGGAAAAAGATGAAAACTAAGTCTGCATGTCTTTTGGGATCTAGAGTGAAACAAGTAGAATTAGAATTATGTACATCAAGCAGTAAAAGTGTGACAGTAATAATATTCTAAAAGAAAAGTGTTCTTTCTGAAACTATACTTAATCCTTGTTTTAAGATCTGTGAGAGGGAAATAGGATTTTTTTCTCTTCATTCACTTGTATGCAACACTTTTTCACTGAGTATTTCAACATCCTGATATTCCAAAGCTTATAATTACTTGGGAGAAAATCAGTTGCTGCGATGACTAATTTTAAGAACTTGGTTTCATCTTCTAAGATGCAGATTTCCATGACTGCATAATTCATTAGTAACCAAGAATTGACACTCTCACATCCTAGAAATCAACATTTCCAGTGAATGATTACAGTCATGATGAGAGGTAACAATGACCAACTCTTTTCATAGCATGATCTATGACCACTTTCCACAGTAGCCCACAGCGTTTTTATTCCATGACTCATTTTTACTATGTGATACACACAGATCTGATGTGTCTCATTCTTCTCAGAGGTTAGTACTAATGGAATCCAAAGACCTGCAAGTCTTTGGTGTTCACTGAGAACCAAAAGTGCAGACACTTCACAACTGACTCATGAAGTTGAGGCCAGTGTCACTTGCAGCAGGTATTTAACTTCTTAAGATCAGAAAGGCATGAGGTAGGATGTGTTTTCCTCCATTAAGACAGTGACTCTTTAGTAGTGTGAGATTAAATCCTTGGCAAAAACAAGGACTGCAGTCTGATTCATTCCTCTTCACAGGGGCAAGGAAGTGAAGATACGGTGTCATAAAGAACCTCCTTCCAAGGCAGATAGCAGATATCCCCTGTCAATTAAAAAACTCCTAAATCACATATGGCACCTTTTCCAAAACCAAAACTTTTCCATGGAAGAAAATGACACCAAGCTATATAGATGAGCAGCTCTAACTTTTTTTGAGTACTTAATTAACTTCTTCCATGACTAATCTATGTACAGAAATTAACATTAAAGCAAAGGGTTATAATAATTAAGCAGAAACCATTGTCTATCACCTATTATTATATTAAAATGATACACACAGAAATGGAAAATCTCCATTTACAGCCTCTCCTTTAAATCATTTGGGAATTGTGGGGTGCTGCAAAAGTAGCATTGCTGCTCTTGTCATCTGATCTGCACCGACTGGTACATGTTTGAGTAGGACTACACAGCACCCTAAGAGCAGATGCTTGTGGGCTGGTGTTACTCCATTACATAAACCAAC
>VWZN01019446.1:340072-369578 GCA_013396955.1 Regulus satrapa | reverse complement strand
TTGTTTGTTTTTTTTTCTTTTTTTTTTGTTGTTTGTTTGTTTTATTCAGTAATATGTCAGAAAATTTCCATGCATAACATCACAGATCACTTATGTGAGATTTAACAGAGAGATCTAAGTATACTTAGAGAGATATATTATGCAAGGGCATTTTGGTCAGAAAAAATTGCACCAACACACAGGTACTAATGCACTGGGAGAGGCAGCACCTGATCTTGACTCAGGCTTTGGAAGTGGTAAGTGGTTTAGAGATTCATTTGCTCGAGTGTTTGAGCATCTCCACTGTTACAAGGAATGTGCCCTCTAACATCAATATGCCAATAGAAATGATTTAATTTCAGTGTTTATCCAACCACAAGATAATACAGATGCTGAGGTCATACACCATGTTCTTTTTAGGCAGAGCAGTGCTGCCTAAAATATTAAATAATTCCATTACTCCACAGGAAACTGCTTACAGCTTGTTAGTCAGCTGATGAGCAATTCCTCAAATTCATCCACTGCTTCAGCTCTATTATCATTGTTTAGTATTGGATGATTCCAGGAGGTCTCTGGTACAACACAGAAAAGTACTTCATATTCAAAAACGTATTAAAAGGAAGTTCAATATGTTACTAGGCAGTAATTTCATTTCTTCCCCAGAAAAACAGACAAATGACATTTCTATAAATTTCATTTAGGCTACATTAATATTCAGCTCTCTTGCCAGTCAATATATTTATTTTTGACCCTTAATAAAGAAAGATGTTAATCTAGAATTTCATTTGTTAAGCAAGAATAGTCATGTAAAGCACACAGGAACACGTGCTATCAATAAAAGCCAAAACTGACGATGAAGCTATTCAAATTGGAAATACTAAAATTAGAAAACTGGAAGAATTTAATTGAAGTAAATTTAATTTAGCATTTGACAAAATTTCAATGAATCATCTGGCAAGTTTTATTCTTAGGTTTAGTTCCATATAATTGACACTATAAATATATCTATGTTGAAAGGCATTTCAAATATCAATCAACCTTAAATAGTTTTATTTTCTACTATTGCAAAACTCATGTCATTTTTAAGAAAAGATTTCAGCAACAAGCTGCATGGAAGAGTTGCTTTTTTTATCTAGTCCAAGATACAGGTTAAATGATAACTACATTTATCACTTTTATAACCCTCTTCAGCCACATAATTATTCCATCTGATTTTGAAATAAAGTACAATGTAGATCACAGTTAATCAGTCCTTCCATTTAATAGACATGGAACAGGTAACCAGCAGCTGGCTAAAATGTATTTCAGGAAGTCTTTTTGGTGTGAATGAGTATGAACTATCATTTGACCACTTTAAACAGACACTTGTAGATTGTGTTATACAAGCCATGTTCACATTCAATGAATGTAGATGTAAGAAGCATTTATGTTTTATTTGAATTAAAATTTATATTCACATTAGTGAAAATGAGTTAAAACATGAATCAAGGTTTGAAAACGTAGTTAGTGAATACTGAATAAGTTCCAAAGAGCATTTGCATTTTAAGAAAAGACTGACGACTACTGGGAATAAAATAGCACCACAAATCTCCCAGGATCCCAGTTTTTCCATGCCAATTACTGGAAATATGCATGTTTCAGTGAAGCAGGACACCGTTTCAGAACTCACCAGACTAATACGGCATTATTTCAGAATAACCCAATTCTTGTTGGACAAGAATCAAAAAGGATCAAAACTACTTCTACATTTCCTTGGCAATTCTAATTAAAAAGAATGAGAGCTCTGTCTCCCTTTGAGGGATTATTCATTGAGATTTGGAGAGAACTGAAGCACTGCTACAGCTGAAGTACTTCTGGCTCTCCCAGACAATGACAGCATGATGGGTCTGCTGGGGCTGGTGGCTCCCAAAAAATCCAAATCCCTCTCTACAGAATGAGGAGACCGGGCAGAGACTGTGGAGGTTGGATGGTTATCAGTTCAGTTTTCCCACTGCCATGCGAGATCTGCTGGGTTTGTTATCTCACATCTGGAAGCAGGCCTGCAGTAACAGCTGCAGATCCAGCCCAGCATGACAGACACACCAGGAGGGCCCTGCTCTCTGCTCAAGACAATGAGAAAAATGCCTTAAGCTTCATCTAATTTGTGCTTCTGTAGTGTGATGTGAGGTGGGAAACCTGCAGGGAAAGAAACTGGGCCGAGGAAGCAAGATACAGTGTAGGCCATCCATTCTGTCCCCTGGAGAAGTCCTCATTACAATTTTAATTATTAGGATAGGCTCCATCCAGGGAGAGACAGCTTTTGCAGAGAAATCTATCATACATGTTGCATGAGCAAAACAGAGGAGAAACCTGGAGAAAAAAGGGAGAAATCCAGCTTCACCATGTACACACACATCAATTCCATGAGCTTCTCCCCACATAGACTTTCAGCAGTTGGAGATATTACTCATATGGCCATATTGAAGTTAAAAGAGTTTGAACTGTAAGTATAATAATTAAGGGAGACCACCAATTAGTTAAAGCTTTTGATTCTCACTAATATGAGAATCAAAATAGAAATATTTGGGAAGCTAAATATAGAGATGTAGTTAGCTTTGATTTTGGGAAACCCTAACAAATATTGCTGACTGTTCAGTAGCATAAAAGCTTTATCTGTTCTTTTCATTCCAAAAACATTAATCACTAAAGTTACACTTCAGGAAAATTTACTTATCTAAATGGGGAAGGGGAAGGGGGGGGGGGGGGAAAGAGGGAAGGGGGGGAAATAAGTTGTTTGNGGGGGGAGAGAGAAGGAAGGGAGGGAAATAAGTTGTTTGTTTCCAAGCAATTTTATTCCAAGTTCAGCATAAAAACTATCACCCAGATTAATTTTAAGATAGATAAAAGAATATAAATACAAAAGGTTGATATGGAGCAACTGGGGAAGAGAGGTATCTATATCTGACTTCAGTGCACATAAACATCACATTGCTTGGGATGTCTGTCTGGGAAAACAGTAGGGTAATTCTAAATTTGGAAACTAGACTGCCCATTTTCAGTTGTTGCATATTTCCTTTTGACTTAATTTATCAAAACAAGCAAGAGTTTTCCAATACTTGTAGCTCAAGAGTCTATTAACTTTCCAAAGGGATATATTCATTAAGGGATGCTTTGTGTGACCACCATTCATTTTCTATATCAGCCCAAAAATATCAGACTGGAAAAGACAAATTCTTGCACATACAAGAATATACTGGGATGGATAGAAATGTTTAGAAGAGGGGGAAATGTGAAGATGCAAGAGGCCAAAAAATGAGATAATTCCTAGCAGAAAGTCATACGGAATGGCACAGAAACAGAAAGTTTACTTTCTGACAAAGTGGGGGTGGCCAGGACATCAAAAAATCCTAAACAACCTCCCAGTTTTCTTCAACAGAGACTTCTGATATTGTAATTTTAGTACTTAGGAAGGATTCAGAATTTTCAAAGAGCAGGTAAACAGATTTAGAGCTTAGGTTTGCCCAAGGAAATGCCAGTATCTGTATAGATAAAGCCGGAGCTGTACAAGGTCTTCTGAGAATACTGATTTATTAGAACAAGCATTGACAAGATATACTCACAGCTACTGACAATGCTTGGAGGCTTTCTTGTCTAAATTTGCTGATGGATTTCTCTTAAATATGAGATATACTCACATCCTAATATGTGATAAAAAATATAAAGCTGTAGCTTGGGTAAAGTTTACATGTTTTACATCTTAGCACCCATTTGTAACTTGGAAACGGAACTGATTAGTAAGTAAATGGAAAGAGAAAGAAATGCCTGTGAAAGGGAGGATACCAAACTGACTGTGTTTAAAAGTAAATATTTATTCTTGCTCAGTGTCCCAGCTCCTCTCTGCCAAAGACAGACATCAGAACTTGAAACTAATTGGTACCAACAACAGCTCCTTTCCTGCAACTTAGGTTATCATTATGTAGAGCATGACATTGAATATCTATATGCATTTTTCCACAAGAACATGAAAACCTCACTAAAAATCATCTGCTGTTGCAGCCTACAGTGAGGCTTTCTTTCAGGTTTGGCTTTGCCAATGAGTTCAGCTCAATGTACTCAGAAGAGGTTAATTCCTAAACTGACCTTTGCTATCCAACTTAGCGTCCCATTTTTCTTGCGGTTTAGTTTCAGTTTTGTCTGGTTTCAAGCAATTACTTTTGAGAGGGAGCTCTAGCTCTACCTTATCAACAAACATTTCCCATACTGATCTTGCCAGGAATAAGAGAACTGCAAATTCACCACACCAAAGCTTTTTCAGAGACTAAGACCTGCATTTTCCTGACTACTACGATGTGATTTCTATGATTCCATAACAAAATTACAATTTTTTGTTGGCTTTTTTTTTAATTAAGCAATTTTAAATCCAAATGACCCAGACAATTATATTTCTCACAGCCTAGTCTAATATTTATCATTCATATTCATTGCACACTAATCATCGGTCAGATTTATTATTAATGGTACTGTAAAGTGATAGTGTCAAATTTAAGTGGTCCCCCTGACATTAAAAAAAAAAAATCAATTAAATAATATTTATCAAAAAGCAATTAAAGTATCTGAATTTTTTATCTACCTAATAACTCAACTATATATGACAGATTTCATACATTTTTGTTTTAAAAATCGGTAACACATCTAAGTCAGTACATTAAAGACAACAAAAAAGTTGTGTCCCAGCTTAAGGAAGATTAACTTTTGCACTGATAACCCCACGCCATGTTCAAATCAAGGTTTACAAGTGAAAATATTCTTTTCCTTTACTATCTCATTACAGTAAATACTTGTAATTTTCCTTCATTTATTCTGAATTACATCTCTGCAACGAGAGTACAGATAATTTATCTGCTGCTCCAACTACTATACTGAGTTTATTTCATCTGGAAAGTACAAACTCTTCTTCTGATCACTGAATAAATGTGTTACACATTGTTTCCCTGCTATATTTGTTGATCCAGAAATAAAATGTGATAAGAAATTAATTCACAATGTTAAATTTCATATTTCCTCTATTCTGGCTACTCTGTCCCATTATTACCATTGCTTCGGATATCTGAAAAAGCAAAACAGCTTTTTTGATACTTAGAGATTCAGGGGAAAGGGGTTGTTTTTGTTTTTTTTTTTTCTTGTTGCTATATTTTGTGGGTTTGGGAAGAGATTGTTTGTAAATAATACAAGTAATACCCTACATTTCATTAACTTCAAGACATTCATACTTGTGGATGACCAATGCACTATGCATCCTGTTTTACCAAACAGAATCCAGATCAATGACAACAGCTTTAATACACTCTGTTCCATTGTTTTTAAAACCCTGATTCCTGTGACCAACATAATCTTTGGGACACAGAGTATTCAGATTCTGGTCATATTTCTTCTACAATGATATCCCCAAGAATACTGTTCCTTGAGAACAATGCAAATGCCACAGCTGGACCTGGTTTTAATGCTCTGCTGAAGAGTAGAAATTCTTCAAATGAAGGAACTGGTGAACAGCAAAGTGACTGCAACTGTTTACTTAGCAAAGGCCTGGTAGAAATGCAGTTGGAAAATCATAAATCAGGGCAGCTCCTTCTTTGTTTTAAGCCTTATTTGAGTCAAATACCACAAATTCCAAGCTCTGCATTGAGGCACTTTGCATATCAAAGTGTCCTGCATTAATTTAAGTATGTTTTGACATCTTTGCACGACAGATTATGAAACCTGAACCAGATTCATTCTTAATTTTCCAAGACTCTCTCATTTTTTTCTGGTGCTGAATCTGTTTCAGATCACTGTGTAGCATATTATGGTATTCTCAAGGTAAAAGTAGTCAATTATTGATGGTCTAACCAGAGCTCTTACTCAAACATCCTTTCAGAATTAGCCCTCTTCTATTACCAGGTCCAATTTTACAAATATGCCAGAATTGCTGGATTTGCATTAAAGCAAATCATAAAAATAAAAAAACCTCAATAGACAAAATAATACAAAAACGATTCCTCTATCTGAAATTGAATTTTTATAGCTAGAATTCTCTGATAGTTACTGGGAAAAAAGTAAATTTTCTTGGTTGTTGGAGCATGAAAATGTCTAGTCCAACCTCTTGTATTACCTCAATGAGCACAATACTATTTAATACAAGCCTGTCTTCCAGAAAGACAATAAAGTTTAAGATTTCAAGAAATGAAGACCCTATGACTTTCCTTGGTAATTCATTTCAAAAACTAAGAACATATATTGCTAAAAATATTAAGACAATTTATCAAGACTTTAATTTCAAGCCAGTAATAAATTTCTCTGTTGCTTTCAAAAATCTTTTTAGTAGCCATTTTATTCCTGTGGAAGGACATGTAGAAAGCAGTTAAATCATCGTTCCTTCTCCTTTGTCATAAACTAAGTCAGACTGAGATCCTCAAGTCTCTCATTATAACACATTTCTTCCAGCCAAGTAATTTTTGTTTCTCTCTTGCAAATCTATCAAGATTTCTACAGTTGTTTTTTACATTCACAAAAGCAAAAAGACAAGGCAAGCAAAAAAGAGAGGAAAAAAGTGAAAGCTTCCCTAAAAAGCACTGCATTCTAGTTATTCAGCCCTTATCTAGATTTCACACACTGGTAATTGATATCTCTGCTAGAAAATAACTCAACCATCAGTGCAGAATTAAACTAGCAATGTAGCAGTCAACTGTTAAACTTCAGCACCATTAACAAACACTCCTGTTGGCAAGGCCATTAACCAATTCTCCGAATAACCCTCACATTTAAGGCACAGAATCCTAAGTAGAGAAGCGTAACATGAAATCACCTCTCCAGAAGATGAGACATGCATTCTGATTCTTCATGGGAGATAATTTCATTAATTTTCTCTTTATCTAAATTGCTACCTGCTTCATGAGAAGACCCCTTGTCCCTGAGGACGAAGCAGTTTACCAATCTCCCAAATATTAACATCATTAAATCCTGGGGCAGTGAATGCGCCCCAGATCGGAAAAAGCAAATACAAACTCTTCCTCCTTGTGCCTTCTTTCCTGGCAAAAATGACTCTGAGCCATGGAGCTGTATGGTAGGTATGAAGTCTAGTTTATTACAGAAATAATGGAGCTTCTGGGATGATTTGGGCTGCCACCTACAACCCTCCTAACTAGGAAGACTGCCAGAACAACAAGGATCTGTAGCCAGTTGGTATCATCAAAGTCTTTGTTATTGCGCAGCAGGGAGACAGAGACTGACAGATAAATTTTTAGGAGGTTTTTTTTTTTTTTTTTAAAAAAAAAATTTTTTTTTTTTTTTTTAACTTTTTTTTTAAAAAAAAAATTTTTTTTTTTTTTTTTAACTTTTTTTTTAAAAAAAAAATTTTTTTTTTTTTTTTTGCTTCAAAGAAAGCAGTTAAAAAATAAAAAAATAAACATTTTGACTATACACAAAAAAAACCCCCAAAAACCTCCCAAGCACAACAGTGTGATGTGATTTTTCAAGAAGTGAAGAAACAGTTAACAGTAACAACTGTGATTGATTTTTCATTAGATATAAAGTTCTCACATAGTGCTGCTAATTCCCAGGCTTTCACTAACATTTAAGATAACACATAAAGTATCAGAGAAATAATTTCTGATGCTTAAAAAAAAAAGCTTTAGATTCTCTATTTATATAAAAATCTAACTCTAAAAACTATATCTAAACTATAAATCTAACTATATAAACTACATTGAAAAAAAAAAAAGGAGAGAGGAAAACTTCAGGTGGACAAACCACACAGACCATGTAAGGTAGACAACAGCATGCACAATTTCCTAATTTTTTTTTTTTTTTTTTTTTGTAATCTGAATTATCATCGCCTCTCATACAGCATGAAAGTGTGTTTGTATTCTGCAGGTTAATGTCATTCAGTTGTTGACCAGGACAAATACAGAAGTCAGGAGAGAAAGAAAAACATTTTTCATAGCATACATTCCACTTGGCTGTTGCGTTTGTTTCTTTTTTAAGCAGATAAAAAATCACAGAAATCAGGAAAAATCACTTTTTCAGACTAAAACACTCTTACCCCAATAACTAGTCCTTTTAATAACTTCAGAAAAAGTACCTTAGAAATGAAACAGTTAGGAAAGCTTGTCACCTCACACTTAAATTAGTTTCTCAAGTTCTGATGTCTGATCCAGAATCTGATCCACCATCTATTCCACGTATGCATAATAAAAAGGTCACTGAAGCAAAAATTGACACAATCTGTGAAGACTTGGCTTGGTGACAAATACTGTGAGACTAAGACTAATTTGTTTAAAAGCCGGAAACAGTAGGGAACTCAGGACAAGCCTGCAGAGAATGTTGTAATCATAAAAGATAAGGAAGAGCAGGAGTTCTTCCAAACCTTCAGGCCACATTTGCTTACAGCAAGAAGATAAGGGAGCAAAAGGAGGTGGCCACTGAGTAGGAAGAGAAGATCTACTGAATTATGCAAAACTCAAGACAGCAGTAAAGAGAGGCTTACATTTGTGGAAAGCACAAAGCACTGCATCAGACATTTCCCCAGAGTGGAGGGAGAGAACACAACACAGCCTTGACTCCGAGCTCCCTGACCACAGGACAGACACTGGCCCTTGGCCCTGCTCTGAGCACACATTTCAGAAGAACTTCCTCATCCTCTCCTCCCGAGTGGGCGACCTCCAGAGCACCCAAGGGCTCGGGATCACCGCCGTGACTGACATGGGCACAAACCAAAGCAGGGGAAGGATAAAACCTCAGGCGTGTTGGGAGCGAGGCAGCTCCAACCATGAGCCAACAAGAAGAGCCCTCCATGGTGCCCACCTGCAGAGGGGCACATCACCCCACATGGCTCCTCTTTGGCACCTACAAAAGGTCTCATTTTTTGTCTTCCACCAGAGCTGCCTGCACACTGAGCTCCCAGGAGTGTTGTTTTCCACTCCTTACTCTCTCCCCCTTCACAACTGGAAACTTCCAGTGGCTGAGAGGATTTGACAGCAAACCAGGGACATCCCCTTTGCCTTAGAGATGGAGCCAGGCAGCAAAGAGCTGCAGCCACCATAAGGCAAATGGAAGACCTTCAACTGTTCCAGATAATTCACAAGTTTTGTGATTTGGCATCTGGAAAGAACTTGGTGAAGCAGATGGGATATTTTTAATATTTTCAGTTATGTCATGCAGTAAGTCTTTCCAACAGTTATTTCTGTTGTCACATGATATTTTTGTGGCCTTATTCCCATGATTATTAAGCTTTTTTAACAAATGTACCGATATATAGCAATTTATTACTTTCCTTGGCTTTAACAAAAAGTGATGAAGTAAAGCTCTGCAGACAGCTCAATGTAATTATAAAACTACACTATCTGGCATGCATAAATATGCTTTAAAGCATGCTATACATAATTACTATACTATTTTGATATCTTTATTTCATAGACTCAGAAAGACTCAGTTTAACTAAATATACTTATTCTCAAAGAGCACCTCAGATACTTATTTTATATTACTAAAAATTAGGAATTTTTTCTAACCTACATATTTTGAGATTTTTTTTTAATTTTTTTTTTTCTTCCAACTGGCTGAATTTTTGACAGAAAATTATCTTCTATGTATCTGGAGGTAAACCAAGAGATTTCACAAATTCTACATATAACTGTTTATTTTTAATTGTCCTTATATACTTGTATATAGCTTTCAATCTATCAAACCATCTGTTTTACTCAATATGCAGAACACTTGGTCATCACAGCTTATATATATATAAATATATATAAATATATCTACACACACAAATATAAATAAAATACATATGTATCAACAAAATACAATTATGTACTGATGTGTATATACCAAATATACATGTTAGAAACTCCAGTTTTCAGTGACAAATGTTTTGTGGCCAGATTCCTATGAAAGGCATATTCCCTTTAAGGTATCTGGGAGGTACCAACATCAGATCAATGTCTGACATATGAAAATGATACACAATATGCTATATAAACAAGGTAGTAAAACCAGCAATATTTTGAAAATTCAAGACAACTTTAATAAAAGATATGCAAATCTATAAAAGGAAAATACAGTGACTGTTTATTGCTGCATAAGAGCTCTGATCTTTTATAGCTGGTCTACAGTAATGATTTCTAAGTTAATTAGTTGTAAATATTAAATGGTTGCTACTATTGTTATTTGTACTTTAAAGTGTGAAATGTCTTGTAATTTATATAATTAGAAAATATTAATGTGGTTTTGTAACTGAATAAATGCTTCTTATTAAAATAGAAAAGGTTGCAATTTATCTTTTACTATCAACGGGTAATTCCGCTTTATTTCAGTTTTGGTAAAATAATTCACTGTGCTTATTTCTTCAGAATGAAAAAGAGATAATTAAAGTTATACTACATGAAAAATTCCATAGATTCCTAAAAGGGAAGTGGAAATAATGCAGGAGAGAGAAGAGGAAAACAAGAGTATTCAGACATTTTCACTCTATAGAGCAAAGTAAGGTAACATACTGAGAAGCTACAGTAAACAGTCCAGTTTCACTTTAGGCCTCCCTAAAACATTAGCCTAACTATGCAAATGCCAAGCTGTAGGATTTTTCTGCAGCTCTAGGCTGAAGTCTGAGGGAATATTGTTGATCATTATCCTTACCTAACCCAGACCTAAAAATCATGTACTAATGTTTGTGACAGGGGTTATCTTTCCAGGAGTGTTACAACAGTGTACATATAAACATAAATTGATTTTTGAATATATTTAATATCAACAAACTACACTTTGAGCTGTTAATGAAAAATATCTTTCACTTTACCCTATTTAAGGCAATTAGTGTCCATTAGGGTCTGGACATCAGTCTCCAATCTGAAGAATGCTGCATTGCTAAAATAAAAATGCAATACTTCTTTATAAGGCACATTCCAAACTTCCCCATTTAACTGGGAAAGGAACCCCATCCTGACAGCCCTTCCTTTCTGGCCAATTTATGAGCCTCAGCACCTGCGTGCTCAATCCTTCAGCCATAAGCCCTTCTGCCAGAACTGGAGCCCTTCCTGCACACTCCCAGTCTCCCATCCTGTCCATGGAAGAGGCTCATCCTGTTTGGTCAGTCACGCACTGTGACTCTCTCTCAGAGTCACACGGGAACAGAGCTGCTGAGATCTCACGGAACTCGCTCCTCCAAAACAGGTAGTGAACCCTAGACCCTCCATCTCCCCCTTTCATTTTCTTACCGATTGCTGTTAGGAAGATATTTCTTCTAAAGTTCTAGAAAACAAAACTAAAAGCCACACAACTTGGAAAAAAGTCTCCAGGTAAGCAAACTTATTCACTGCTGCATTTGGCACATAGTCAATGTCTGCTCAGCGAGTGAAGACACAGCCTCAATCACATTTATTCTTTTACAGAGGGCAAATGAAGACCATGGAACATTTAAAGCTTTCAGATGGCTTAAGTGAGGCTGCACAATGCATAATGCTTGTATAGGCAATCTCCAGAGACACAAAGTTTACCTCAGAAAATGTCAATGTCACTCTCAATAATTGCAAAACTCTAGAAATCGCTAAAATGTTCTTTCATTGTGCTTCATCTGACTCACCCTGCAGTAAGTTTTCAGTGCTGGTTCTCTGCAGATGCAGCAGTCATTGGATTTTTCAGAGACCACTTTCATAGCTCTGGAAACTCAGCTTTTAGTAGAACTGATACTATGAGACTGGATCTACAGTGCTGATACAGTCACCTCCCACTACGGACAAAGATCTCATAAATGTGTGGGAAAACCAGAAATACCAATTCTGTTAAAAGCTGAACCTCAGAAAATACCGAAAAAATACAATAAACTTTTTTTTTTTTTTTAAAAGGCAAGCTAAAAATCTGACATTATAGGGGTAACATGAAAATTACTGCAGCACACTATACAGTCATTGTGTGTGCATTTTCCTGAACCAGCTAAAAGCAGAGTGACCAGAATGCTGATCAAAACCTAAAAAAAACCAGTAAGGAATAAACAATACCCAGCCTATGAAATTCTGTTTCTGAACTACTGAATCTCTATGTCAGACTGATATTTACATATAAGTTGCTGGCATAGAGAAGAATTTTACAATGAAAACTCTTCCACTAGCATGCTTGAGACTTTAGAAACAAGATGAAATTACAAAGAAAAGACATCAGAAAATCCTAAAGGAGGACAAAGAAAGTTAAAAGACTTTTAAGAAATCCAGGAATTCACAGTAGTTTATTTATCCAAAAAATAGCAAGAATTGTCTAGTCCTTTTTTTCCCTCTTGCCACAGGTGGACATAGAAAATAATGAAAACTAAACTGTGTAAATAGCCTCAAGAAAATTGACAACGTAAACATTGTCCTTGTTCTGGTTTTCAGATCCCATCCCATAAACTAACACAAAATTTGAATGAGGGTGATCTCACTTTATACTTTCTTAATCCCTTTTTTCTTAATCCCTTTTCAAATGGAGCCAAATTCTTGGAACTAAAAGCCAGCCTTTGGATTACATACATATATATACGTGTGTATGTAGATATTATGTATATACACTTGCACATAGACTCACATATAAAACACAGAGTCAATCCTAGAATGGCTTGAGTTGGAAGTGACATTAAAGGCCATCTAGTTCCAAGGGCCCTCATGGGCAGAGACACCTTTTGCTACACAGGTGGCCCAATGTCATGTCCAAGCTAGCCTTGAACACTTCCAGGGATGGAGCATTCACAATTTCTCTGGGCAACCAGTTCCATTCCCTCACCACCCTCACAGTAAAGGATTTCTTCCCAGCATTTTATCTAAATCTCTTCTGGTTTAGTTTAAAATTATTCTTCCTTATCCTATCACAATCTTTCTGTGTACAAATTCATTCTCCCTCTATTTTATAAAGCTCCTTTTATGTACTAGAAGGTTGCTATAAGGAAGGCTCCCCAGAGCCTTCTCTCCTCCAGGCTGAACAATTCCAGCTGTCTCAGCCTCTCCTGGTATGAGAGATATTCCAGCCACCTGATCATCTCCGTGGCCTCCTCTGGACCCATTTTAACATCCACCAGAACCCCCCGAGTCCTTCTCAGCAATGCTGCTCTCAGTGAGTTCACGTCCCACTCCGTGCTCAGGTCTAGCCTTGCCCTCACCCAGGGGCAGCCCCTTGCACTTGGACTTTTTAGAACTACACAGGGTTCTCATGGGCCCACTTCTCAAGCTTGCCCAGGTCTGCTGGGATGGGATCCCTTCAAATGACTGAATATTACTTCTTCACTAGAAATCTGGACTTTTCCTAAATCTAATGTTATTCACATTATTTGGTTCAGCACTCAAAATTGGCCTTTTGAACTCAGTAAAATAAAACAGAAGCAACAATTTCTGCAGAAATGGCAGCTTAGCTTGCAGTTAAAAGGACAGTATTTACTGAGCCACCTCCACTAATAACCTCCCTCTAAGTCAGTGTTCTTTTGCTCAACTGCTTTCTCTTTTTAGCAGTCAGCATGACCTTTGGTCACAAGAGGAACCAGATCAATAGCATCAACACAAACGAATCCTTGTGGAAGCATTTATTTCGTTTTTGTCCTTTGTTAGGTCAAAGGAAGAGCAAGAATTGCCCCAACTCTCAAATTATAAGCCTAAAATGGTACACCTCAAGTTATGTTTCTGGACAATTTAAAAAGCAGTTGGATTTTTTAGAGTTAAACAACTCGCTTTATGTAACATTACTTAAATATCTGGTGATTTAAGAATTTCTGTAGTCAGAAACAGTGTGAACCCAGTTTTTGCAGCAATAATAGTTTATAGACCAAATACTTCTAAATGACACACTGAAATAACTCAGTTTTCAAAAAGTATGTATGGTAAGAGGAATCCAAGTTCCCCAAATTTAATCCTAATCTTACTGGTAATTCTATTGTTGCACACAGAAAAAGCGTGTCAAATTCTTGCTCAGGTAAACTGTCCAAAGGTTAGCAAATATAAAGTTGTTGGGTTTTTTTTAACTTAGAAAACAAAGATATAATGCAAAGCTGACTATACTGATGTATATATACAATTTCTAACTGCATATGCCATGCATGTAAGAGAGAAAAATGCATTGAAGTGTGTATAATTTAATTAATATATTGAAGTAGTAAAACCATGCATATAGATAAAGAGAGATTTCTATTATAAATGGCTACACAGAATAGAAAAGTAGTTAATATTTTTTATGCAAAGTTGTAGGAGAATATATTTTATGTGATTTTTCACATTGTATGTTGCCAGGTCATGCAGTCCGTCCTCTCAGGCTGCACTTGTCTAACTGATATAATTTGGAATAATATTCCAAATATATAATATATTATATATATAATATATTTGGAATAATATTTCCAAAAATAATTTGGAATTTTTCGATTTCCTTAAGAAACCTTGACAAATAAATAAGTTCTGGTCACTTGTTTTCTTGAAAAATCTGTTCACATTTCATTTTCTCTCAGTTTGAAACAGTAAAGAAATAAATAAATTATTAAAAAGTGGCATCTTAATTTTCTAGACTTTCAAGGCTCCTTTTCCACGTTTTTCTCCAACACTACCAAATACCTGTTCTGTCCCACTGCCCCTGCAGCATCTCACTTCTGTTGGGGAGAGTACCAGCTGTGTACTTACTACGGTGATGTGAAGGTAAGGAGAAACACCATTTGTAAACCTATCTCTGTTGCTGGTCTGAAAAAGGATCCAACATTCCAATACAAGTGTAGGCAGACATTTTAAGCCCCAACAATTCTACCTTTGAGAGAGGGTAATTAAATATGGTCAACAAAGACTAGGACTTTAGAGCATAAGAAAATTATAATAACAAACCAAAGGAAGAAGAGATGAGAATTTGTGCCTTCTTGATTTCTAGTTTATTTATGAAAGCAACCAAGGGCAGAATATCTACTGATTTTTGGATTCTTGGAACGTTGTGTTTTGAGAGCTCATTTTAATAATAACAATGAGATAACCTAAAAGATGAAACAAACTATTACAATCTATGCATTTTTCTCTTAAAAAGAGCAGCAATTAAGGAAAAGGCAAACTCTGCATGAGATTTTTAAGATGCCTGCCAAAATTCTGCTCATTTTCATTCCACAGCTATTTAATAATTCAGGCAGTTTACTGCAGTCAAAAAATGCCCATTTGCCATTTCTGCATTTTTATAAAGCATAAGTCAGTGGGTTTTAATCATGCTGTCTATCTTTGGAGCTGTAATTGTCCTTTTTTATTTCACTACTTTGAGAAGAAAGACTGGGGATAACAATTTCATGCTTTGAAAAGAAACATGCGGTGCTATCTTTTGTAAAACTGTAAATATCCATTTTAGATTTCATCCACATACCTTTCCAAAATGATGATTTATCCTCACATTCCAGTGAGGTGAAGATATTTCTAAATAGCTTTATTCGTTCTAGTCTGCTCTTCTTTCCATTTGAATAAGTTTGGTTTTTTTCCCCTCTCATTCTTTTTGTCACTTTTAATAAATGGGTATCTAAATGTTAAGGTCACAGTTAGACAATATTATAACCAGCTGCCTTTTGCACATGTAATTGTACACTTTTTGAAATTCAAATTGCAGAAGTTTGAATTCATGGTGGTTTTGCATGGAACAGATTGAAGGACACACAGTATGTGATGCCGCATATCATATCCTTGCAAATACTGATCTTTGAGGATGCTTGAGTCAATATTCGTTTATGTACAAATCTTCAAATTTTAGCTCCTGGACAAGGCAGTGATGCAGGAGCTGTGCTACCAGGGCTTCTAAGAATATGGCTCAAACTGTACAAATACACAGTGATCAACCTTTTCTAAAAAAATTTTATTTTATAAAAATAAAATTTTTTATTTTATTAGAACATTAGTGTAATGTCCAGGCCGGAAACTGCTTATGAATGGAAGCAATGTTCACCACTCACTGGAGGTGTTCAGGGTGGGGAAGTGGCAATCAAAGATATTTAAGCAAACAAATTCTATTGGATTAAAAAAGACAAATAGAACAGGACAAGAACTCAAGGATACCTGAGTAATTAAGATTACCACTCTCCCAAAATAATGCTGCCAAAAGTCAGGGTTTGTTTTATAGCTGTGCAAAGCTACTTAAATTACCACTGCTGTGCTCCCCTGCATAAACTCTCATTCTCTCTGCTGGCACCATGGAGTATAATTGCTTGGGAGATTAAACTGGGTCATGAATGGAATGCAAGAGAAGTTAGAAGCTGTTGGAGCCCTGGGCACAGAGGAATTTAGGCTTTCTGTGCTGACAGGTGCAGGCCCTCAACAGAACACTACTTCTGACCTGAGGCTGTGGAGAAGGCTTTCAAAACCGAGTGACAGAACTGGGATTATCGGTGTGTAGTTTGCATAGAATGTTTAATGTCACAGGGTGAAAACTCATAGCTTTATGTCTTAGGGTATAATAGTGTATATGGAACAAGATGGATGTTTTAGGGCATCAGCTCCTTGTTCTTCCTTCTTCCTCATGGGTTTAGGTGATACAATGGGTGATTGGGTGTAAAATGCTGCACTGCAGGTCACAGTTGTCTAGTTCTTGGGTTAAAAGTAAAAATAATCTAGCTGGCAATTATTCATTGGTTAAGTTTACTCTTAAAAGACCTTGTAATTAGAAGCTATCATTGCCATTTCTACCTAGAAGCTGAGGTGCTGAGAAATCATTAGTTTGTAAGAATGTAGCACTGATAAGAAGAATAAACATCTAAAACCAAAGACAAAAAACCATCTCCTGTGTATCAATCCTGGCCCTGAAGCAGCTGAAAGAAAAACTCCCACAAGAAGCTTCCCTTGCTCCTTGGTGGGTAGGAGGCTACTGGCCAGAGAATGCTGGCTTGAACATGAGCTGATTGCTGCACTCTTTATTCTCCAACAGATATCAGCAATGCCCTTTTATCTCCTCCTGTATGTTCAAACCTCATCCAGAATGCATTGCTAGTTGTGACTACCCAGACAAAAAACAGCAGTAACTCCTCCAAGGTATTTTGGGTTGCAGGACAATAGGCATGCCAAATCCATACCTTGGAATCTATTTGGCAGCGCTACAGTAGCAGCAAGCCTGTTCTGACAGCAACAAATTGCTTAAAAAGAAATGCAGGAAATAAGAAAGCCCATCAGTGTATTCTTCACAATTGAACACAGATAAATACCTAGGACAGATGCAAGAACAGAGGCAACAACACAAATGTAGAACCACTGAACGTATAGCTCATCCCAAACAAATGCATTAGCTAAGTTTAATGGTGCTAAGGATCCTGTAGAAAACATACTGTGCATTCCAGTACCTAAAGATCACCTCTAGAGTATTTCCAAAAGAAAGAGTTAAAACTACAATGACAGAGATAAGCATGACGATGTTTTATTTTAAATACATTGCTTCCTGAATTATATTCTGTTCTTAGTATCAGAATAAAAACTATCCTACCAGTCTCTCGAACTTAAAATAAATCCTTTACTGGATATAATATTGCCATTAGGTAAGAGGTATATGAACAATGGTGAATTCATTGTCCATAAAGTCATTGAGAGAACCTTTAAACATTCCTCTGAGTCAGGATAATTCTGAGTAATGCCCTGATTTATTGCAGTTTGCCTATAAGTTTGCACTCAGTAATTTTGGGATAGCTTTCACTCTTAGAATGTAAGAACCTCAAGGAATGACATAGTTTTAAACTCTGAACTTTCTGAGCTGCAGAAAAACAAAAGGTCTAAACAGAACTTCAAAAAGCCATTCTGAAACTAGGAGTAAAAATAATCCATCCTCAGTTTGAAGCCATTCTGAAACTAGGAGTAAAAATAATCCATCCTCAGTTTGAAGCATGGTCATTTATATATATCAAGTTATGGAGTATATTTTTGGTGCTATTAAATTTTATAATATCTTGGTGAGAAACAGCAAAGGAAATAGTTTCACCTAATTAAATTACTTGCTAGGAGGACCTCTGGAGCATCGTCAAAAGCCATGTGAACAAATTATTAGAAAATGGAATAGCCTTCCTAATTTTGTGAGTGATGATTTGTTAATGATTACATTAAAAAGAAACTGATCCATATCAAGCTATTAAGGCAAAAAGGGACAATTTTATCTTTCACATAACACAGGTCACAGGTTTTTGTTATGTGGTTCTCGCATTAGTGTGATTCCTAGTTTCTTCAGTGAGTTAGAAAGGGATGAATGCTGCTTTAAAGATGTCTTAAAACACTAAGCACTGTTCAACAGTGCAGACTGTACATCCTCCCTTCTTGCACTGAGCCACAGAATGCTTATAAGGCTACATTCACACCAGAGCCTTGCATGATGATGGAACCATCCCTTTCCTTGGTTCAGAGAAAAACACGCTTCCTACTGCCTCCGTCCAGTCCCCAAACCACAGACTCCATGGTCACACAAAACACTGACATGGAGGGCATGATTGGCTTATTTTTTACAAATCTGCTTCAAAATAAAAACCAAACAAACAAAAACAATCAACCGAAACCAAAACAAAACCAGTCAAAACCAAAATAAACAAAAAAACCCCAACAAAATCCCAGCCAAATAGAAAAACCCTAAACAAACAAAAAACCCTAATAAAGAGTTCTGTAATCTGTATCTGAATAATAGGCAATTCCTGAATAATTAACTAAAAAAAAAGCTAATTTTATAATAGAATTAAGAAATTAGTGAAAAGAGTGAGTTGCGTACTTTGTCTTCACATCAAGATTGATATCTTACTTCCAAGGTAATAATAAATAAATAAATATCACGTATTCATTTATTACTATGATTCTTCACTGACAATGAGGGAAGACTGGAAGAGTAGCAAAGATCATTAAATACCTGCATAACAGGTATCTTGCATAATATTTCACGTTAATGAATTGGTGTCTTCAGTAATTTAATGGTTGAAAAATAAAACATTCATGCTGGACAACAGCAGCAGGCTGACAAGCCATGAACACAGGTTTTAACTAAGGTGCCTGATCCCAGAAAAAGACCTCAGTGGCTTTGTCACAGTTGTCACAGCTCCTGGTTAATTCAGGAGGTACCTTTAAGTAGCCAGACTGCCTGACTTGACAACTGTCATTAAATGTATTTCTGTCTGGTGTTTAAATCCAAGGGAATAGAAATGCAGTAGATGAATGTGGAACTAGTCCAAACTGTAAGGTGCAGTTGGAAGGCAGATCACTGCATCTACTTTGCTAAGTAAAATAATACCCAAGAGCAAATCAAGGAGCAGATTCCATGGCTGTCCATGTGATGTAATAGTTACTCAGCTTCCAGGCTGTTTTGAAGAGATGAATTTAGCTCGCTCTGAGACCTAACCAGGGAGTTGTGCAGAAGGAGGAATATTCCATGCAGAACTCTCTATATACAACGTGAAAATGTTGTGCCTGGGTTCTTTCTCCCTATACAGTCTTCCAGCTCTATCCCCAAAGGTTTTTCATCCTCAAAAACCACTGCATACATTCATACCATACACTGGAGCTTGTAAGACACATCCTTTGTCATGCGTTTCAAATATACTGCGCTGTAGGGCTGAGAAACACAACTCACATGTTTCAGAGGCTTTGAAGAAAAAAGAGAAAAGGAAAGAAAAAGATCAGAGTCCCTTAGTGGACCCCAATCAAGTGCTGTGCTGGGTGAGATCTCAGAAAATAGAGAGCCATGAGTAGTTTTGAAGCAAGATATGCCGTCCTTGGGAGTTCAACAATCATTTCCTCAGATGGACACCATTTTCTATTGTCCATACATCCTCTGAGTCACCACCACTCACAATTAAAAGAAAAAAAAGGTGAAAAAAAATAGTTGGGGAAAATTTAAACAGGTGAAGAGACTCTGTAATAAGTAGTAATCGGGGGAAAAAATACAAGGAATAATCAAGTGCAAAATACAACCTTGTTCATAAAATCCTGAACCAGGATTTAATTAGATTTTTAGTTAGTCCAGCTAACTAAAATCTTTGCTTCACTTAAAGCCTCTAGAATGATGAAAAGCAAGATGAACTGTGATAAAAAAAGGGCAAGATAAGAATGTTCTGCCCCTAGAGGTTAGAAAAAAATTCTGAAGGATTTGCTCTATGAATGTTAAAAAGAATTGTTTAAGAACCTGAGGATGTGGAATCTTCTTCTGTCTGCAAAAGGTTAGTGGGGGAACTGTGTAGCTTGCTCAAGCTTTTAAAAAATAAGTACAGACTGCCAAAATTTGCAGTGGCTCCAGGAAAAATCTAAAGTATGCCAGATGTCTATCCTGAACGTGTTCTGATTCACCACCATATATCTCTTTTATCTTTTCAGACCAGAGGGCAACATACTGCAAACAAGTGGGCTGAGGTCCTCCCTGCTTGTGCAACACAAAAGTGTTCCCTTAGCTGCACACACCACACATTGTGAGGATGCAAGGGCATGTACTCAGTGAGCTCCCTGGCACAGTCACTTGAAGCATAAAACATATGCATAATTTAGGTAATTTAATCCCTTTTGACTATTTGAGTTCAGGAACCTTTTATGGTCAGGAACCTTATGAAACAAGACTTGATTATTGCTTCAAGATACAGCATTTTTCAACTTAGGCCAATTCTGAAGTTAAAGGTGCCACAGTAATTTGCTCCATTCCATGTGTATTTTCCCACATATATTGTTTTGCTTAATATACCTGTATATTGTACAGCTGTTACGTGCAAATTTATTTCCAATCTTTGTTAAACTGAAAATAGGTCTGATTGATGAAACATGCTTTTATATAAATTTTAAAAAGTAGTTTCATTGAGGTAGAGACATATTACGTATAAAGATTTCAATCAGCAATGATGACTGCAACATGGAAAAAAAAGGATCACACAATCAAAGGACATGTTCTAAAACGTTTTTAAACTCAGCCACTCAGCAACTTTTATGCATAACATCATGCTCAGAAGAGGAAAAAGTTCACTTAGAAATGGAGTACAGTGAAAGAAAAGGAAAAGGAACAGAGCAAAGACAGAGTCACAACACTCAACTGTTCTACAACAAGCTACCAGTAATACAGTAAGATCTGACAAAATTAGATAAATAGATTAAGGAAAAGGTTGGCATGTGCAAAAACAGTTTGACTGCTTGAATGCTATGTATCATTATATTTCATTCTAATGAGTATCTGTCTCAGCCACTGATGGTCATTTTTTAAAAAGAACTGCCCTTTCTATTTCTAGCAAGCATAAAGATCATGCAGCAGCCAAAAACCAATACACTGTCAAAACTAAACAGCAATTCTCTGCATGGCTTAATTCCCGGGACCTTTTTTTCTACTATTATTATAATCAATGATCACACAGAAGCTGTAAACAATTTGTACACATGCAATATTTGTCCTGTGGGAACCTGCTTTTTAACGGATTCAGAAATGATGTCAACAGTACTTCACTTCTGGTAACAGGCTACAAAATGTTGATGGTTCAACATCAACTCCTCAAAGCACTGGGAAATGAAGGGATAAAGAGGTAAAGAATGGAAATCAGGCTTGGTCAAGTATTAAAATTATGAGTTAAAAGTCATTTGGGAATCTTTGGACCACCTGTATTACCTGACAGGATTATAAAGCAAAAATGTGATTACAAATATTTATATAAATAACTTTCAAAGTTAGGAAGAACACAGTCACATTTTCCCATAACATGTGAATGAGGAAGCGAAATCATACAACTTATAGTATCATTTAAAACCAATCAACTCATTAACTTGTGTAGATATCACTCTTTTGAAGATGATGGCAAAAAGCCATTTGGAATTTAGTGCTAGTTGAATAGATAGCTTACTGAAATAAGAAAAAAACAAAAAACTGTCAAGACAAAGCCCTATATGTGGAAATTTTGATTAAAAATAGCCATTCTACATCAAAGGAGAAGCAGCTGAAAACAGAGATACTCCTCATTGAAATCTGCAGTTTTCAGTGACCAACAGACATGTTAATAAAACTAGACTCTTAGTTATATAATTGCACTAAATAATAACTTTTGAAACATCTCATTGTACCCGGAGCTCTGTGACCTGACTCAGCCCGGTTGGTTTGTCTGATCTCTCTGCTTTGCCTCATCTTTTTGATGTTTGCAAAGATGACTGACAAATTAAAAATCAATCTAGTTAATACTTTCAGATCATCCATAACATTAACTGTAAAACAGCAGGGGGGGGAAGCTGTGGTGTGGTTCCCTGATGGGTCTAACCAAATTTCAGCCCACAGCACTGACAGAAGTGATGCTCTGGCCCTTCCCAGCGCCCCTTTGGCTGAGCAGCGTGATCTCCCCTGTGCTGACAGCGTGGCTCATCCCCTGCCACACAGGCACAACGGGCAGGCATTTGTGCTGAAAAGCAGCTACACAGCCAAAGACAAAACAACTCCTTTTCCCTAGATTGAATTTCCCAGCTCCCAGACCTGGCTCAGCAGGCAGCAAGAGGGAAGGATGGCAGTTCTGGCTGGTGGTATTGAATGGAAGCAGTGCCCAGAGCAGGAACACACAGAGATTAGTTTAAATCAGCTGAGCACCTGCACCTGTTGAGACAACCTTAAATACAATACCTTTACAATCTTTATCCTTAACTTTTCAAATAAAGGAATGGATTTAAGAAAGAAAAAAAGGAGAGGAAGATAAAATGTTTTATTTTTTTTCTGGATGTTCATTATTTTTTTAAAAAATTAAGTTAAATTACCTTGAGTTTGTTAATTCAGAAAAATATATCAACCTGTTCTTATCTGCCTAAATAGATCAAAAACCTAACACAAGGTATCCAGCCTGTAAAATACTGCTAGAATCTACAATACTTTAGAGGGTTTTCCCACTACTTTCTTCAGCATATTTAATGTCCCTTTGGAAGTTCTGTTTCTAATTTAACTTTTTTTTTGCTGGAGATCTTGGAACAACAGTAATATTAAATTACTTTCTGACAATGGGAAGTGAAAACAGTCAAACATCAGTGTATACGAAAAACAAAATGTCAGCAAGTAAAAGCAACCATCAAGTGATTCTACATTAATTTCATTTCCTATTCCTAGTGGCATTTTACAAAGGAAACCATAGTAATTTAATACTGTGTCTAAAAGAAGTGTATTCAGACAGGTAAAACAGCCCTTTATTTTTTCTGATTTCTTGCAGTGTTTGCATCAGCACAGGAAGAAAGGGGGTTTTGGTGATCTGTTTCAACAAAAGGGTTCCAGTCATTCACATTAACTGTAAAACAGCACTTCACCAATAGAATAAAACTTCAAGCGAAGCTTTCACTCAGCTCATGGAAAATGGGGAGAGATCTGACGCTCAAGGAAAACATATAACTACTCACACGAATTTTAACGGCTGAATAACCTTAAATGTTAAAAATATCTTGAAGTGCTTAGTTTAAACCAAATTTTATTTAATGTGTGAGTTGGCTCTGAACACATTAAAGCAGCAAAGGGGAGAACACATTTTTTGCCGCAAGGTTTTGGTTTCTTCCACAAGTTTCAATCTAAATAAACACCAACAACTGGAATTCCAAATTTGTATCAAGTTTATCAAATAGATATCTAGAAGAACATTCTAGAATTTTAATAACACTCTGTAGCATAGTATGTGCTGTATAAATGTAAAAATTGCTCAATTTATTTTGAGCCTGGATTACAAAATAGGCATTGTAAGGGGAATACAAATACAGGACAAAAGAACTGGATCTGCCTACTTAGGAACCTATTAAAGTGGTCATTTCATCATTTTTATACTTTTTTTCTGGCCCTCCCTGTAGAGATGCTAGAAAGAGACCATTCCTAACCTTCCCCTCAACACATGGGGTAAAAAAAAGGGATACTAAGAAGCAAACTGAGTGATGTAATGAGGAAAAAGTGGCAGTGAAAAGTTCCAGGAGCTGCTGCACTGCTCTTCCGTAACCAGTTCAAGTGCCAGCACAGCTCCACCATCTCCAGATACCCAGCTTATTCCTAGCCTGGGCAGGAGACATCCTCAAGGAACGTCAAATAATCAGCCTCAGCTGCAACCCAAGAACTCATAAAGGCATGAACCCTCAAGATTTCTAGGAAGTATATCAAGCACATATGATCCCATTCTGAGATAGGAATGATTACAGATAAACAAGCACATATATTTTCTAGCTCACTGTGAAAAAACGTGGCATTTGTCCATGGTCAAAAAGTCAAACAATCATTGCCATAAATGGCTTTCTGATGTCGATTTCTAAAAACAAAATTGCATCAAAATCCTTCTAGTGTTGCTCATAGTATTTTATCTTGGGACTGCTTTTCCTCTCCACAAACCACTTCAGACTGACAGGTCACACACAAAGGATGAGTAAGAAACACACAATGGTTCCATCTCTGAGGGGAAAAAAAAACAACCACCCTAAACTGCTTGTAAAAAAAATAAGATTTTTAGAGCATCTGATTTTTTTACATTTTAATAGCTGTAAAGAGTAATTTTTCTTTAAGCATTACGAAACAAATTGCATTCAAGTGTAAAGTCTCTTCATAAATAGGAAGCACCAGTGTGGGGGCCCAGTGAGCCGCTAACCAAGGTAACTCACGTGTAAAGTACTTTTTATGATGCATTAGATGTGTCAGCATATTTCTGGGCTAAGAATAGAGTGGAATAAGTAATTCGTTATTTTTTTCATGAAAATAGATTCAAATTCATATTGCACATTATTCATGCAACTAGAAAACTGCAATCTTACATGTTTTCAGTTTCACTGCTTTTCTTTGCCAAACTGACTGAAATAAATTAAGGTGACATGTTATGAAAATCATTGCACATAACAAATTCATAACTTCTAGAGCAGAAGCAGCACTAATTGCTCAAAAGCTGTCTTAAACATTTATGAGTTACTGTAAAATATAAAAGGAGTACAGCCTCCAGTTACAAAAAGACAGTCATACAGCCAGCAAGGATGGGACTACAGTTCAGGAAGGTAATTCCCAATGAGCTCACAACGCCCCGGTATTGTAACAACGCTGCCTGCAGCAGCACAAAGGTCATTGTGGGCTGACCTGCCAGCACGTATTCACATTGCCAGGCAGAATGTGAGCTCACCAGCTGAGTTCTTTCCTTCCACAGCTGTAATCCAGACACTCAGTTTAGGTATGCCCACAGCTGGAAAAACCTGAGGTGGTGCAACACCCTAAGAAGCTTCAAGCTTTAACAGAGACTGGAAAAAACATTCTTCAAAATGCAAGAGTATTCGAACAATCTCTGGAGACTTGCTGATGAATTCAGAGAACTGTCCAAGTCAGATGATACTTATTCTCCTTCTCCTTCCAACTGACCCAATTGCATTAAAACAAGTTTATAACAGTACCGGTTTGGTTTGTTGTTTGTTTGGGTTTTTTCTGTGTGTTCCATTCTTAGAAACTGCTATAGCTGCCACTAGAATATTCTTCAACTGCAAGCAGGAGAGGAAACTTGCACGTTCTTTGTGTTCAGCTACAAATATCAGTGTATATGGTCAATATATCCTGCAGCAAACAATGGCAAGAAAAGACCGGAGCTCTGCAAAACCTGGAAGCTCTTACAGATGAACAAAAGGGGTAAGACTTGCTGGGTGTGCCGAGAGGCTGTGAGACACTAGAGGGAAAGAGGGAAAGGCAAATGCCCGATCTGAGAAACGTGCAGAGGCATAGCAACATGCAGGAGTGCTAGGCAGGTTGGAGTGAAGGACTCCTGGGTTTGCTAAGACAGCTTTAATGTGGGTATCTGCAGATACTGAGAGAATGCAGAGAAGTGGCTGCAGATTTCTGAAACAGCAGAAATACTGCAGTACATGAAGACTAAGTAGTCTGAAGATGCTGGAACTGAATATTAGAGTTTCCAGCAATAGTAGGACAGTATTCTACCGCAGAAGATTTTGAAAAGACTGTGTCCTCTCCCTGAGATATAATGCTTCAGCTTCCCTCTCTCCTGGTTATCATTTCTTTTTAAGGTCACTGGAATAGCCAGATGGACAACCCTAGGCTTCCAGCTCAAGACCTGTGACAAACACACATGTGAACACCTGGTCTCCCAAAGTTTTGCAGAACACAGAAGTGCAGCGGAATAAAAGTATTTCCTGGTGCAAGATATGGAGTACCTGGTAGCTTTACAATTTAGTGGCAGGGGAGGTTGCCCAAGTGGCTGAAATTAGTAGCAAAACACAGTTGGAGACAAGGAAAAGGAAGAGTACTTGCCGATTAAAGTTTTTTCCTTTAAGATGTGACTCACACCAAGTAGCTTGAGGACTGGCTATGGCAGAAGTAACAATGTGAAGTCTTCATGTATGCACTCATCTTTTCAGTAGTGATCAGCAGTTAACCCTGCCTCATCCTTCAGAGAGGAAAGACAGGCAAGAAGGGACAAAGGAGAATCTGGAAACTTCCCAACCCCTCTTTGTGAGAAAGGTGGTAAGAGAAACCAACACCAGAATTCTACAATATGGATGATATAGTTGGTGGTTGCCTGAACTCCTAAGCAATAGTGATTATTATTTTGCCACTATGACCAAAATTAAAGCAGCATTAGTGAGATGTAAGAGAAATGTAAACATAGGCTTTTAATATGCATCCTTACAGAACCTAAAACCCAACATACACATAGATTTCAAGAGCCAGTTTTGTCTGCCTGAGACTTTGATATTCTGATACACAGTGCAAAGAATTTATTCAACTTTTTATTACCCGGGTAATAAATAGGTTTTAATACTATTAAATAGTTCCGCCTATCAACTGTTTTCACTTATAGGGATACCACTATTTATCTGTCCTGTTAATTTTATGGACGACTAAAATCAAGATTGGAGACAGGTGGTAATTTTCCTGACAGGTGGCCACATCACACAGGATTTTCCCAGTTCCCCCCCATAAAATACAAACGCAATCTGGAAGTATGAAGTTGCCAAAAGTATCTTCTTTTATTTTCTTTTCTTTTTGTGTGGATACTGCTTCATTTTCTCTCACTTCAGATAGGAACTAAAATAACACATATAGGCACACATTTGGATGATGAAATTTTTACTTCGTACATTTGGGGAATCTGCACACTGAATCTATTTATTCCATGATTCTATGTGGCATTTCTTTATGTGGCAACACATTTAAAAAATACCTGTGTCTGCATCACAGTGCTCAAAACCTGACTGTGAGAACAATTTCCATGTATGATATAAATGCCATTCAGTGACTGTAACAGGCAATCTGACTCCTATTGATCAAGCCACAGCAACAGTAAAGTATACAGGCAAAACAAGAAAAAGGATGTAGGTTAAATTATCCTTAAAACATTACGTTGTTAGGTTGCTATTACAGCACCACAAGGCAAAAGGTAAGAGAATCAACCCTGAGCTCCTTATGACCTAGAAGACAACATGTGAGAGCACCGTCAGAAACATGCACGTAAACTTTCAGGCTAAACTGCATTGAACAGCTTGTGGTTGAAATGCCAGCCTGAAAATCAAAGGAGCTATACTCTTCAAGCATCTCATCATACTAAGGACTGGGTAAAATCATTTTAGTGCTTCTGCTTCCTCACATCAGTTAAACTGAGATAGCTCTATCAGTATCTACTTTAATAATTTTGATACTTGGTGATTAAAGGTCTCCCTAAGAAATACTGCTGTGTCCCCATTGTGTAGTGTTGCTTTTTGTAGTTTTAATTCATTTTGGTATAGTTTTTATAATACTGATCTAGAACTGTTCTATTTGCAGATCAGGTCAAACATGCAAATGTAAAATTAAAGAATTAAACTGGAATGAATTTTATCTTCTTTCATATTAAATGCTACCCAAGAGTGCTTAAACTACCTTTTTAAAGAAACTGATTGAGACCCATCAGAATTTTATAATTCCCTGCACTTTCCTTGTGTTATACTCATAGGCATTGGCTAAGAGGGATTTTCTTGTAAAATTGAGAAACTAAACCGCTAAGCCTAAATGCACTTCAAGTAAAGACTCTGTTACTCATTAAATATGATGGAACCAAAATGGGTGTCATTTTTCCTGAAAAATGTAGAAAGTTTTTACAATGGAGATTTTATAAGATCAGTAGCTTGGCTAACAGTCCGAAGTTCTTTATGTAAAACCAGGTTTTAGTACAACTCTTTGCCCATTATCATGAAAAGCAAATATATGTCCGTGCTCAAACATTTTATTTTATTTTATTTTATTTTATTTTAGACAATAAAACCTGAGGGAAAGTGCTGCCAGGCTATGTGGAGGTGGAAAGTAGAAACAACATCCATCTGGAATAACCACATTCAGCTCAGAAGAGTTGCTCTAGATTTACATTATTGTCCAGAGTATTAAGAGAGATAAATGTAAAAAAAAAACCCCAAATGTGAAACGTTTGGATCACATTGGAAATGGCACGCTTACAAAACAATAATAACTACAACAAAACCCAATGAATCTCTTGGGTTACCCAGGGCTACAGGAAGCAATCACACAAGAACATTAAAAAACTTATAATTATATTTCTTTGATTCCGCCTTTACCAGAGTAGAGTGGCAAATGTTCCTTTATGCACACTCCTTATTTTTGTGTCTGTTAAGTAATATTATTAAAGAAACAGGTATCAAAAATGTTGGTTCAGAAACCAGCAGCTAAAGTAAACTACTAGTAGGTCTAAACAATATTTATGTCATGCCTTGGAAGGAGCATAGGAATGAAGCAGAGTGGATGCCAGCAATGCCCACCCCCAAACTGCATAAATAATAACACACACTTCTAAAAGAGACTTGAGATTATCCAGAAAATTACAGGACAGTAAATCTTACATTGGAATCTTGCAAACAGTTTGAAGTTAAAATAGGAATAAAAAAATAAATAATTTAGTCTAAGCCTAATTTTCTGAAAACTAACAGTAATTCCTCCCAAAATACCCATATGATATTGATCTCTTGGTACTTCTTGGCCCTCTAGGTCATGAAATTGGAAAAAAACTTTTATAGTTGTTAAAAAGCTGCAGAAATTCTTCTTAAACAGAAAACAAACTAACTGAAGACACAATACAAGATTAAATATCTCCATTGATTAACAATTATGGTAGGAAAAAAGGATATGGCTAACTGTCAATATAAACCTGAATTCCAATGGGCTTAAAATATTTCAGGTAGGATCTTCCAGCAATTGAAGGGCATTTAAAAAATGGATGGGAGATAAGGGAGCACAATCCATTTTCAGTAGTGATTTTGACTTTTTGAAGACAGTGTCATCAAAATCAATGTGACTTACTGTAAAGTCACAGTACCACAGAATACGTCTGATAAATTTGCTATATTTCTTAATCTGTTAAAGACCTAAAGAGTTAAATATGTGATAAATCCATTTGGTTTTGCAATTTTAGCAAGAATCTTTAAACAGACCAAAATAACTTGATGAAACAGCAAAATGATGGCTATGTGCAAAATTGACAAATTCCGTATAATTTCCACTAGGAAAAAAAAAAATCAGGTTATGTTTATGCACATCAGAAGAATCTAAACTTTCAGCAGCAATTCTAGGAAGAGATGTGTGAACCTATACTAGCAGCTCTATATGGAGTGTTGATGAA
>VWZN01019446.1:308788-336449 GCA_013396955.1 Regulus satrapa | reverse complement strand
TATACTTTTTTTTTTTTTTAATTGAGAAATACATGCTCAAGAATGATTACTCATTCACTTTATACAAACCACACACTGTAGAGGCACAATTAAAACACAATCTGTAATTCACAGATGCTTTTAACAGAGGTCATCACTCTGTTGTCAATGTATTTTAGGATTGTCTTTGTCTGTTGTTTTGGAAAATATAAACATGGTATTCTTAACCTTAAAATAATTTAAAACCATGCATTACATTTATTAAATGAAATGACTTCTTGATACTGGTAGATACTTCACTATTTTACAGCTACAAACAGCAGGAATCAAGTTAAAAGCTCTTTTTATTAAAGGCCAAAGGACTTGAAAAGGCAAGACTTGGCTTTTGCTGAAGATGAAAACTTTTCTCTCAAAAAATTCACGTGACCAGTTCTGAATCTGCAGGTGCCTCTATCCACCAGACACCTTACTGTATGAATGGTGTACTGAGAAAGCATGAAAAAGCTTCCCCATTAACAGTGCAACATTTTTGTGTGCCTCAAAATAATGAGGAACAAAAAGGAACTGTTATTCTGCTTAAAATAAAAGTGCTACAAGCAGCGTCCTGACCACACCCTACTTGGAACTACAGCAACTCTTGACTCGTTCAGTTCAGGAGGGCTGATGTGGGAGCTTAAGAGAGAGGGGAATACTCAATTAAGAGAGATGGAACCAGAAATCATGACTAGCAGGTTTTCACCTAGGATGGAGAGGTCTTAGGTTCCAGTCCCTATTATAACCTGTGTATGCTATTCAGTGATCTGTTTATATAAAATAAATGAGTTTACCAAAGACAAGAGCCATGGGTGCAGACAGCTCTGAATTTAAGTGCTACTTTGAAATCACCAAATCTACTGGGTACCATTTGATCTTCCAGCATAAACTAATATTTTATGTACAACTTCTGTGAAACAAACATATGAAGCTATTATGAAATAGATATTCCATCTGTCTTGCTAACATAACATGATCTACAAAAATGAGCAGAACTTCACATTATAACTATTTCATTTAGTCATTGGTCCAGGTAAAATTAATACTCTGTCCTTGAGCAAAAACTGGAATGCAAGATTCCTTCCTTCAATTATGTGACTGAATCATTCTCCTATAAACAGTGGATTGTACTTGCTTTTCCTATTAAGTGCAACAGTTTAAGGCAAAAAATACCTCCCAGGTATTCGTGGTCTGGTAGAAAAAATGTTGTGTCTAACAGAACATGTAGGTTTAAACATTCTGCTAAGAAAATGAACTGACAGTCCCTCATCTCAACTCTTTACATCCACAGCACAAGTCAGTGGATGAGCACAAACTCTTAGAAGTAGCACCCACTACAGCATTTTACGTTCAGCCTCACCTGCTCCTCTTGCTCTGAGATGGTCTGCCAGATCCTGATCCTGGAACAGAGGTTGCTGGAGAAGATTGAGCAATCATATTAGCCTTCCATCAGGAGACAAAATCAAGTTTTAACTTAATTTTTATGTATAAGAGACTGTATTCTTGGGTTTGAAAATGATGCTGCTCTCATTAATTTTGCCAGTTATATAAAATGAATTGGTATTAAAACTATGCAAATAATCTACTAAATAGAATGTAGGATGTCTGCAAAACTTTCCCCTAACCAAATCACAAATTTTAAACCCAGTTCTTCAGCAGATAAAATATTGATGTGTTATATTAGCCTTGTCTTAGATCTGAGCATTTAACTTAAAGTGGAATTTCTCAAAATCTACAAATTAAGATTAATAAAACTGCTGTGAAAAATAAAGCCCTATTTTTATAATCTAATGGAAACTGGGGCACACATCTATCCACACCTGAAATGGAGAAATTATTTGCATGTGTGGAATTCATGTACTGCAAACATTTAGGAAAAAAATATTAAGATAAATATTTTAAAAGCCTAAGTTGATATGTTCTGGTCATGGGTTTCCAAGAGAATATTGACTAAAGTAATTCATGTGCATGCCTACTAGATAAATGTACTCAAATGTATTCTTCTACCACACATCTCATATTGATTCAGCTCATAATAAAAGCATGGTGCTTTTGAAATCAGTGTGTCTCAGATCAGACCACGTAATTCCAGCAATCCTTATTTCTTTACTGAAGCAACTAAAAAATGTAAATATGTCACAGAGCTCTCAATTCTGCATGGCAGAAAATACAGCTAAATAACTAAACAGAAAGTCAAACTCCTTTGAAAGTCACAGCATTTAAAATGTACTTGTTGTAGCTGCTTAAAATGTACTGTATTCAGTGTTGGGGGCTTTGTTGGAGCAACCCCACAAAAAACCCAACCAGAAATCAACTATCGTACTAAAGAATCCTATGCAAATATTTTTTTCTTATGCTATTTGTGAGTATTTTTTATGGTTAATATTGAATATCAGCATATAAATATACTACATATGGTATATGTATTTTATACCATATAAATATAGGCTACTATTTATTCAATAAAATGAAAAAAAAAAAAGAAAAAACAACCCAGAAACTGATTACTGGAAAACACAGTTATAGTCAGTAATTAGAGAGATCTATCCTTTTTCTGCTCAAATTATCAGTTTTACAATTAAAGCATGTTAAGACCACTGGATTTCCACCCATCATTGTCTGAAAACCACAACTGTTCAAACAAGCAGCACTGCAGAATTTTTGGAAAGTGTGCTGTGTCTGGCTGAAATGGAGCTGATTTTCTTCATGGAGCCCTGCAGGGTGATTTGTTTTGAGTACAAGACAAAAACGCTGTCAATAAAACACCAGGATATCTCCTTCATAACAGCACTACAGAGCAGAGTCACAAAATTTCTGGGCCACTTCCCCTCCCTGTGCTCTCTCTGGATGAAGAGATTGATGCCACGCTTACATCCTTTAACGCCCTCTAAGACTTGGCTACTTCAGCTATTCATTTTCTGATCCACAATCTCTTTTGGACAAACTTGGCTTTTCCAGTGAGTCTGTTTTTTAATTCCTCTTTTTGTACTCATGTGTGGCTTTGAATGCACTATCTGAGGCACCTGGGAAACATCTTGGTTCTTAACTTGAACAGTTTTCTTAGAAAAATATGTTATTCAGAGACTGCTTTGCACAGGTCAGGTGGAAGATGGAGATTAAAAGAATATTGCTTACTTAATGACACTATGAAAAGACAGGTCAGGGGTGAGGAATAGAACTCTAAGAACTATAAGAACTGGAGTGAAACTAGGTCAGTTAGGGAAAGAAGAAGGGAGCTGACCATGGATGAGGGAAGAGGACTTCAAGAAAATCTTTCCCTCCCCCTCTCCTGAATGAGATCACAGTCTCTGTTTTGTTCATCTCCCCATTTCTTGAACCTAAGGAAAAACTGTGCTTTTATCCTACAACTCTACTTGAGGTTTAGGCTGAAATAGTGTGTGACTGTGTCTGTCCCATTTCCTACTGATCACATGGTTCATGTTCCTTGCCGTGGAAGATCCTCATGGGGGGAACTCTTTGGTTTCAGGAACTTCTCCTTAGGTATTCCCAATGCAGAGACAATTATTCAGTCACTGCAGCCTTTCTACCTCATAATGGGCATTCAACCCTCCACAGTTCCCTTTCATCCCTGGTCTCCCCCAATTAACAACACATGTGCAAGAAAGGCACCTGACTTCAAGAAGTCATCAAGAATTTAAATTGAATGAGTGCCTGTAGCTAGACAAAAATAGGTCTCTTTCCACACCACTAAAATTCTCCCACTGTATGTGTGTGTGTACTTTGGGTTTGTCTTTTACTAGATATTAACTTTCCTAAGTTACTTGGAGAAGTATCAATTCCCTCTACCAAGAGTATCTGCCAGATAAAAGCAAAAGAAGAAAAGAGTCAAAACAAAAAACTAAGTGTGTAGTATGACTACAAATTTCTGTGGTTTAAGGATGTCTGCCAAATTTAGGTCATGGATATTTGTCTAAAAAAGATAATTAGCAGACTGAAAAGGAGGGCAAATTGATGTACTTTATTTCCTATGCACGTCAACACTTCTGTTGATGACAAAGTTTGGAACAAAAAAAGGTAGGGAAAGCTCTAAAGCTGACACAAGGTCTCATTAAGACACATCACTTCTTTGAAATAGTTGACTATCACCAGTAGTCATAACTTCACTATCAGAATAAATTGAGGGATTTTTTTTTATTATACTCAAAAAATCCCCTTGTAGCAGACATGCAGAAAGCCTTTTTATTCATAGTGTTCATAAATGCAGTCATCAGCTCCACTTAAAATACTGCCAGAGTCATCCACCTGTATGCCAGTTTTACGTGCATCTCCAAATACATTAAAATCTGTATTTTCTCAGTAGATTTGTTTGCAGATGTCAGATTCCATTTTTATCTCCTGGATAAACAGCAATTGAAAGTCAGAGAAGTCCAGTCTATTTAACTATAACACATTCAGTCTGCTTACTTAAAAAGCAAGGAAGAAGCTTGGGAAATGAACGGACACAAAATTATGCATCTATTTATGCAGAAACCTAGTATGTACATATATATGTGAATGCACACATAACCAGATGCACAGTAGTCTTAGCATGGAAAAAATTCTCCAAACTCTGGTTCTATCAGATTTAATAATAGAGGCAAATTTGATTATTCTGGTATCTTTTAAAATACTTTTTTTATTCTTGTAGATTCACAATGAATTCATTTCTGTAATAACCTATTTAGGTATCTATACACACAAAAATACACATCTATATGTTGATTTCCAGGGGAGTTTTTAAAAGAACTTATGTTAGGAGTACTGACTCCCAGTGAAGTTTGTATTCTTGAGTAGCTCAAGTTCTCAAGAAAAATCTCAAACATATTGTACAATTAGATAAAAGGTAAAATGTATCAATGATTCCTCCAAGTCAAACAACAGAACTTTGGGTTTATGATCCTGCCTGTGCTACCCCCATTCCATCTGCCCAATTAATCACACAGAGTAAACAGCAGAGAACACAGTTGGCTTATTTTAAGGATAAAGAACTACTGAAACCTTGTTTAGATTAAAAGACAGCAGTTCTATTGAGAGTAAATCTGTCACAATTTATATTTAGCTTTTATGCCACCCTTCTCACGGCCCAAAACCTCAAGTTACATTCTCCTCTTTTCTTTTAAAGTACATCCAACCTGATGTCAAACATTCTTTACCACATTTCCTTTAACTACTGTAAAATTCCATGCCTACTCAGAACTCTGGCAGCAATGATTTAATTAGTGCTATTTATTTTCTTTGCCGGATTTTCTTTTTTTCTAGAGTGCACAAACAGCCTCAGTTTTACCTCCCAGGAATACAGTCTGCATGCATCAGCTGCTGAGGATCCATGATGCTCAAGAGACCTATCTTGGGTTTAGATTTCACCTTCCCCTTTACATGCCACAGCAACTCTGGAATCCAAGATATGTTTACTGACTGCTTCACAGAAAGAAGCAAGCTGATCTTATAAAATCACATAGTTTGGAAAAGACTTCCAAGACCATTGAGTCTATCCACTAACCCAGCACTAAAAAATCCCAGCACTAAACCATGTCCCTAAGTGCCACCTCTACATGACTTCTGAACACCTCCAGGGATGGTGGGAGACTCCACCACTTTCCAGAGCAGCCTGTTCCAGGGTTTGACAACCCTTCCAGGGAAGTAATTTTCCTAAGATTCAATCTAAACTTCCCCTGCACAATCTAAGGCCATTTTCTTTTGTCCTTTCAAGTACTTAAGAGAGTGGTAAGGTCCTCCCCCAGCCTCCTTTTATCAAGGCTAATAATCACCAGCTCCCTCAGCTGTTCCTTGTAGGACTTGTGCTCCAGATCCTTCCCCAGCTCAATTTCCCTCCTCTGGACACACTCCAGCACCTCAATATCTTCATTTTAGAAAGGGGCCCAGAACTGGACACAGGATTTGAGGTGTGGCCTCACCAGTGCTGAGTACCAGGGAACAATCACTGCCCTGGTCCTGCTGGCCACACTATTGCTGACACAGTCCAGGATGCCATTGGCCTTTTTGAAGCCATGTTTGCTTCTCCACAAAAATTACCTGTTAAAATAAGTGTTGCTGTACTGTATTTGACATTCAAAAAATCACTCTTCCTATTAAAGCATTGGAAGAAATACATAAAAGAGGCCAGAAAAAATTATTCCAAATATGATCCTAAAGCAGAATCTCCCTTGAGCAGAACCTGTAGAATTTTTGTGATTTGCAAATGGCTTTACATGAAGATTCTTTAAATGTAAGTAAAAAAGATGCTATCTTCTATACCACTCAAAATTAAAAGACTATTTCTACATTTTGTAGCAAATTTCACAGCTGCAATCTTCCATACCCAAATTTATCAGATGCAATTTCATACACTAAGACAAGTCGATTTAATAACCTGCTCCTTAGCGCCAAAATTTTGTTACTCCCCCATTTCCTTCTCTGACAAGTCCCAACAACATTCCTTCACCTTTCTTTCTGACTAACACTGGAGGTGAGCACCAGATAAATCAGTTTGCTAATTTGGCAAAAAAAAAAAAGTAGCACAGCAGAACTGGTATTTTGCCAGGTTAGTGCATTGAAAGGCTCAGAGTAATAATACATCTGACAAGCAGCAGAACTGGAGCAAAGGAAGTGTCAGGACTGTGCAGCTAAACTAAAGGTGGGGATAGAGCAATGCTTCCACTGCTGTGTGTGAGTCAGAATACTGTTTTGTTTGCCTAGGTTTAAAATGGCCACTGTATTTTCTGATAACATGGATAACAAGTAGCTATGCCTGCTGGAAAAGCTCTTCATGGCTTGCAGATGCCTTACAGCTTTGCTCAAGCAACTAACAGTGAAAGCGAGGATTTGCATACCCCACAAGCTGCATCCATGACAGTATGAAGTCCGTAAGTCTAAAAAATATATATTAATAACAGCAACAGACCACACGGAAACATACAAAAACATATTACTAATTTAAGCCTGTTGGATGGTGAATTTCATTGTTAACAACACTCATTTTAATCTATTTATTCAAACTGAGGATGTGAAAAACCCCCAGACTTCTCCTTTTCCTCTGAAATCAAGAATAGACTTAAGTCTCACTAAGTATCTTAATTTCTCACCTTCCTGTATGGTGACAAAGAACCTTCTCTGATAGCAACAGGAGACTACACACGTGGCTTTATTGTGTGTGGTGTCAGAAGGTTCCTCAGACTGGGACTAGAGAAAATGGATATGGAGACTATAAGAAAAGGAATTAAATTTTGTAGCCCCTCTTCAACTGAATGTATTTTCCTGAAGCAAGGACATTCCACTTAGAGAAGTATCAAGCAATGATCTGAAAAATGATCACAAGTATGGGAGCTGGGAACTGGCTTCTGAGGGGAAGAAAAGACCTCAAAGGAAAACTGAAATCTGCAGTGTTAAGGGCAAAGGTAAAAAATGACCAGATACCAACTCTTTCAGGAGTGAACAAAGCTGCTTTGTTAGCTGGTGTTGGTAACAGGAAGATAACTCCTTCATGGATGGAGTTTGCAGTGCAGTCTGATTCTGTGGGCTGCACTTATGAGCACCCAGCAGACATCACTGTAGGTAACACCTGCAGTTGTTTGAACTTCCCTGGGAAACCCACAGAGACTGCCACGATCAGTAGAGGCAGCAACAACGATTCCCTGTACTACAGGAGCTAGAGCAGCTGCATCTAAGCACCCTGAAAAGAAATCTAGAGGACAAATTGACTGCCACACCAAAATGAACTTTCATTTATCTCTGCATTCTAATGACAGCTTATGAATAATCTGCTCTATTTCAGGACAATTTAACATAGTCAACTTCAGTTCTTGCTGCTGGATCACTGGAAATGATCACCTGAAGGCCTGATGGTAGACATTAATTCAGAATACAGAAGGACATGCTTTCTTTTCCTAAAAAACAGCTTGTCTTTTGAGACCTGTTAACCTGTGACCAGTGGAAATACAAGTACCTTGTGAATCCTTTAGAAAGTCAAGGAAGCAACAATACCATTACGTGACTTGGACTTATCACAGGAAAACTTGTTCTACATCATTGCATGAATATTAAACATAATTTCAATCTTTCCATTCTTTTGTGTTTCCTAAACAAGAGAGTCTGATCCAAACCAGGTACCTTTGGCACCATCAGTAAACAAACAAATAAATAATTGGATTAATTTCTCTGATGGCAGCCAAGTAGTCTGTCCTTTCACTCTATCAACAGCCCTGTTTAGAAACACCAGCCAAACACAGTGTATGGATGGAAAGAATTCCCTTTTTCTTATGTGACACACTCATAGCAGAATGAAATTGTGCAGTTCTGTTAAGAAATATTTTTACAGGACACTGTGGAAAACTTAGAGCCACTAAAACCTATGTTTTCCTTAGTTTGCTAAAAAAATTCAAAACAAAAACAAAACAACACATTATGAATTGCACTTTCAGATATAATACTTAATCTGTTACATCTTGACTTAAATTTTATTGCCTGACTTCAACAACTACAAACATATGCAATAAGACTGGCTTAAATGAGTGGTGTTCTGGGGCTAATCTTAGGGCCTGCTTCACTGCAAATTTATTAGTCCACAAGTAGGTTTTTTATGTAACATGTTCTGCAAAACTTAGAACCAAGTGGAGAAACCTCAGTTAAAATGAATAAATAAGTAATTCTTTTGATGGCACCCTCTGTCTTCAAAGCACAGTTTCCATTAACTCAGGGTTCAATTAAGCAAACCAGGCTCTCTGTGACTAAGCTGAGAAGCATTTATGTTACGGCATATCTTCCAAAAAAAAAAAAATAATCAAATTCCCTTGTAATCCTGATGCTCTTGTTTGATTAAAATACTAGAACTGGTAGAAATTCTTCCATGAATGAAGTAGGAGTTGGCTAGCAAGCAGGAGAAGAGATGTTAAAAGAAAGGACACTTTGAAAAACATTCTTTTCCCTTCTGCTAACTCCTTATAATCTATTTTTATAGAAAACATATAGAGAATTTTTTATAAGCTTAGGGATATAGCTATTTTTCCACTTCATGTTCCATTCCTGTGGCAGGAGACATGCAGGTTTAAATTAATTCTACATGAACCTGTATTAATTCAGGCTCTGTACCAGAATTTTCCTCAAAGGAGGGATTTGTGGAGAAACAGGATGCTTAGCCAGTGACAGCACTGCTCCTAGAAAAGCCCCATTGCTGAGCTGGAAAGAAGAGGTGAGCTCAGGAGTCAATCTGCTGCAAGGTCTTCTTCCTATTTCTACCATGAAATTCCAATACCCTCACTCTGAAGATATCAGTGAAGTTTCCAGGGACAAAGCCCCAGATTTTTAACCTTGCATACCTCTAAAAAGAAGAGGAAACCCCGACTACTGGACTTGCACTTCCCAGAAGTGCACAAATTCACAAACACTTTCTTCTTTGCATTTGAACAGAATATATTCAACTACAGGTAAGAAATAAAGAATAGAAATATCAAAGCAAAGCTTGTCAAACAAAGCTGGTTTTACTTGAGTCTTGTGAGAAATTCTGGATCAGATAGAAATTGAGGCTTCCAAAAATGCAACTGTTCAGACCAAGTACACCCAAAAATGGAGGAACCAAAAGAAAAGTAACATTAAATGAGGCACAGGCTTCTTTTCTGCAAGGAGACTTTTCTTTACTTGGTAACCTGCCTTGAGTTCATTGCACTTATAGTTACCTTGGGAACAGGGATAGCAAAAGAACGAGAAAATATTATATTGCTATGTCATACAGCATTGTCCCCTACTTTACAGCAAGTTTGTAAAAAACATTGCTTTATTAGTCCTGTATTCTGTAACTTTTAAACCTTCCTATACTAGTCTTTGTTCTTTTTTCCCTTGTTTTATATGTATTTTCACTGAAGTGGAAGACCTTGGAACCATGCCAAACTAAGAAAATTATGTAGAGAAACATTTTGAAATACATCATATTTAAATATTCTAAATTTTTTTCTTTAATTTAAGTCCTCACATTTTAATTACCTTGTAATTACATTTATTCTGTATAGACTTGTAAGTTAAAAATCCTACTGTATTAAAAACATACAAGCATTAAAAACATACATTATAAATTGCTGAAACTGAAGTACCTTTATAATTAACAAAAATAAACAGGCACTTCTACAGCGCTTCATCTTCTCCTCCGGGAAGAGATGAATTCTGTCCTAAAATCACTTATTTCCCACCATTCACTTAGAAGAGTCTAAATAATTTCATACAAAACCATCTAACTGCAATCTAACATTGGCTAACTGCATTGCAGCAATGAATTTATTTATTGCTAGCTCAACATTCACAACTTGTTCATTACCACTTTGCTGTCCACTTTTATTTTTCACGCTGAAAAAGATCAATTCTGTTTTATCTTAAGCAATATATGCCAAAACCATATGTTAAAAACTCAATCAGAAAAAATTCTTTGAACCCCTTAGGGACCTGGGTAATTCCTCAACAGCACACCCTTTTCCTATATTTGTCCCATAAAGCAAAATGAAGTAGAACATAACAACCACAGCCTTACCTGAGAGCTTGCAGAAGGTAATTCCCATCCCTGTATGACAAACACATAGAAATGGTGCAAATTCTGAATGAGAAAGGATACATTCGTATGGCTCCCGTTCTTGTTCCAATTGCCAGAATTTTCTGAACTGGGTCGAAAGCTAAGGCAGTGGGTAGGTAAGGAAATCCATGGCGAACCGTCTGAAACAGAGCAAAGGAGCAAAGTGACCCAACTGCAACCACAGAGAACAGCAGGAATGGTTGATGCTTATGTTTTTCTCTATGTTGTAGCATTTTCAATACATTTCAAGAGAAGTATTTAAAATGACACAGTATTTTGGATAAAGAGGTGAATGTTGATCACATGGATTTCTAGTTAGGCTTTTCACGCAGCAGTATTTTAAATGGTTTTATTGCAACAAAGTAGATTGCAAAGTGGATGTTATTATTCAACTGGTATATATTGCTGAAGTGGTATACTGAAAGATAACCTTAATATGCAGGGCAGCTGAACTGTAAACTGAAAAAAAGAGACATAAAATATGCTTTCAAAACACTGTCAGAAACAACCTCAGCCTCAACAGAACAGCTCCAGCAGAAAGAAATGGAATATGTCCAGGGGAAAAGATCCAATACACCAATAAACTGAATCAAGTCTCTGAGGTAAAAACCCTTAATATCAATTTAAAAAACAAAGACACCAGAGAAGATGTTCTCAAAAAGAGCAACTGAAGTGCTTACTCTTTCTTAATCTCTTTTTTTAAATTTATAATATCATTTAAATTCAAATTTTTGCAGAGATACTTTGGAGAATAAAAAAAAAACCTGAGCATGATACAACACACCCTTGAAGACTGTCTCAATATTTTAAGTTACCTTAACCTGGAGGTTATGACCAACACGACTTGCCCAATTCTTATGAGGAAGAATCTGATGAGGGAGAACACTAACATAAGAATAAAATTGAAAATAACAAAACTAGACTATAAAAATACACATAAAAATGAACTGTAACTGAATTCGTGTGTGGGACTGCTTACCTAAAATTGAGCACAAAATGCTATTTTTTTAGTATAACAATAATAATGTTTTATATCACTTAACAAAATAAACCCTTAAACTCTAGGACTGACTCTTTTTTTAGTAAGTGGTTGGGATTGGAGAGGAAGTACTTAGAACTGAATGAAATTTAACTTTTTAAGCTCTTTTCCTCTTCCTTGAAATTATCTAGTTGAAGAACTGTGTTTGCTGAAGCATTCAGCAGTCCCTATGGAACAACTTCAAGCAAAGGGACTCCTTAATTGCAGACCTGTTGAGTAAAAGGCAGCTGATGATTCCACAGCTGTATCAATTCTCCTCCTCCATCACAGCTGGAAACACTCGAACTGATATGCACAAGCAGTTTGGGAACAACCAAATGTATGTTTTTCAGCAAATAACCACTTCCTTGAAAGAGATCTTACTTGTCTTGTATCTTAATTACTGCTGATAAGGGAAGTTGTGTTAAGAATGTCTAATTATTAGTCTATAGGCTGAAAAAACCCAGAAGCATATGCTACTTCAGTAAAGCTTTAGAAAAGTAACTCACTTTTTATGTTAATGTAGGCATTTATCAAAGATCTCTTTTTGGTTTGGCTTGCTTTGTGTTTTGGGGCTTTTTGACTTTCTTATCTTCTTAAGTGTTAGGATTACTGAAATAGAATTTTTTTTATTCTGATGTGTAAGTTGGGACCAGACTTATACACCCTAGAAATTGTTTTATTTCTCATGTCACAAAAACATCAAGAATCACGGATGGTAGGATTTTCTAGTGTGTTGAATGTGTAGCACTGCTAATCTGCTATTACATTTGAAATTTCTGTATTCTGGTGAACAAATGTTCTTCCTTCTCTGAAAAAAAACTATATATTTCACCAAATAACATTTTTAAATTATTGATTTTAGAAAGGCTCTCTATAATAAAGTTTGAATTCCTATCAGTTCCAGTCACAGTAAACTTCTCTGATGTTTAGCCATGACTGGAGTCTTCAGTACTATTTTTAAGACCTAAGAATGCAAAGATAAATATTTTTAAAGACTTATTTGCATCCTTGCCTACATATTTAGCATCTGCATTGTATTTTCAGTATTTCTGCAATCTAGAGTCAGACTTCCCATTTGGAAATTTTCATTGGGTCCTGTATTTGAGCTAGAACTATGTTTTAAAAGAACAGTGATGCACCTTTTTTCAGAATCACAGCTCAGTGCAATTTTTGAACTCTATGATGGACTCAAAAGTGCTCTATTTTGCAGCCATTTTCAAAGTTTGACTATTTAGACTAATTTCAACTGGGAAGATTTTGTGAATGCAAAATTCTGTCATTTGTAAAATANATTGGGTCCTGTATTTGAGCTAGAACTATGTTTTAAAAGAACAGTGATGCACCTTTTTTCAGAATCACAGCTCAGTGCAATTTTTGAACTCTATGATGGACTCAAAAGTGCTCTATTTTGCAGCCATTTTCAAAGTTTGACTATTTAGACTAATTTCAACTGGGAAGATTTTGTGAATGCAAAATTCTGTCATTTGTGAAATATTTTTTTAAATTGTTGAAATCCACTGAACATCCAAGTAAATTACACTTTTCAAGTAAAATATTTATATTAGGACTCCAAAACCATTTTGGAAGGAAAACCAAGTTGTACAGTACAGAGTTAGGGAAGAAAAAGATATCTGTATATCTGAGGTCTTGGCCCAAATTAGAGCAGCCTCAGAAATTGTTCTGAAGATTAAACCTATTCAACAAAAGAATATGGAAAAGCTGTAACACTCCAAACTCCCAGATTCTCGTCCTCAGCTTTGGTCCAACAAAAGCTTTTTGCTCCATTCTTTCTCCAAGGACTGTGAGAAAAGTTGACATGAAAAGGTAGCACTTGGAGTAGACTTTTCAGCTCGTGTGAACATTTGTGTAAGGATGAGTAACAGCTCTAGAACTGTGCCTGGGCTTCTTCACTGCATGTACTAATACAGATGAAAAATAAGAGAAGGCCACAAAATCAACTTGATCCTAGGTGACAAAAAAAAAAGTACATTCCTATCTTATCTGAACTGTGTCCAGTAGGAACAAGACAGAGCAAAACTATCAATGGTGCTCAGAAATGTAAAACGAAGTAGTTGGGGCCAAGAGCAGGCAAAAGAAGTATGCTTAAAATCAGTCCGTGTTCAAAGAAATATAGAGGGGCCTAACTACTCCAAATATCTGAAGGAAAAAAAAAAACATTAAAAAACCCCACAAAAAACCCAACAAAACACCCGGAAAAAAAAAACAAACCAAAAACACAACCCCAACCAAAAAAAAAAAAACCTGAGAGAAAAAGCCAGACAGCAGATGGAGCCAGGACTGCTTTTCTCCAGATTATCCAGCTTCCTTTTACGTCTCCTTTTTGGGCACACTGTCTCTAGAGGCAGTCTGTGCTCCCTAGGACATACAGTTTCCATGCAATATGCAAAATAATTTACTTGAAACAGAACAATTACAAATGCAGATACAATTTCAGCATAAATCTGTGTTCGGCTTAGTTATTTCCTCTTAAATTCTCTTTAGATCATTTTAAGCAGTGAATTGCCCGAACATATCATTAAAGTAATCTTTACATAAACAATTTACCTACATTAATATAGTAAATTGATTATTTGGGCTTGCTAGTTATCTACCAATGAACATTTTAATATCCTGTACAGAACATAATGGTTTTTTTCAGTCTAAGATACCATGATATATTTCATTAGATGAAAATAAAATTGTACTAGTATTAATATGCAAGATCTAGTATAATTGTTCACATGCTGCATAATGCAATTCTTCAGTATAAGTGATATCTTAACTTTTATTCTGTGGTAGTTTATATCAGATTTCAAACCCACCTTTTTAATAAAAGTGATTATAAACATTCTCTCAATAGCTCCAGAAAACTCAGAAATAGACCAAATTTTAAACGGTATCAACTAATAAATAGGGTTTAGAGTCAAAAGTGTTTCTGACAATTTGCATACACTTAAAATTTCTAACTTTTCTACTAATGCTGTTTCATTTAANNNCTACTAATGCTGTTTCTTTTAACATCTGGCAGCAAAGGTAATTTATTTAGCCACATGACTTTTGAGAATATGTACATTTGCTGAAATTTAACTCTGTAGTCTAAACCTGTGGCTCAGTATGTAGAGACTACTTCCAAATTGTCACCAACATGCCACATGCAATAATGTCATCGAAGAATAATTGCTTGGTTTACAGAAGAGAGGATGAAGTGTTGGCTGAAACCTCTCCAGCCCCTTGCTCAGCTATGCAGGAAATTAAAAAATGTCAATGATTACAGAATTTTCACCACTTCAATACTATTTTTAGTATTGTGGTGCTCCAAGATTGTAGTGACAAAAAGGAGCTGCCCTGTATTCTATCACTACAAAACCATGACATCCCTCATTTATGGATCTCTGTGTTTATCATCTCTGATTGGTAAGACTGATCCCTTCTCATGAAAAATGGAAAGAGGACAGCAGGCTTCCAACCAAAGTAATCAACACAGGAGAGATGAAATAAATTTTTTGTTAGTTAAATTTTCTTTTTTTGAAGTAATGCTTTTTGTAAAAATCACAGCTTAGCTACAACTTTTCAAACCCAAGTTCTTGATTCCATCTAGCTCTCAACCTCTAATAGGAACCACAGCTTCTGAGCATCTTCAAAGAATATTCTGAAAAACTACTTTTTTTTTTTTTTCTTAGATAAAGATACCCACGGATAGTTCTTTTCCTTGGTAGCTAGAAACAGTCATCTGGAAAAAGCCATTTATAAAAGGGACTCTGGACCTGTCGACTGGGAAAGCTGATTGCTGTCCCTGCCAAGATGGTAAAATAAAGACTAACAGAGCACACAGGTAAAGATTGTTGCAGAAGTCAGCAGAGTTTCTTCAATGGGAAATCATGTCTGACTACCTTTCTCTAATTCTATGAAGCTGTCAGCATGCAAGTAAATAAAGGGGATATGAATATACATCAATTTTTCCAAAAGCCTTCCAATAACATTTCACAGCAATGTTATTAGAGAAACAGAAATGTCACAGAACTGAAGAAATTTCTTTGGGGACTGAAAACTGGTTAGATCACAGAAAACAAAGGACAGAGTTTTATGTGATTTTTTTACCATGGAGAAAATCCACATGTAGAGTTCCCCATGCTTGGACCAATTTAACTCATTGTCTTGAATGACCTGTAAAAGTTAACAAACCCTGAAGTCTCTGAGATCAGAGCTAATAGTAAGCTCCTTTGGCAAGTGAAATTCAGTATTACCAGTGACCAGCTCCTTAAAAGACTTCATTAGAGTGACTTAAGTGGACAAGAAGTTGATAAATGAGCTTCAGTGTGGATAGATGTAAGATACCTAGAATTTTTTTAAAAAACTTATCCAGATCTGCACAGTGTTAAATTTGGAACTAGCATTTACAACTCAGCAAAGTAATTCTTGGGCATGGCTGTCTTTCCTCTGAAATATTTGGTTTAGTGGTCAACAGGAACCCTGAAAAGCCAAGTAATATTGGATATCATGAGGAACAACACAGAGGGCACCATTCTGCTGCTGCAGAAAGCCTGTGTGAGCCCATTACTGAGAGCTCTGTGTGGGGGGATATGACTAAGACTTACAGAAACATGTGAGTGGGTTAGCTAAACTTATTTGGCAAAGCCATGGAGGCATTCAAAAGAAATTATAGACTAGTTTAAAATGAGGGGAAAAAATGGGACAAATTCATTGACATGACTGATAAATGGATTTTAAAAGGACCAGCTAAAGATACGCCCTCAGCCCTATCAAATGCAGCGATGGTGAAGGATGGGAGATGGGAAAGGGAAGGCACTGCAGAAAGTGATGTAATTTATTACCCTCCCTAAGTGACAATTCCACTGCCACTGTCAGAGACTGACTGCTGGGAGATATGGACCATGGGTTTGTCTCAGCAGGCAATTTCTTATGAGCTTATTATCCTCGCCAGCAGCAGAGAAACAGAGAGGAAGAAAAAGGAGATCTGTATTGGTGGAGAAAAAGAGAGTAAAAAAAAAAAAAACAAAAAACAAACACGGAACATGTGGGCACAAAATGAGATGTGTTACTGAAGTAAGTATATTGTGGTAGGAAGAAAAGGTATGTGTAAGAAACAAGCAAAATTTCATAATATTTCTCTACAAAAATTTCTGGCAGAGAAGAATAATACTTTTAGCAATAGTCCAGTTTGGATGGTTGTTTAATTATTAAATTACGGAACTTTGTTAGAAAAGGTCACTTAATTAGCTGTGGTAGAATTTTGAGAAAGTAGCTGTCCTGGACATAAAGCAGACTTCAAATATAGCCTGATTTTAAAATTTTAGTTTCACAAATATTACCCACTGATTGTTATATGAAAAATAAGAGAGATTCTAGAGTATTTGAAATTAACTGACAAATATTTTTTTTCTGTAACAAAGATCTCTTCAGATACTTCAGAGATGTGTTTTTCCACTGTCATTTTCAGTTCTGCAAGCTAGATGTTAGAGACTATTAAATAAGAATGGTCCTATTTAGATGTGATTCATATAGCTACAAACAGCCAAGCTAAGCAAACCACAGGGGAGAAATAAGGCCTTCTGAATTTCAAAAAGCATCCTCCTCATGCTTGTCCTTTGAAATACACTGTAGTGTATCAAAAATACAAAATTAATATAATTTAGACAGGAAAGTCCACAAATAAATAAAATGAAGTTGAGCCATAAGCTTCATTATCCCCAGCTCAAGTGAGGTTGGAAGAGAGCTCTGCAGATTGCCTGGTGCAACCCCTCCTGCCCAAAGCTAGAGGGGTTGAATTTTAACATCACTTTCAGGATCTATTTTAATCCATGTAGCTATGGCCAAGCAACTGCTTGGCAACTACACCATCCTGCTACATCCACCTCAGCACTGAGTTACAGCATAATAAATTACAGGGGAAGACATGAATATAACCATCCTGAGGGAGGCATAATGCCCTCTGGAGAAATCCCAAATCCAAGGTAGAACGTTGTATGCAAGATTCTTTCACCTCTTCCCTTCCTATTCTTTCTAAAAGAACTCTCCCAAGTCCAAAATCAACCAACCAAAGAACCAAAAACATTGAACCAAACAAACTCCAGGCAAATACACCAAAAAGGGAAGAAAAAGGAGACCACAATGAAAGAATTGCACCCACTGTTCAGTAAATATGATGTATTTCCCACAAGTGCCATTTAAACTGGCAAGAAGAAATAGGGCATCAGCATATGGAGAAATGTCTTGATTGTTCATAAAACTATATCTACCCTTGTCTTTAATGTAAAAATATAAAAAAAAAAAAAAAAAACAACAAACCCAACCCCAATCTACTGATTGCAAAGTAAATTTCAGCCTACCTACTTAAGCAAGGCTTCAGTCCAAATGGAAAATCTTTATAATCAAAGTAATTCAAATAGCAGTTCCATTGATTTTGTCATTGCATCATTTAACTACATTACTCTAGAACTTGAGACAGGCTGGTTCAGAATATCATCTGCCTGATGGAGATCTGCTTTAGGGGAATTTACAAGAATTGTAAAATCATTCAACTTATCTGAGAACCCTGAAAGGAACATATTTTTGTCTTCACTACGACTCTGGATACAGAGAATAAGATAATTTCGTAACTTTCATGAGAAATTAAACAAATAAAACCCCTGTTTTTATTAAGTTTACATCAGACCAACATAACAATAACCCTAATTAATTTTGCATGACTTTCTATTTTTGGATTTTCTGAAACTTCGCTACTTTTGACTAATTGTGTTCTGTTCTGTTCTGGCTGGTTGTGGTTTCTGTTCTGAAACAAATGCTTCGGTTGCTGCTTTCAAAGTATTTTAGTTTTTAGAAAAAAATCCAGCATACTGGGGGATTGAAAAAATGTTACTGCTGTGATAAAGTTCTTGAAGGGTGGGGGGTTTGGGCAGGGGAAGAAGCTAGAGAAACAGTGTTAAAACTCCACTCTGATACAGAGATAATCTGTATTATTGGTTTTTTCCTGTGAAAATGTGTTTTGCAATGTAATTTGGCATTCTTGCATACAAATGCTATTACCAGATTTCATTCCTAGCATTTACAACGTTGTTTACTATTTAATACTAATTCATTATTAATCTTCTCCTGCCTTCTTTCTGTATACATGCTGTATGCAATTTGAAGATTTTTTTTTCTTTCTGATATTGAATTGGGAATTTAATCTGAAAACAATGGCCAGCATCTCACCTCATACAGGTTAGGATATATTCCAGATGAAATGCAGGTATTTTGTGGCAGGATTTTACCCTCTCACGGCAGAGAAACCCAGCAGATCTTGCACATCACTCTGCACTGCCTCTGAAGCTGCCAAGGACACGGCTCAGAGACACAAATGAAGACAGCCAAGGATGGTAAGAATCACATCTCTGTTTACATAACCACAGGCCTGCCCTTGCCCCATTCAGGAGCATTTCAAAATATATGTCGGGACAAACAGTGACTAAAGCAGGGATCTGTGGACTGGGCAGAATGAAGTTTTATCCACAGCTACAGTGGAATGTATCTGTAACACGAGGGATGATGGACAGCTGTAACTGGGAGCACATCTCCACTCTGAAGGGACACAATAGATGGAACAGGATAAGCATTTGTTAATTTATTATTATTTACTATTTTTGTGATGTCCAGGGGATAACACAGATCTTCTCACCAAAGAACACAAAGAGAATGGCATTAATCCTTCTCAGATGTTGTATACTGTTCAAAACAAATGTGAGGGAGGACAGGAACAAAATGTAAGCAGACACAGCAAGAAAATAAAAAGATACAATAAAGACTACATTGCCTCACATGTAGACAAAACTGGATAGTAGCTGAATAAGGGACCTGACTTCTGAGTGTCTGACCTCACAACTTTCTTACATAACAGATTTTTAAATGGGACAGAAGCAATTATTTTTAATTTATTGGATTCAAATTCTGCAAAACCACATGCTGCCATACACACGTGCGGCTACTTTATATGCACCACAGAATTCAGTGAGGCTCCTTCTGAGTCCATGCATTCGTCAACTCAAAGCCCTGAATATTGAGCTTGGGGTTTTTTCAGTACTATATACAACTTCACTTCAAAGGAGCCATAACGAGTGCACCTCCTCAGACTTTGACCCTAGCTACAGGTGACAGATTGTCTTTTTATTATTATACTACTTTTTATTATTCATAGTCTTTGCTGGAGATCTGTTAGGAATGGACACAGCACTGCACAAAGATAACATCTTATTACATTTGAGCATACTTGCCAGCCATCTGTACCTAATAATATTGCTTTCTCTCCTCCCCACAGATGAACACTACTTGTATTTCTAATCCTACAGTCCTCTAATTTTCCCCTGTAATGATTCTAACACACATTCTGACAAATTAATATACCCCACAAGCTAATTTTATAAGCACAGCCCACTATATCCATGTCATTTAGGAAGGTGTATTAGTTCACTCTCTACTGCTTCCTTTTCTTGGTTTATAAAATGAATGCACTAACTTTTCACAGTACTTACACAGACTTCAAAAAGTGTTTTGGGCATAAATCATACACCAGGGAGTATCAGATGTCTCCGAATAGGAAGCTGATATGAGTTGATATTCATCTAAACTAAGTGAGAATGGGGTCTGTCTTAGATTTAGTCCAGTTCCACTGAGGACAGCTGCATGGTCTACACAAAATATGCATTTCTATCTGGAAAAAAAATATTCATATTTTTAGCCACAAATTTCTAAGTATTTTCTTGGCAATTTCTTTTAAAAATTAATTGTAAGTATTTTTCTTTCAGAAGTAAGTTGGGGGCAAATTTGCTCATGCAACCAACTTTATACGTGACAGCTCCACAATCAGAACACTGTGAGCCAACCAGGCTGAATTTCCTCCCTCCTTCTACAAGAGATGAAAAATTGCTTTTCCCACTGCAATAGCAAAAAAATTCTCATTAAGTACCCGGTGACCCACAGGTGAGGAATAATACAGCCAGTGTTCCCACTCGATTTGGAGTTGTTCAGCCTGGAGAAGAGGAGCCTCCAGGGACACCTTTTAGCACCTTCAGTACCTAAAAGGGGCAAAAATAAAGCTGGAGAGGGACGTTTTACCAGGGCATGTAGTGAGAGGACAAGGGGCAATGGCTTCAAACTAAAAGAGAGTAGTTTCAGATTAAATACTGGAAAAAATTCCTTACTATGAGGGCGGTGAGGCATTGGCACAGGTTGACCAGAAAACTGTTGAGGCCCCATTCTTTAAAAATGTTCAAGGACAGGTTGGATGGTGCTTTGAGCAGCCTGGTCCCAAGGAAAGTGTCTGTGCCCATGGCAGTGGGTTTGGGACGAGGTAATCCCATGGATTAAGAAAAAAAACCCCAAAAAACTCCCAAACCAACAACCAAAACAAAAACAAACCCCACTTGAAATGGCACACAAAATTTGAGCAAATATCTTAACCTTTAGGTTTCCCTTTGTGAAATCAAGAGTTGAACTCAGTGATCCTCAAGGATTCCTTCCAACTCAGGTTAATCTATGATTCTTATATTGTTAAAAATGTAAGGTCTACTATTAAAAAACTATGCAATTAAAAAAATACATGAAATAAATTAATCTATGCAGTATTAGTTTGTTCTTCTCTTGTAGAGATTCAATAATTTTGTTTCTGCCATATTAACAGTGAAGTCAGAAATCCATCCGTAGTCATTTGAGACAGAAAGGAAATTCAGAGTCATTCTGGCTAAAGTGGGCATATCAACTGAACAACCAACCTAAAGAGCACTCTGCAGCTGTGCCGTGCAGAATATGTGCAAGAAAATGTGAAAACAATGGGAAGCTCAATAGGAAGACCTGGGAGAAGTTCAATATGATATAAGAAAAACAGAAGCGAAGCTGATCAAACTAGAAACTCAAAACAGAGGATCCCGAACACTTTGGATTTTCTGTGGCATCTACACAGCAGGGATAATATAATTTCCATCTCATAGAAATATGATGAAGGTCAATTCATTAATGTTTATAAAGCTTTAAGAACTACAGTGGTGAGCAATTCTGTTGAAAAAGTCCACGGGGAACTTAATATTCAGGCATGCTCTGAGTTGTAAGTATGTAAAGAAATATTGAAGTACTTCCCTAGGAGCAAACACTATTTGTTCTGCTAAATTAAACCTATAGAAGAAATATGGGACCATGTCATTAAAAGCTGTCTGTGCAAACAAAGCTATTTAAGAAATGTGGAACTTTCTGAGTGCTTTATTCAGCAACTTTAAAGGTCTGGAAATAATTTTGAAGATGTAATTGCATGTGTTGGCCATAAAGGGTGTGCATTAATTAATTTAGGATTAATAATGCAAAAAGACAGATATTTGCACAAAAACCCCAAACAAGTGAATTCAGTTAGACTACTACAGTTACCTTAAAATCTTCAAGATTCTTTCAAAATAAGCTTTTAATGTGCTATGCTCTTTCCCATGGGTAAGTCCTATTTCTAATTAATACAAACACTTTAAGAAGAAGAATACATTATGCTCATCACAGTTTCATGAAATTACTATAATCTAATTTAGAAGTGTCATTTATGACTCCATGGTTTTAAACAGAATGCACCTAACTTTAGATCCAAACTCTAGGAAAAAAATCCTTCCCAACATTGTCTTATTTACCATTTAAGTATTAAATTTAAGTATTAAATGAACTCTGAGAACTTACGAGTAAGAGTTCATACTAATTTAAAAATGGGTTTTCACTGAAATGTAGCACTTTGCTAACATTTTATTTTTTGTTCCCTGTATGATCTTAGCAAGGAAACGAGGCAGATTAACCAAACAGCTCAGAGTGAATAAAACACTGCGGACAGTTTATAACAAGGCATTTTTTGGTTTTAATTCTTCAAAACCAAAAACATGTTCCTGCAGCATTGCGCTTAAATTGCCATTTCAAAATTCATCTTCCCTCTGTTACCACTGAACCGTAGTGTCATGTTGCATTTTCAGTTAAAATACCTACTTGGCTGTTGTCAGAAGGATTAAATGTTTATCTTCATAGGTTGACAAAATAAGGTATTATCATCTATAAACCCTGGGAATTAAAATTTAAGACCACCTGATAGGAAATCCAAATGATTAGGAGATTTAACTACTCATTTACCGTACCTCGAAGGCCTGTTTTTGCCAAACATAAGGAAGATTAGGAAGGCACAATTACAATTGGCCATGAGATTCCAGATCAGTTTTAACAAAAGCCTAAAACTGTTCTGGCCTCCATGGGTTTTGCATAAAGACTGGGTAATGAACCTACTGAAACTGTGATTATACTATCAGTATAAACAATACAGAGAGAGTTAAAGGATGTTTATTACCCAGTAATAACACTGAAGACCAGTTTGGAAAAGATCTGGAAATCTCATGCTTTGGGGTTTAAAGGCAGTCCACAACCATTTGTGAAGAAATTCTTTGAGAAGATTAAATTGCCTCTTGGACCTTTTCACGAGTATCCAGATGCTGCCCACAGCAAAAGAAACATGTTAGAGTAGATTATTTGTATACCTGGTAAAGTACAACTGTTAACTATGCCCTTAACTGAGGTCTTGATTTCAAAGTTAATAACCTCATACTCTACAAATTCAATTCAACACCATGATTGTTCTCCAAGAAAACCCTGAGTAGTCCTACATGGGCAACCTATTTTCACGAGGAACAAGTACCTCATGTACAAAAAAAATGTCCATTCTCATTCTTACTCAGTTCTTCCCAACTGCATCATCCCCTAACAAGCAACCTTCTGAAAAAGTAATAAAATCACTGTTTTCTTCTATGTTCTACCCACATGATTTAAAACATCCTAACTCTGAGATTCTCACTTCCTTTATTAATAGCAGATCCCTCCCCAGCACCGTATTTTAGTTTTTAGATGGTCTGGACAAACATAGGTGAGCCTAAAAATCCTTGCCAGAGGGAAAAAAACAATACATATGCAGAGGAAAAATACAATGAAGCAAACCCAAGGAAATTAAGTCTATCCCAATTAAAATTAACACAGACTTTAGCAGCTTATTCTACTGAATCATGACAAGTTTTAGGATGATGCTGCTATCTCACACATTCAATTCATCTAGCGTGAACTATAATCAATATTTTCATGATTTCCACTTAGATATCCAAATCCCAAGAGCAGCCCCTAGATGCAGCCTGAACTGCACCTCAGCTTTCTGCTGTCACAAAATAGGTATGACAATATTTCACGTTGCTTGAGCACTTTGAAAATGGTTCCCCTGATTCATTATTACAGCTACCAACATATAAATTTATCATGCTTAAAACAGGATGTAGCTATTTCATATGTAATAGTTTCAAGAAGAATTCATTCTTTCAATACAGAAGATCACATTCATGATTTAAAATATAAATGCCAAAAGGAACTCATTGAGAACATCTCGGTGCAAAATAGTCAGTTCACTTCTATTAAACTCTAATCTGTATCTCAAAATGACACTGTGGTCATAACCAACCTAAAAATGCCACAAAATGGAGAGCTGGCTTTCAGGTGGGTTAAAAATGAAATCAGGTGTGTTGCCATCCCAAACAGTGCTCTGCTAGAGGATTGGATCTGGGTTTCCAGTCGAGCAGCCCTCCCACAAACTTCAGAAAGGCAATTTATTTACATAAAAACGCCACGGAAAGGCCCTTTAATTCTTAAGTATGAGTCAGCTTTTATGTTTCACTTCTAAATGAGGATTTTTATAATGAGCAAAGAAAGGAAAACCAGTCTGAGGTGCTACTTAGGCTGTTAGCCCAGACGCCTCGACCCTGCAGAAAACAAACCAAAGCTGCCATTAGCTCCCCTCAGCTCTGCGTGCAGCAGGATCCCAGATCCCCGATCCTGAAATATGCAGCCCGTGTACCTTATGTAACCGAACATGCAAATACCAGAAAGTGCTGCACAACAAAAGCTCGGGGAGGACGGAATTTGGGTTATGTGCAGCGTGGCGCCGCGTTTTTAATTCGATTCAGCCTGACTGAGGTACAAACGCTGGCCGGGCTCTGGCTCCTGAAGCGGGCAGGGGGAAGCTGCACCTGCGTCGGGCCCCACTGCCCCCACTGCAACAGAGCAGGGCCCTGCCAGCTTCTGGGGCTTCCCTCAAACACGCTCCCGGTGCTCCTGAAGTGGCCACAGAGCTGCTCCAGCTGAGCCCGCGGGATAAGCGCTGCGGAGTGTCGGGAGCACACGATCACCGGGCGCTTTGGAAGTTTGCTTTTGGCGTACCTTGAGCACCTTGGAAAAAGAGAAGCCGGTGTTTTGTGTGCCGTAGAGTTCTGCAGCAGCGTGCATCCATAAAGCAAGTGCTGCTGCAAGCAACCAAAAGGTTTCCTACCTACAGATATGGACTTTGTTGAGAACATTTTAACCTGAGAGCTAAGACAGGCAAATGTTGGCTGCTGAAATCTTCTTCAAATGACATATTCCTTTGTACATATTCCAAGTAGATCTAACGGGACATAATATTAACTGTCTTTAAGTAATATCAAAGCAAACAAAAGGAGATTAGGAAAAAAAAAAGAATTTAATAGTATGTTGCTTATTTTCACAAATAAGCCAAACAAAATAAGAATATATCTCACTAAATACAGATCTTTGTTCCCATCACATGACTCAAACATGAAAAACCACATTGAGTTTTAGTCTTACTTAGAAATCTTTGAATGTCAGACCTTCTAATGATATTTTAATGCACGTTGATTGTATTATCTTTTCACTAACGTGGAAAATCTCTGTATTGAATACTTGAACTTTCACAGAATACTAAAATGCTGTGTACATAAGCAAAAGGAGTCAAATCCTAGCTTGGGAAGCAGGTATGATTCTAATGCGCTCACCACTGACACTGTTAAACTACAGAATCATTTGAGTCAAAAGGCTGGAACCTGTTGTGGTTCAGGATGGCAAAGAGCTATAAGAAAAAAAAGAATTACAGTTTAAGCCGTAGGGGTAGGGGCTCATCCTTCTCCCCCTGAACTCTGCAAGAGTTTTGACACCAGCCATAGCTGAAAGCCGGAGAGAATTAGAAACATGGTATCTGAGATCAGGGGAGCTGTGTGTTTCACAAGGACCAGATCCGCACACAAAATGTCTCACAGGCTTGTCTTGGTTGTTTATATTTCTTTCTTCTTTCCAAAACACAAAAAGAAATAATGATGTGCTGGAGTTGACTGTAATCTAAATTTCAGATCAATTTGTATCTGATTAATCAAAGCAAAGTATACTTAATAGGTGGAGTCCATTTACTCCTAGCAATGCAAATTGCACTAATTAAAAATACCGGGTTTGAAGCTTCTAATCAAAACAAATAAGCAAACAAAACTTCTATTAAAGCCACCAGAATTCACATAAAACTGACAGGTAATAGCAGAAAACCATAATCTCATTTTGTATTTGGCCTTCATTACAAAAGTATGATTTTCATATTCCAGAGCCGGTCAGAAGTACCAAATAGTTTGGACTGTTTTACATGTGCAAGTATTTAAGACCACTACTAAAAGCTTTGTTGCAGAAAACAGATACAAACCAAAATACATAGAGGGATATCATATCTTATGCTTTCTGCTCATAGAAAATTCCCACTTAAGGAAGTGATCAACACATAAAAATCAGAACAGATTTGACAACTTTTAGTATTTATGCTGCCCCACTAAGTTTGCTATCATGCAATCAGAAACTTCAGTACTAATGGCAAAGAGCCACCCTGAATCTGCATCCAGCTCCTCACAAATAACTGAACTCCTGCGTTCGCTAGTCACTGCACTGTCTTTTATTTCTAGCCTGTGTCTTCTTCTTAAAATAGAGAAGGAAAGGCAGGGAGGATGAGAAGAATGAGGAGGGGAAGTAGATGCATACAGTCTTCAATTTCTAATGACTTGTAAATGTCATCGGTACCAACACCAATTGATTTGCTTTCCTGTCAGCAGTTTGGGGTCCAAGTGTGAACTTGGAATTCGGCCCTGAGTGTTGAAATCAAGATTTCTACGAATTTTCTGACCACCCCAACTCTGCAGCAGGAAGAAAAAAGCATCCACTGGATCTGTGTCTTTTCATTCCAAAGTCCTTATACAACCACTGCAGCTCTCAAGTAAAACGCTTATTGGTATCGTATTACTACACCACCCCCCCGCCCCTCGCTCCCCAACCCAGGGCAGCTTTTATTATTTCCATAGAAAATAAAAGTACAGCCTTTACCTTACAGATCTGAAAATAATCTGAAGTGAGCGTCTCCTGGATCTCCTCTCTGGGTGTCCCTGCAGCTCCCGCAGTCCCTCCTGGGTGCACGGAGCCACCACCAGCCCCACTTCCACTGCCACCGCCACTGCTTCCAACAGGGGATGCGGCAGCTAAACCATCCAAAACTTTGCGAAAATTAAATTTCTTCATTTTGGAAAAATCTTTGGGAAGGTTTGGGGGGGCAGAAAGGATGTGTCGTAACACATTCAGCTACATGGAGCGACCGAGAAAGTCTTTAATGGTCCTCTGAGTGAGGCAGCACTTTAAGTCTCTTGTACCAAACAGAATGTCAATATTAGGTATAATTGATTGAAAAATACAAAGGCTTCATTTTGTCAGACGCAAAAGCTACCTGGAAAGGTCCTTTCCAAAAAAATAAATAAATAAATAAATGAAAAATCCACAAGCAGCAGGACTAAGATTTACGTTCAAACAAGGAACAATGAAACAACCGCCATCGGGCTCGCTCACAAAATCCACACACAGCAGCGGTCAAAACAGAAAAGTAAATAAAAAATTCAAGCCGCCATCCAAAACAGTGGGATCCATCCCCTCTACCTTATCTGCCTAAGACCTGCCTTCGGCACTTGATTATTTCAGCTAAACTACCAAAACGCGCCTGCACTCAATCTCCCCCTTCCCCTCAAAGCCCCTTGGAGCCAGGGGTTCTCTGTGCCCCCGAGGTTTCCGAGGAGCGCACTCCCCGCCGCCAGCCGCCCGTGCGACTCCCGCTCCTGCTTCCCTGCCCACCCCAGCAAATGCCGGCAGCCGCTGCCGCACTCGCTGCCCCTCTCCGTCCCCTCGGGCTCCACGGC
>VWZN01019446.1:217214-308628 GCA_013396955.1 Regulus satrapa | reverse complement strand
CCGGCTCCGGATCGGGGACCGGCCATGTCTGAGGGCCCCCGCGATCCGCAGCCTCTGATTGGAGCGCTGTGATGATGGGCACCCGCATCCGCCAATAGGAGCGCGTCTCTGCGACGCCCCGCCCTCATCCCGGCGGGGTGGGCGGGGCCAGAGGAGCCCCCGCCCCACTGCGGCGAGAGCGGCGGCGGCCGCGGAGCTGCTGAGGGGGAGCAGCCCCCGGGGGCAGCGGGGCTGGCGGCGAGCGGGGTTTATGGCCGTGGGGAGGACTGGAAGTTGGTGTCGCAGCCTCAGCTGCGTGCGCGAGGTCGAACAGATCCAAAATTCGGCATGAAGTTGTGTCAGGAGAGATTTGGGTTGGGTATCAGGAAGAGGTTCTTTCACCCAGAGGGTGTTCGGGCAGTGGCACGGGCTCCCCAGGGAAGCGGTCACAGCACCCAGCCTGACAGAGTTCAAGATGCGTTCGGACAATGCTCTCGGGCACAGGGTGTGACTCTTGGGCACGGTCCTGTGCAGGGCAGGAGATGGACTCAGTGATCCTTGTGGGTCGCTTCCAACCCAGGATATTCTGTGATTCTGTGAAAATGTCACGGGAGGTGCCGGTCTTGGCGGTGGCAGAGAGGGATCCTGAGAGAGGAGCTGCCGTTTCTCGCCGTGGCGCGCAGGGCTCTGTGCGGGTCGGTGCTCAGCCCGCGTACCCGCATTGCCTCCTCGGGAGCTAATCCCCTTTCCCTTCCCAGCAGGAATACGTGGGATCCAGGGCCGCCCTTCCCGAGGCTCGCTCCGAAGCCCCGCAAATCGCCTGGGACAGCTCTGCGGCCTCTGAAGTGCCATCCGGCACAGGAGGTGTTACACTGCACGCCAGCCTCCAGAAAAAGGTTATTCAGGTCAGGAACAAATGAGGCAGCGATTAAAAGTGACTCATTGCACAGCGCTGTCAACGTGGTTGGAAGCCGAGAATTGAATAAAATGGTGTAAGGAATAAGCACATAACACCTCTCCTCTCCTGTATAGGAATGAATCTGTAACACCTCACCAAAGTGTTGCACATTGCTCATCCTCACGCTTGAGGTGACCAGTGAGTGCGCACTGATCGCCTCATTTTTCAGGGGTTTTAGGGGTGCTTAGTGTAGTTCTGATACCCACTCTAACCCCTAATTTGGTTTTTGTGACTCTTACAGTTCTGTGAAGCAAGATAATAGCTTTTTCTTTCAGCATCTTACACTGAGATCCATGCCTTTTTTTTTTTTTTCACTTTAGCTTATTCCTTTGTGTTCACAGGTACTCCCCATCTGAATGATGAAAAGATTGCAGTGAAGTTCAAAGAATAACTGTAGCTTCACTTAATGCCCTTATGAAAAATAAAGGGTACATTGCTGATGAAACTGGAAAGGTTGATAGGTTTCCGTAGCCAGGAAAAAGGGAACATAACTTTGTATGGGAAACAAAATATATGAGGACTATGGCAAGGAGACAGAAATGAAAAAGGGCATGGAACTGAGTAAGCAAATCTGTGAAGATAAAAGTACAGAGTTTTGGAGAATGAGGAGAAGTCAAAACCCAGTTGAAGCTATTTGAAGAATGTCATGTCCTACTGATATTATGTTCACCAGAGGAAATGCAAGTTAAAAAATAAAGGCTAAGCAAGAAACAAAACAACAAAACAAAAAAATCAACTAAAGAAAAACCCAAACAAACAAACTAACAAAAACCCCCAAAAAAGGTAACAACATGAATTGTAGATTGGAAAGGGAAAGATAAGGTTAAAAATGAAATAATTAGGATGGAGAAAATGTCACAGAGACTTGCAAAATGTCTGGGAGTCGGGGTACTAGAGGAAGGAAATCTGATAACACAATAATTTTACTGTTCTAGGGACAGAGATAAGACAGTTTGTTTTAAGTCAAGAAAAGGATGAAAATTAGAAGAATGAATGATAACTTTGGAGTTGGAAAAAGCTGCAGACATTTTTCGAATACCAACAACATTTCTCTTCCAGAGAATCACTCTGGAGAGCTGGGTATTGATGATTAGATACTACCTCAGAGTATCCAAAAGGGCAAGCAAGCATCCTCACACTGCCAGTGTGCTGTTAGGAAAACTAACTCGTAGGGAAAAAAACAAACAAAACAAAACAAAACTGACCAGTAAAATATAAACCGTCCTGTTTAGAAACACCAACTGAGAAAAAAATTTGGTCTCACTACTGGTGCATGTAAGAAGACCTGTATGTCCCTTTTGAAAGTTTTTCTGTAAGCTGGACACAAATCCAGGAGCAGAGAGAGAATGATGGGAATGAGAGCTGTGGGATGGTGTAGGACAGGCAAACTCAGCAACAGTTTTGACAAGCACAGAAAGGAGCCCCATTGAATGACCACAATGCTGAGAAGTTTTGCTTTGTCACAACAACAACAAAAAAAGGAACCATTTGGTTTTGACACAGTAAAAAAAGCTATTGCTTTTTTTTTTTTTTCTTTTTTGTTTTTCCAGTGGAGAAGCAAGCAGTAGAACATGAGGCATTCTGTTGCTCACTTGTAGTGGTTTACATGGTACTGGTGTTCCATAGGGCACTTGTGAGATTGCCATCACGAGTTTTAATAAAAGTTGATAAAATTAGGAAAATGTGGAAAGATTTTGGATGTTAAATTGATACATAAACGAAGTTAAATAAGACATGCCAGTACATTGTGGGAAATATGTATCTGAATCTGTATTTTAGATAGTAATGAGAGGATATTGTCTTCAGTGTTTTTTCTGGATAGTATATTTTACATTTAGTAGTCATCTTGTTCTACAAGGTCAAACAGAAACCAAATGTTAAAAGGATAACAGTTTGCTACAAAGATTTTGCTGAGAAAGAGGATCTTTAATAGTCCACACCATCAAAATTCATATGGACCTTCATTCTCATTTTTGCTTAAGGAAGATTTTGATTATGTGCAGTAATAGAACAAGATTGGTCAGAATCAAACCTGGTAAAGGAGAGTAATATTAATTCAGTGTTCTCTCAGCCTGATTCAAGATCTGACCAAGAAAATGAAGAGTTGGGGAAAATCTGCTTAGATCAGCTGACCAGAAAGTGAGAATATTAGAGACTATATGTTTTGTGTATAACTAACTGATCATTAATGTTCTCATCAGTTGTCTGGCTTTCTTGTTTTGGTTTTTTGGTAGGTTGGTTGGTTGGGTTTTGGGTTTTTTTGGGGGGGGAGGTTGGGGGAGTTTTCTGGGCTTTTTTTCTTTTAAATAGCATATTCTGCTTCAGCCTGTGGACTAGAATTTCCTGACTTTTCAAAGGTGGAAAATTATTTTCATCTCGGGGTTTTTTTGGGGTTTTTTTTGTAATTTAAAAAACAAAATCAAAAACATGCAGAAGTGTGCAATAAGTGATGGTTTCACAGTTGACATTTTTAAAGTGATTCATGTGAGTCCCTTTGATAATCCATGTATTAGCAGTTCAAAGCAATGACCCTTGAGAGAAATCACTGTATGCCCACCAGCAGCAGCCTGGACCACAGCCTTGCAACTGCACCCTGACAAAGAACTTCTGTGCCTATAGAGAAACGAAGGAAAAAGATGGAATCAAATACCAGAAACACATTTATGCCAATGCAGGCAAAACTGTGACTTTGCACAGCTACCTATTCCTCATTACACTGTGGGAGATTTGCCAATATTACCCATGTTTCTGTGTAATTCCAGAACACCGAATGGCAGCAAGCATAGTGTTCCTGCCTGCAGAGCTCCACTAAAAATATCCCTAGTTGGTGCTGAATATCTGGTTAGAACAGCTTGCTGAACTCTATCAATTAGCCAGATCTTAATCTATTTAATGTGTTTTATTAAGGCTATATAATGCTAATGTTTTAATCAAAATGTCAAGCAGTACTAAATCAGATTCATTAGGAAGGTCCAAGTCTATCATATCCATGTGGCTACCTTGATCAAACAAACCTGTAATCTCATCAAAAATTGAAGTCGGGCCTGCTTGTCAAGTCTTGTTTCCATAAAGCCATGTGGACTTGCTTTCATTACATTCCTACCTTTAACTCCTTATTGATTGAATCACACCTAGCATGACTGCTCTAATTCACATAACATCACTGTTTTGTCTAGGATTACCAAGGATGCCAGGTCTGTTATTACCTTGGTCATTCTGCTTGATTCTTGGAATAACATGAGCTTTCCTTCTGCTCTTTGAATATTAGCTGTAAAGAGAGCTGTTAAAAATTAACATAAGAAGGCTGGAAGTCTCCTACTCTTTAAGGATCTTTGGATACTCAGGTGCCATAGAGACTGCTGATTGAAAAACAGCAGTGCCATTCTCATCCTACAGAGGTGTCAATGGATAGAAAGATAATTCATCATCCTCATGTAATATTAATGCATTATCATTTTTCTTTCTCTTCACAAGTACAGGATGGAAATATTTACCATAAAAATGAGATCTTTCATGCATGCTCTGAGACCAGATTTCTTAATGAAGAAGCTGTGCAATGTGTCTGTACAAAACTGAGAATGTAATTTTGCAATAAGAACTCCATTTTGTGCATTAAGCAAAATACAGGTGTAAATTAGTCCATGGGTAGAGTCCCCCATGGATAAATCACCTGTTCTCGTTGCTGTTGAAAAGGATGGACCTCTATCCATTTGAGCCCTTGGGGGGTTTCTGTCCCTTCAGCAATGCATTAATTTGCTAGGGAAGTCAATAGTTTTATTTTGGATTAATGAGCTGGATTAGCTTTGCACAGTCAGACAAGCCCTAGGGCCAGTGCAAAGAAAGGCAGAGCCACGGACCTGGACAGAAAGATGACGGTAGCCCCACTCTTGTTAAATGTGATTCAGCTCAGGTGTACACTAAAAATTCCTTGTGATGGTGGCCTATTGAGCTGTATTCCAAATACATACCCTGCTCAGGAAGGGCTGCATATCTCAGTGAGGAGCTGTCCCAAGCCACCTGAACGGCAGCTGGGGGCAGAGACACTGCCCTTGCAATGGAGCAATGGGGGTTTGTGCAGAGGGATTCCCAAGGCTCTGGGACTCAGCCTAGATTTGGTTCCTCTGAAGCAGGGACCCTTTTCTACCAGGTTATGGGGTCCAAGGTGTTGCAGAAGCCACGAGGAGTTGAAGCCCTGGTGCTTGCACGGCAGTAACTTGCTTTTCTTACTGTAGCAAGTCTGCAAATCTCTGGGATTACAAATTGAGATAACTTGGGTTCTAGTCAAGACAATGTGGAGCCTTGCCTGGGCCGGTCTTGATAAATTCCAGGGCTGTTAATATATGCCATGCACCGTGTTGCCAGAGATTTCTTATCCACCTTTATTGTAGTTCTCAGACTGACTTTTTGCCATTCTCTCTGCATCCTACTTGCATTTTGTTCCATGCACTGTTTTCTAGTTCTTCCTCTTAATCCCTTCGCCTAACACTTCATTTTATAGATGCCTGTCTGTCACATAGTTTAGCTCTCTCTTTCCCCTCTTACCCCTTCAGTGAGGATTACACAAAACTGTCCAGCTTTCCCAGGTCCTGCCATGAGCCAGGCTATTTGAACTCCTAATGACCTGGGCTTGCAATCCAGCCTGTGCTCATCCAATGTATCTGAAGGTGTAATGATTCATTAAAATATTTTTAGTAACTGGCACAGGTTTTCAGAAAGCAGAGTTGTTATTTTCATACTCTGAAGTTTTAATTTCCACCAAGCATACGGCTGACTTTTGATCAATATATACATTTCTGATTTTTTTTTTTTTTTGTGGATGTTTTCCATTCTGAACATTTTCATCTTCTCTAGGAGCTGTAAAACAGCAGGAGCTGATGCCTTTTCCAAGTCAGTTGTTAATAGTTCACAGAAAAGCTTTCCAAAAAAAGACAACTACAAAAATGGAATAGCCACTAGCTTTTCAAAACAAGGGAATGTTGGGGTCCTTGACCAAATGTGCACCTATCCAGGTAACATCCACCAAACTGACCAGTCACCCTCCCCAACATGTTTGCAAAAGATCACAGATTTCCCAGTTATTAAGGATAAGCTTTCAGATAGGGAACTTCAAGCATCAGTTAAGCATGTTAGATAATCTACTGTATTTAAATCCCTTGAGAGGAGAATATCCTTTATTAAAGCAAAATCAGTAAGAGCTTTAGCAAGTCAGGAAGACTGCAATTCACAGTGAATATTCTTTTTGTTGTCAGCTTTGCTACAAATTTGACGTTTTATGCCTTTTTCCATTATTGCTCTGAGTGTTTTGCAAATTATCACTGACATTTGAAGTGACAGCCAATGTATTGCAAATTGTTAGCTCACTTTACTAGATTCTGCCCTAACAAAGGTCTCAGTTAGGACTGGACTACTTGTCTTGGTTGCTTTCAAACCCACACAGTCTTGCAAGTTTGAAACATAATCTTTGAATTCATTTAAAAGCATAAGGAGTTGGAAAGGAAAAAAAAGTGTTTAATGAGTCTGCACTTGCTGTATAGAAAAGCCACCAGTGCTGTTTGCATTTTTGGGCAGGTTTCTTCCAATGTTCACAGGAAGGAGATTTCTTATTAGTTAGGGAAAATTTCAGCTGCCCTTCAAGACCCTTCAGTTTAAATTATAGGGTAAAAATGTCCATTCACTCAAACTAGTTTGATGAATCATAGGAACCAAAAATATAATGTATCACAGAACATCAGATATCACATTTCTGGCCTGTTGTGAAGAACCTTCATAGAAAAGTCTTGGTCCAAGAGCAGGTATTTCATTTCATATGGATGGCCCTTAATAGTGTAGCTATTTGCATTAAATAATAGTTGGAAAGATCAAAGTAGAGAGAGAGAGAGAAAAAGCAAAGGTAAATCGGAGCCCACATTCCAGTATTTCAATGCTTTTGTTATTAGGAGCACTCAGATTCATGTCTGCACCTTTCATTTTTAACAATTGATGTATTCTGCAAATTGCTGTTGTCTTGCAAGACCAATATCCTTGTCTCTTTTTGACAAAACAATTCTTCATAATAAACAGCCTAACCGGAAGACTCCAGGGAACAAATGCTGCAGTCTGACTTCAAAACTTCTTTTGAAGTTTATTAAAAAAAACCCTTGCTGCTACTCTATAGAACCACCCCCATCTCCCAAACCATCCCCCAAACCCAGACCACATCCTGACCACAGCCAGGTCCTTCAGCACAGGACTGCAAACCACCTAATCAGCTGTCTAAGAATTAATGCCATGTTGAGCTATTTCATGGGGGAATCTAATCACTGAAATGGCTCTTATGCCTTCCTTTCCCCCCCTTTAATCTTAATTTAAGAGCAAAGTGAAGGCAGATCTGACCATTCTGTCTCCTCTGCAAGTATTCTATGAAATATTCCATCCTAGTCTTGATACTTTGTTGAAAGGAAGTCTGGCAGAAATGTTAGCAGTGAAAATCCAATCAGTCCTAAAAGTTTAAAAAATGTTTCTTCATGCCAGAAAGGACAGCTGTGTTATTCTTCAGCCCTTGTTCTGTCTCACAGTCAGGGATTTTCTTTATACCAGTGTGATATATTGAATAGGAATTTGGTGTGTAGTGCCTCTGTTGGATTGGATCGGGTTGTGTCAGGAGCTTGGCATCCTTGCTGTCCCGTCTGCATCCTTCAGGTTGTGGATATTTGCAGTGCTTTTCCAGCTAAGAAGTTAGTGCAGTGCTGATCTGCACCACAGTGCTGAACACAAAGTCTGTCCCTCTGCAATCTGTGTGTGTGCAATCCTATCAATGGCCATTTCTTGGAGGAAATGAGAATCCACCTCAGGACAGATCGGAGCTTAATTCTTCAGTGTATAATCAGTATTTTAAATGACAGGAATCATTGTTTTATGGTTCAGAATTTCAAAATAATGTTAATAGATTTCAAATATATTGAAGTAAATATCCAAGTGTAAATTTTTAAAGAAATGTCTGCTCTGAAAATATCAGAATTATTTTTTCCAAATGTTGCTTGCATTTTATTTCTACTAGAATCATCATCTAAACCTCACATAGTCGTTCAGTCTTCCCATCAACTAAATCTAATCTAAAATAGCTGTCCCTGATTTCCACTCCTGTCCTTTATAGATGTTTGATGCATTTGTCAGTGGAGAATTGGGCACAGCTGTCCTACATCTCGAGTTCTGTGTGATGACCATGGAATCAAAGCAGTTTCCCAAGAAACTGCAGGAGGAGTTTTCTGAAATATTTGGTAGAGACTGTGGTCCCCATTGCAAATTCAAGCCTCTCGCAGGCAGAGCCATCACCTCCTAGGCAGAATACACCAGACTGATGTGCTTATCCCATCTGTGTCATCAAGCTATGCTCTAGAACCCAAATCCAGGCAAAGAATTTAAAAATCATTCTCTCTATTGTTCTACTAAGTGACTAGCAAATAATTGCATAGTCCACTCATGTACGTCACTTCATGCTCATCTCTATCCACAAGGAAAATCACTTTTAATCTTTGGCTCCAGCGTTAGGAAGGTGTTCAGAGTGATAAATCATATGGAACATTTTGATAGTTTCTTCCTAACAGAATTGAGTTTTCTGTATTTTTGAGAATTATTTTCTCATCTCTGTAAAATAAATGAGACTATAAATCCTGGTCTAAAGGATAGCACCAGGAATCTGGCAGATATTAAATAACATGCAGCCAAAACGAAGTATTGTACCTTTAACTCATTTGTCACATATTTTAGTCATTTGTTTCACCTGTTGGCAGGTTTGAAGGTGAGTAGGTATAACGGATACAAACAGTAATTTATTTGGTATTTAAGTTTGCTTAGTGGTGCCTGGGCTGTAGGAGTTTGGGTGATTCATCAAAGGCTCTTGTCCTCCAGTCCTTGTTTTGCATCTACCATGTGCTCACAGACAAGTTGTAAAACCAAAGTTCTCACTCGTTTTGAATGTTAAGATCCCCAGACATTTTGTGGATTCTGTGCCTTCTGAAATGCTCGGTTTTGATCAGGTGCACATTCACATCCTATTCATCACTCAGCAACATAACCTATGGAGGATGATTGGCATTCATACCAGAAATGCCTTATGCTTTCCTACCACTATGAATTATTGCTTTCATCTCTGAATTTACATACACTGATGCTTGGACAGATTCTAGACACATTTGGAAGGAAATGTGTTTCAAGTGACTGATGAAACAAAGAATGTTTCTACTTCTCATCAGACTATTCTTTAAATTATATCACTGACTTAGTATTTTGATCACTGCATTTAGTTTAGGCTCACCAAAACTCATTCTGTCAAGGTGGGTTTGTCTTTTCAAAGATTTTTGTTAAAAATCAGTCTGTTCTGCATCCTCAATGTTTTAAGGTTTTTCTATTTTGATGTGACTGATGCCGCTGTGTTTATTTAGAAGAAGAAAAAGGCTTTAGGTCTTTACAAAGGAACTAAAAAAGGATGTCTTTTCTCACATCCTCTTTGCTCACATAGTTGGGATTTGACTCCTCCACATAAGAAATGGTTTTGTTTTAGTGTTGTAATGGGGTTGTGGGAAAAAGATTTAGGTAACAGGGTGGAGACTACAGAAGCAGCTTCTTTGAGAAGCTGCCAGAAACTCCCCCCATGTCTGACAGAGCCAAAGCCAGCTGGCTTCAAGATTGACCTGCCACTGACCAAGGCTGAGCCCACCAGGCCTCTGTGATAACTTATTTAAGAAGGGAAAAAAACTATTAGGCAGAAATAATTGTGGCCAGAGAAGAGACGAGTGAGAATGAGAATATGTGAGAGGAGCAATTCTGCAGATGTGAAGGTCAGTGCAGAAGGAAGGGCAGGAGGTGCTGTGGGTGCCCGAGCACAGATTCTGTGTTGCCTGCACAGTGAGCCATGCTGTCCCCCTGCAGCCTGAGGAGATCCAGGAGTAGCAGAGATCCCCCTGCAGCCTGAGGAGATCCAGGAGTAGCAGAGATCCCCCTGCAGCCTGAGGAGATCCAGGAGTAGCAGAGATCCCCCTGCAGCCTGAGGAGATCCAGGAGTAGCAGAGATCCCCCTGCAGCCTGAGGAGATCCAGGAGTAGCAGAGATCCCCCTGCAGCCTGAGGAGATCCAGGAGTAGCAGAGATCCCCCTGCAGCCTGAGGAGATCCAGGAGTAGCAGAGATCCCCCTGCAGCCTGAGGAGATCCAGGAGTAGCAGAGATCCCCCTGCAGCCTGAGGAGATCCAGGAGTAGCAGAGATCCCCCTGCAGCCTGAGGAGATCCAGGAGTAGCAGAGATCCCCCTGCAGCCTGAGGAGATCCAGGAGTAGCAGAGATCCCCCTGCAGCCTGAGGAGATCCAGGAGTAGCAGAGATCCCCCTGCAGCCTGAGGAGATCCAGGAGTAGCAGAGATCCCCCTGCAGCCTGAGGAGATCCAGGAGTAGCAGAGATCCCCCTGCAGCCTGAGGAGATCCAGGAGTAGCAGAGATCCCCCTGCAGCCTGAGGAGATCCAGGAGTAGCAGAGATCCCCCTGCAGCCTGAGGAGGTCCATGAGTAGCAGAGATCCCCCTGCAGCCCGTGGAGGAGCTCACACTGAAGCAGGTGGATGCCTGAAAGAGGCTGTGAGCCTGTGGGAAGCCCACACTGGGGCAGAGTCCTGGCAGGACCTGTGGCCCCGGGGGAGAGGAGCCCACACTGGAGCAGGTTTGCTGGTAGGACTTGTGACCCTGCAGGGGACTCACACTAGAGCAGTTTGTGAAGAACTGCGACCCGTGGGAAGGAGTCATGCTGGAGAAATTTATGGAGAAGTATCTCCTGTGGGAGTGACCCAGTGCTGGAGAAGGACTCCTCTCCTTGAGGAGAAAACGGCAGCAAAAACAACATATGATCATAACCCTCATTCCCTCTTCCCTGTGCTGCTAGGGGGAGAGGAGGTAGAGATTTGGGAATAAAGCTAAGCCTGGGAAGGAGGAAGGGGTGGGGAGAAATTGTTCTTAAGATTTGTTTTAATTCCCATTATCCTGCTCTGATTTGATTGGTAGTAAATTCAATTAACTTCTTCAAATTGAGCCTGTTTTGCCCATGACAGTAATCAGTGTGTGATCTCTCCCCATCCTTATCTCATTATATTTGCTCCCCCCTGCTCTCTCCAGTTGAGGAGGGAGTGATAGGGCAGCTTTCGTGAGCACTGACATCTCACCAGGGTCAAAATACTGCAAGTGTTAAATTGTGCATTTTCCTGTCTCTCCGGTTCATTCTGGGTGTGTTACACTGAAGGGCACTGCAGATGCAGGCAAACCCTGTCCTGTACACCAATGACAGGACTTACACCTCTACCTGCTCACGAGTGTGGAGCTTCTGGAAGCTGCAGGAAGTATTCTCTCTCTTCCCCAACTCGTATTCATCCTCTGCCTAGTAAGAGTTTCAGGTGGTCTTCCCTCTCCCTTGATTTTGGTTCTGGTGTGAATACATAAAAGCTTGAACTCTGGACACATGTTGTATTTGACAGGCTAATTGACCCATTTTAATTAATTGTCTTTGACTCACACATAAGAGATCACCTTTCCCATAAGTAGCTTAAGGAATCCACTCATTAATCTTCTTAAACAGCTATTCTGTTCTCCCTTCCTCTAAGGCATTTCCTCACAGAGCCTCCACACCAGACTCATCCAGCAAGGAAATCCCCAAAGGCTCTTCATTGAGCTCTGGGAGAATTCTACCTCACAAAAGCATTCCTGGAAGAAAGGGGTCATTATATTTTATTTAGATGCTCTCTTACTTTGGGAAAGGTAGCCAAATTAAGCTGACCTCCCTTTGATTTTGAAGTTTTTCCAACTTCTAGGAACAATTAGAGGCAGGTAAGGCTCTCAAAAACAATCATACTGGTACTACATGAAAATCACCTCTGAATACAAAACATGTTTTTTTCAATCCCTTGCTATTGTGCTGAGATGAAAATATTGCATTAATTTTAAGTAAGCTTTGAAAATTTCAAGTATAAGAACATACTGAATCTCAGTTTTATCTTAGTGTAACCTCACAGATACAGAATTCATTAAGCAAGAAGCTCTTGTGTTTTGGTTGGGGTTTTTTGGGGTTTTTTTTTTGTTTGTTTGTTTGTTCTGGTTTGGTTTGGTTTTTTGGGGTTTTTTTTTGTTTTTTTTTTTGGTTTTGTTGTTGTTGTTGTTGTTGTTTTTGTTTTTTTCCTGGCTGAATCACAAATTATTTTGGAAATATCTTGTTTGGGCCACATTTTCTTCTTTTGCCACACAACCTGCTCTGGCTTGTAAGTAGAAAGATACTACTGTGGTAATAATGGAGTAAAATCTCTGTTCTCACTGGCGTAGTAGAAACAGGAACTGACAAACTGATTGCATTTGACAGAGGTAGTTGAGTCAATGAACAAGGACAAGGTGGATCTTAGAATATTCAATGCAAGGCAGCAAGGCTTAAAAAAAGATGGGGGGAGAGACTTGGAAAAAAGCTGATTCAGACGAGATACTGATGTTAGGAAAAGGCCATAGGATTTCAACATTTTTGGGAAGAGAAGAGGGATTAACAGAGAGGATGGGAAAAAAACATTAGGTGGGGAGAATGAGAAAAAATCAAAATCAGCTTTCTGTTTTGGTCATACTGAATTGAAGTTGACAGCTATTTAACCCTAAAATTATGTCAGAGGAAAGCTGAGATGTTTGTTTGGACAGGAGAGTGACACCAGTCAGTACTGTGTTTGTCACAATTGTGATGCTTGTTGAATCTGCATGGATGAAATTACCCTCAGGCAATGTGCAGAGGGGAAAAAGAGTTTTAGGGCCAAGGATATGGAACCAGCACAAAACATTTCAGACATAAAAGACACTTTGAAGGGTTGGAAAGTTTATGGCATCCTAACCAAATGTGGCTGATCAGAAGCACAGAAACCAGGATACTGTGCCATCCTTGGAGACAGCACAGGCTGAACTGTATTTGGAGGTGTACAGTGCATTGTCAGCAGGATAAGGCTGTCTGTCCTTCCCAATGGTGAGTGCAGAGGAGTCCTTGGCCCATCTGTGCCCATCTCTGTGGGGCAGCAAACTTCATACAGGGCTGGTTTGATATTATTTATGGGAGTGGCACCAGGACAACTACATAGGTTTTCAATCAATCTTCTCTTTTCTTTATCAAGAGGAAAATAATCCCAAAAAAACCTAGACTACTGTTCTGAGTGTCTCAGAGTTGTCATGGGTGACCACTCAGTTGGGCTGTGTGTTGGTGATGACAGGTCAGTCTTGGCCTGAGTTCCTCTGCCCTTTCAGCAGCCATCTGTCCCTTGCCTTGTGCTCCATCCCTTGTACCAAAACTTTTGAGGTCACGTGTGTCAGTCAGATCAACGTGCTGAAACTATTTCCTTTCCAGCAATATCAGTTTTCTGCCAGGTCAGCTTGTTCACTCAGCTCACCCTGCTGTAGCAGGACCTCTAGAGCTTAAAGCTAATGCAGGGGAGTCACAGGAGCATGTGGCTGGGGCAGGGAAGGTACCCCCTTTCTGCACTGGGCAAGGCACAACAAAAAGCACCACTGGAGCTGGTGCCCTGTTATTAGGGTAGAGAGAAAATGTCCTGGTCAAAATGAATCAGGCTGTGCTTTAAACCTGGGTCACCAGAGTGCAAAGGTCAAGTGTTGTATTGCATTTATGTGTATTAACAGTGAAACTAACTGCCTTATCTTGCTGGGTTTTGGTTTTTTTGCACATCTCTCTTCATCTTGTACTAAACAAACACTGATCTGATTCCTTGCCATAGGCAGACTTTACATTGACACTTGCATGTAGACACTTTCTGGATACAAAAAGTGTTTTTGACCTCTGAGATGAACAGATATACTCAGTGGTATTTTTGTCACCACCTTTAGCTCAGTTTTTACAACAAATTAATAACAGAAATCCAAGTGCTGTGAGCAGGGTACATTTCTTGACTTTAAGACCAGTCAGTAGGTGGGAGGTGGGACAGACCTGCCCGTGTGACCTAGGGGATAATAGATAAGAGTATTTTGACACTGCATGTTTCTCTCTCATGTACTGTGCTTGCCTCCTCTCACCTTGATTACAGTTTTAAAAAACCCAATGCTTCACCACCTACACACACGCTATTAAAATCATGATGTGTATTAACAAAAAACCTTTCTCAGCTGGATGGGACATTGCTGTTAGTGTTGCTATCAACAGAAGCCAGCTCTTCATTGTGCAGCCATCCACCATGATGCCATAAAACCAAAGCCTGCCGGGTTTTACACTCTTAGGAATTGTTAGTTTCTCATCCTCTCCTCCACCTTTCCTCTGTTGGTTTTTTTGTTTGTTTGTTTGGTTGGTTGGTTTTTTGTTGGTTTTTATTTTTTTATTTTTGGTTGGTTTGGGGTTTTTTTTTTGGTCTTTTTTTTTGTTTGCCTCCTCTCTCCCTGGATAAATATAAACTGCCAAGATCATGGGTAGCACTGCCAAAGCACGATGGAGAGGTGACCAAATTACTCTGTCTCGTGTTCCATTATTTTTGGGAATGAGGTGGGAAGGAGCAAGAGGATAACACAGGCAAACCTGCATTCTGGGCCCTATCTTTAGAGGAGCTGCAATAACTGATACGCCCTCCTGACCCTCCCTCCCTGGAAAATAGTTATGGATGTAGGTGATTCTTAGGGCTAAGCTGTTTTCAGGAGAGCAACAAACCCCATTTAACAAGGAGCAGTTCTGAAACAAGTCTCTTGGACTACAGTATCTTTCAAATTCCAGGAACCTCAGACCTCAGTTCAAACTTCAGTGCTTTCCTGCTCTCATAAGGCAGCAGTTTACAGCTCTGGTCATACATTTTGACTGGGGTTAGGAGGTGATATCACAACTTAGGGCCCCTTGCCAATCTGAAGTAGCTGTGCTTTATCTGTGGGAAAGACACCAGTTTACTTTACAACATCTTAGGAACTTTGTTCCTCACTAACTCCTATTATTTTTCTCTGAGATTTCTTCAAGATTTGCAATAGAAAATACTGGACAAGTGAAACAGAATGACAAAGCTGGTCTCTAAGAGGAGAGATTTTCCCTGGAATTCAGTGAGTGACAGCTACTGCTTCAGTGTGCTTTCTTTTTGGTGTGAAATTCAGCTGTTGAATATCACTTAACCTACATGGGCTGGTAACTAACAGCTGTAGCCCTGAATGACTCCACATATGCTGGCAGGATTGCTCCATTCTCAGTAGTCCTTATTTCTGCTGCTGTCTGTGAAACACCACAAAACATGAATGATTGACACGTGGATTAAGTACAGTCTCTAGATAAATTGTAGGTAATTAATTCCCACACCAAAAAGAAACATGTCAAAAACCATTAATGTATAAATAGAAAACACATATCTTAGTCAAAACAGAACCCACAGCTGCTAACAAAAGTAATTCTATTGCTGCTGTGTTCTGAGCCCAAAGGGGACTAAAGCAAGTAATTAATGAGACATCTCCTTGTGTCTGGGTGTTGAGTGTCCTTTTCAGCAGTTACTGAATATTTCCTCTGCTTCTCCCACCCCTTTAACACGAAACAACAATTTCCACTTTGTAATTAAAACTTGTCTTGCAAGCATAACACAGTCTCATCTTCTGCACAGCTGTGGGACCTGTATCACACCTCCTCTCCCCAAAAGGAGCTGATCTGAAATAGGTGAGGTGAGTCACTATCTAGGCAAACAGAGCTGGGACTGGAGAATTAATGCCTCCAGTAACCTTTATGGCATGTACCCACTTACAAACAGCTGGGCCTGCAGCACAGGGCTTTTGTTTTAACACACACTGAGCTGAGAAAGAAGGAAATGAAAGAAGGAAAGGGTTTTGTCCCTTGGGAACTCCACTGGGAGTCAAGAGGATGCCCAGGGCGAGCATGCAGACATTCTCTAGGGGGAACTAGCACCAACGAGGAGACTGCTCCAGTACAAGACTTGGCTTGGAAAAGAGAGTAAGCATCTCTTTCAGATGGCCTTCAGCAGTGTAGGTGTAGCTGTGGTAACTGGGTATTTCTCCACTAAGCACCATCAGTGAAAGAGTTAACAAGATCCCAAGAGCTGAGGTACCAAAGCCCAGTGGTAATTTGTTTCCATAGTCAACTTTTTTTTTTGGCTTTTGCTGTTACATTTGTTTCAGAATGAGAAGCCAGTGGTTTGTATTCAGCTTGTGTTCAGTTTTTCCGGGGTAACTAATGTAACGAGCTAATTTTAAAATAAAGATGAAAAATTTTCTATAATGTTTACAGTGTCTATCCTACCTGTAAGACATCCTGGTTGTGGTTTTTTGCCTTTTTTTTTTTTTTTTTAATATTTATTTATTGAAGTTATTTGTCCCTTGGGACTTTTTTCTTTCGTCTTCCATTTTACTCTGTTCCTTTAGTCCAGGCTCAAACTGAAACTGTAGTGGATATCTTCACATTGTGTAGCAGCTGCTACTATATAAGTGGAAGAACAGACAGTTGTTGCCACTTCCCCACAGGTATCAGTGGCACACAGACTTCTCTTTGCTTCTCAAATTCAGATAAATCTGTGCCTTCTGGAGTGGCTCATCACTTTTGGCTCCATCCTCCTTCTGAGTTTGGCAACACCTGTCTAAAATCTGGCATCACTGGTGCTGCTTCAGTCAGGTATCACACATCATCTGTGCCCCTTGGCGAACGGGCTGACTCGGTCTTTGCTGCCAAGTCCCCTCACAGTCACCAGGCCAGCCTTGGGAGCTACAGGGATCATCCAGAGCCTGGTCTGAGTCTGGAGAATGGGGGCTTCCTGACAATGATTTAGATGCTGGTAGGCAGAGCTCTTTTCCCTTTTTTAATACTTTTGCATCCCTGTCCCCAGTCCAGAAAGTTACTGCACATCTTTTCTTCACCCTCTCTAAAGCCCCTGTGTATGTTCCCTGTTCCTTCAATGGGCACAGCCACAGCAATAACATATTATCAGTTAGGAGTTGTTCTGCTTGGGAATAAAGAGGAAGAACGCAGGACATGAGACCACAGAACAAATAAACAAAACTGTAATTCCTAAAAATGTGGCTAATTAGAAATGGCCAATTCCATCTTCATTCATGAGGGGAACCAAGGTCCTATTCTTCTGAGCTCTATGAGTAAGTCAGGAGACTTACTCATATCAGCATTAAAAAATCTTTATACTGAGTTGGGAGGTTTTAACAAACAAAATAGGCCAAGAGTTGCTGTTTCTCACATTTTTTCCTCTTGTTTCTCTCCATTTGGCTTATGTATGTTTTGAATTGAGCTGATCAAAACATGCTTCAATACTCTCCAGCTACATTGCTTGTTTAAAGTCATGACACCTATTAATCCTAATATCCATCTGATAATACATTTTGTGCGTTTGTGCCAGCTTCATCTAGCAATTCCCTCTTGACTATGTTCTCATTAACCCTAGGACTCTTTCCTGTGATCTCTTCATTTCTCTGTACTCATGTTTATTCATCCTTTATTTGTTGGGGTTGAACTTCACTTAATTGATTTCAGCTAATTCTTCTAGCTTGAACTTTGAGTATTCTCACCTTCCAGAGCTATGTAAATGCTTCCCTCTTTCTATTCTGCAGGTATGGGCAGGCTCTCAGGCTGAGAGGGGTTGCTTGGGCATGACAGGAGACCTCCTTAATTAGTTCTCCACCACTAACACTTACCCTGGGTGTTTGGCTGTTTTTCTTCAGGCTTTTTACAAGGCAGAGGTATCATCAGTTGACAGTGCTGCAGAGACTTGTTCACAATTCTAAAAAAAAAACAAAACAAAAAACAAACAAACAAAAAAAACCTTTTCTTGTTTCCTTGTCATTCAACATAAAGATAAGAGAGGACTCATAAAATCATGGAATCACAGAATGGGTTTGGTTGGAAGGGTCTTAAAGGTCATCTAGTTCCAGCTCCCCCACTAGAGCACAGATGCCACCCACCGGGCTGACAGAGCACAAAGTCATGTAGAATGTAACTGACAGCAAAAAACAGGAGGGGATAGGAAAGCCAAATACTTGCTCCAGACCTCAGGAGAAATGGACCAAACTGTGTTCTTTGTGTGACCTCTCCCAAGAAGATGGACTTCTGTCCTCCTCCAGGAGCAAGACCACGGTGAGGTTCATGAATTCTCTAATACCCATGTCACCTATTCCACACTTGGATCATGTTTTTCTGGTTTTAACCACTGGAGCCCATGGTGTAAGTAGGTCCAAACCCAGGACAAAAGGAACAAACAAACCCCTTTCATTGCAGTAATGCCAGTATACTGACCGTAGCTGGTGCTCCAAATGGAGCTCCTCTTCAGAGAGCATCTGTCTTAAATTTGCACCTTTCTATACCTCTCCTGGAGCCCTTTCTATCTGCCTGACAGAGACCCAAGGAAAGAGCTCCTCCCATGCTGGCTGAAACAAGTCAGGATGCTTAAACAATGCCATCTCCCAGCATGGGAGATCAGGCAGGCGAGTGGGTGACAAGGAGGAGGGAAGAAGGCACCTTTGAGCCTTCGTGATGTATTTGGATGAGGGTGTTTGTTCACAGCTCCAACGATTTTTCCACCTCCAGCAAACTGCTGACTACCATCTGATGGCAAAATAAACCCAAATTGTGTGCACCGCCTCTACTGCTTGCTCTAACAGCAAAACATCTGCATAGCTCCTGAGCCCCTCTGGTTTAGAAGGTTAGAATTCAGATCCTTTGTATAAAAAAAGGATGTGATACACTCCACTTTTCATTCAGTGGCTTTCATAGATGTGGAGGGTGGGAAAACATGCTTAGAACAGCCGTGGAGTTTAAAATTGAGTGTGTTGGCTGCCAAACACTGCGTGGCAGGACACACTTCCCTGCATTTGGCACACGCTGGAAGAGCTGGGGTTTGAGAAGCACCATTCAGATTTCAGCAATCCACACGCAAGGTCATCTCAGGGAACAATAGGCATAGCTACTGTGGAGTATTTTTTTGTCCACTAGGCTTGTTATCCTGTCAAAGAATATAATTAAATTGGCTTCTCAGATGCACTATAAGCCCCAGTTGTCTGCTATTTATCACCTTATTTTGCTGTAGCTGCTCACACAACTACGTTATTAAATCCTTACCTATTTTTTAGCAATTGATGTAGTGTTCTTTGTGTTCTGGTTCCCTGTCTTCCATTACCTATATAGATTGGAAGCTGTCTCATTTCTTGGAAGGAAAAGTTGGCTTATATTCTTTCCCAGCAGATAACATTTAGGGTCACACTTTGCTTCCAGGAGTGCTTATTCAGCTGCCTACCCAGTTTACATTTAGTGGTGCTACACTGAGAAATAGCCTATATTTAAGGTTTTTTGTGTCTTCTTGTTGAACTTCATAGATTTGTTTTGTGATTTGGCTTGTTGCTTCCTTCCTGCTATCAGGAAAGGCTTTCTAAAGGTATTATACTTTTTGGTGAAAAATAGGCAAGAGTTTCAATCTTCATACAATCACAAAAAACCAAACTATTCTGCATGTCTTTCCTATAATAACTGAAGGGTATCCACCTGCTTTATTAACATGAAATAATGTGTTCTCACTGGCTCCTCTATAGTAGAAAGATATCACTCCTGCTATCTCTTAGAAAAGGCAGACTGAGGTTTAGAAAGGGTATGGATTGCTCTAAGTTCACGGAGAGCCACAAGCTGTGACTGGAATCTCGAACACCTGCCTTAATTAGCTTGAATAGCTACACTGGAGTATGTGTAGTACCAAAGCTGCTCAGAACCAGCCTCCTCAGCTCTGTAAGACACTGATAATTCAGTGGAGCTCTCACTTTCCTGGATGCTCTCTCTTCCTGCAATAGCCAGATACACACTTTGGGTGAAATGCTCCCCAAATTTCTCCTGGTTGTTTTTGCCACCCACAGGAAAAAACATGTGGCTCTAGCAGCCTCCTCCACCTTCTGGAAGTAGCTTATGTCCTGATCACTCTAAAATCCTTTCCTAGAGAGAATTCTGCCAGGATATAAGAAGGAGAGGGTTCTAGAGGTAAGGAAAACTTGTCACCAGGATAATAGGGGTAGAAAAGTCATACTTTTTTCAGCATACTTTGCCTAAGCTGTGCAAGACAAGTTACATTGTGCTGATGAAAGAAGAGCCTGAGTTTCTGGAATTGGTGGGGTACAGTGAGTCTTGGAGGTAGAAGTAGGGAACCTCTTTTCTCAGCATCAGTCTCTCCAGGGGATTCTCCTCCTTCTTCCATCCAGGTCTATCTTCTTTTCTCCCTCCTTTTCCCCAAACCCTAAACCCTGGAGTAGTAAAATTAAGTTTTGCCAAAGTCACTGAAGCACTGAGCTGTTCCTGAGCTACAACCTCCCTGTGCATTTCCCATTTTCCATGCTCCAGTGTCTGAGCTGAAAGCTTCCTTTCTCAAAGAAGGAAGGTTCTATGAAATACAACTCCAGGCCTGGAGGGAGAAGAGTGGATAAACATTCAACATTTATATTCTTAAATGTAATTAATTTTAAAGATAATCTTGCGTTTTGAGACCTGACATGTGCTTTTTTATCATTTGGAGCTGGCAAAAGTACAAGTGTCTCAGGAAGTTTTAAGACCTGTTTACATTATAATCAGAGTACATTGCTCCCATTCCCCACGCCAGGTCAGCTAGACTGGCTTTTTAAAAAGTGCCCGTCAGAAACATCAGCTCCCATCCTTCGGGAGTAGCAAGATCTTCTCTAAAATGATCCTGTTTGCCCTCTAGAAAACCCAGCTTCACGGGTGGAACCAGGCCCTGACAGAAGGGCACGCTGAGGTGGAGGAACAGCGAGAGGGATAAGGAGCTCCGAGCCACCCTGGCTCGTGCAGGGATGCAGGTGCCCGAGCGCGAGGGGAAGCTGGCTCTCTGCCTGAGCATAGCAGCAGCTGAGGTATTAATTCCATGCTGCTGCGAGCACCGAGTTCCCTCACAATGAAAATAAGGTGGCTGTAAAGAGAAGTGGAGACCCAGGGTTAACTGTGATATCCTGCAGGAGAAGATAATATTGAAGCGTTGTCAAGCGCTTTCACACGCCCCGGTCATTTCATCTTTGTGTCCGACACAATGGCCAGGAAGGGAGCACAGCACTTAAGGCTCAGAAGGGAGAGCAGATAGGGGCAGAAGTAGCTAAAGGGCTTGGAAGGTCAGAGAAGAGAAAGGAAAACATTTCCATGTTTCTCACAGCAACCTGAGCAATAATCCTGGAACATGGATACAGCCGCAGCCGGCAAAAAAAAAGATGCAAACCAACAAGAAAATCCTCCTGGGATTAGGAAACAGTGAGGGGCTAGACTGAAAACCAGATGCATTTCAGAATAAATTCAATGTTTCAAAAGCAATGATGTGAAAGGCACATGAGCCACAGTAATAAAATGTGATATGAGCTGTTACCGTAAACAGGGAGGAATAATTGACAGGGAACTAAAACAGATCTGCACAGCATGCATAGCCCAGGGCTCTGCAAACCCATGGCTGAATGAGAAGAAGAGGAGTGGCGTGGGGAGAAGTCAGAGAGAGACTGACAAATCACAGCCAAAAAATAAACCACAAAATAGCCCGTGATCCCTGAGACTGAAAATTCAGCTGCAATGTGTCTTGTGGTGGATCAGCAGAAAGAATAGTAGTAGGCATGTAGACATAACAGACTCAGTCTTACCCCAAACTAGAAGTATAGGTTTTTTTATATATAAAAAAAATTAAAATGAAAACCAAATGTCTTTGGGGCTGAAGAAGAGAGACAGTGTTTTTGAATTGGTTAGCTAGTTTGTTTCATCCTTTGGGCATGTTTGCTATCAAAAACCTGCAGCTAAGGAGAAAGGGGCCAGTTTGGATGTGGAAGGGAGGAAAGCCATGGTGGGGATCTGAGACACAGCACCACAAACAAAAGCTCTTTGGAAAACAGTCTGGTGTGGTGATGGAGTGGCCAAAGATGCAGGATAAACAGCGTGGAGTGCAGAAAGCTGCAGCTGAGCAAAGGCTTTCCAGAATATCTGCCAGGCTATCACATTCTTCTGACACATACCGTAGATACGTGAGAGTAGGTGCACAGACACAAATGTATGCATGCTGTGCGTGTTTGTGTATTATTTTATTCTTTGTTCATGGACTTCAAAACCACCTGAGAATAACTATGGGTGGTGGTGGTTCCAACAGAGAAGGATGTTGCTATTTCACAGTTCAACAGAGTGGTGCTGCAAGGCCTCTTTCATGGAAACCATATCCCAGAAATGCTCAGTGAGCTAAATAATACTAAAGGCATGGCTTTCAATAATAAACAGTAGTGTACAAACGAAGGATGTTGAGAGACTGCAGGAAAGGAACACCAGTGATGTTCTCAGCTATAGTAGAAAAAGATGGAGGGGCAGATGAGCACTTGTGACTGGACACTGGACAAGAAGGGATCATTGGGTTGTACCCTACAGCATGTGGGGAGCTCCCACAACAAGGGGCCACAGTCCTGGGGTGCCTACAGGTGGTTAGCAGCAATCCCTGCTCACAGGCAGCAAAAATCTACGGGGGTTTACCACTGCCATCCCTACAGCCACAGACAAATGCACACAGATGGGGGGAGAGGTATCACTTAGTCCCATTCCATTCAAATTTGTGATGTTTTCTCCTTCTTTTGCTCTTATGACACCCATTCCTGCAATTTCTCAAGCAATTTCCACAGAAGGGACTTGTAACCATTTCCCTGCACCTTGCAAACACAGTTTACACCTTAATTGGGATGTAGATTTTTCAGTGCTGCTTCTGAATGACTAAAAAGATTTTTCCATTCATGTGAAGAGATGTTTGTCAGCCTTTGATAGTTATTGATCATCAGTAACTATCCCCTACCTAAAAAAAATTGGCCATGGCAATGTCATTTCCTTGTATCTTGTGAGTATTCATAAAGACGGGCGGATAAAGAACAAGAATTGAAAAGAAATTCTGACAGTGAATACAAACTCCTGCCATTGCAGCAAATTCATGCCATGTCATATGAAAATATCTGGGCATGAATTCTTTGGTAATTTTCCCTCTCTGCCTGCTCAGAAAATCAGAATAGTGGGAAGCACAACAAAGCCAGTGATGTCCAGAGGAGAAAAGTACTTCCTGCCTCACTAAACCTCGGTATACAACACTTCTCTTGGTTCTCCAAAGAGCTTAATGAGAGTCAAGAGCATCACCTCAAAGAGTGCTCAGATCTCTGTAGACTCAATCTAGTGTGTTTTGACAAAGGTTTTGATTTGTTTTGCTGAGATCTTTAGGACAGGGAGGTAGGTCTCTCCTGCAATGCTGTGTCTCTCACTCCAAATCCTTACTTTCGTGGGCACTGTAGAGGAGCCTACGATCATGGTACACCTAAGCCAGTCTGCTTCCCATGGTGGGAAACTGCCTGTGAGTCTGTTCAGAGCCCTGTCATAGATTTAAAAAGGTTCCATAGACCACCTCAGGCTTTGGATCAAATTCTAAAGAATATGCTCAACAGTGATTTTGTGTTAAGCTATCACTTCTATATGCTGAGATTCATCATTTTCAGAGAGGGACAGCTATACAAGAAAGGTACTCATGGCGTTTATATTTTCTTCCAATGGCATGAAGATGCCGTGTAGTACACAGTTGCATTTTGTTCAAAGTATCTGCTTAAAGAAAAAAATAAAATAAAAAAAAAAAGAAAATAAGCAAAATTGTCCTTCCCATGTCATTATCAGCCATGATGTGATTAGAAACAGAAGTGCAATTACTTGAACAGCTGACGTGAGAGTCTGGCACCCTCACGAAGTTGGATGACTGTCTGTGATGGCTTGAAGAGAAAAAAAGCTTTCCCTGTTAAGCAACTTCTTCGTAAGTAAAAGATGTGCCAATATCCATCTCCATTATTCCCCTGCATATTGCACTGTGAGCCCCTGAAGGTGTCTCAGGCTCAGCCTTTTAGTTTGGATTACCTGAGTGCTTTTGCTGAGACTTTCCTGGTTGTTCCCCATCTCCTGCTTTGGCCTGCAGAGTGGAGCAGCCTTAAAGCTGCTAATGGTGTTCAGTCCACAGGTCCAAAGCAGAACCAGTCTGAAGCAGCCCTCCACCCCAAATGGTTTCACTGCACAGGTCTGCTCTGATGCACCTCCACCTCTTGCTTATGAAATCATGCCTGAGATACCATTACCACAACTACTCCATGCTAGCCCTTTGTTTTTATTTTTGTTTTAAAAGCAGAGATCTGTTTGTCCACTGAGCAGCAACCACGAGGGGCAGCAAGGTCCCACATGGCATTGACATCTCTGCCAGGGAGAAGATGATCTTCCTACCAGGAATTCCTTCTCATCCGGGAGTCCTGTGGGCACTACTGGTCAGCCAAGTCTGTCTTAGCTAATTTATCCTTGACCCATCACTTTGTGCTTTTCAGGTTGCCCCAGTAGTAGTTTTTTACTGAGATCTGATGTTTAGGGGAGGTGGTTATGCAGCATCCTCCCTTCCCAAAGTAACTTCACAGCCGTAGCAGTGCCAGAAGTAACGTGAAATGACCTCAGATATCCAGCTGAGTGATTCCTGTGCAACAGGGGATAATGAAATTCAAGTGTCTGTCTGCAGCGTTTGCCTGAAAACAGCCCAGGCAGCTGTTTGGAAACAGTGCACGCAGGCAACCATCAGATGATTGCTCTTGCAGGAGGTGTCACAGATGGGTGTTGTTAGCTCAGCTCAGGCTCTGGTGGCTGCCCTGCACGCGTCCAAGGCAGACAAAGCTTGATGCAGTGGCAGGCACTCTGAAACGCCTCCATCCCAAATGGCAAGGGACAGGGAGTTGCCCTCAGTCAGGCTTGGTGGCCACCAGCACTCACCAGGGCTGCCTGGACACAGTTTGTCTGGGTGAAGGCAAGGCTTCAAACAGGTACAGAGCCACTACTTGCCAAAGAAGCTGGGCTAATAATCAACTGGTCCCTGTTCAAATAGTTTCTTCTTCTTCCTACCTGGAATTTGTGTATGGCTGTTCTTCTAAAATAGCTGCACTATTTTATAAGCCAAGCTTAGCTAGATGACAACAGATCTATCTAGTGCCAGAAAGCGCTGCCCTTGTGAGTATTTATAGAGCACAACCAAAGCCAGTTCTTGATCTTCTCTGGACCAAACTTGAAGTTGTCATGAAAAATACTGACTGAGCTTTTTTTTTTTTTTTNTTAATGAATTGGTTTTTTTTTTTTTTTTTTTTTTGACAAATACTTGGACATCTATGAGCCACTTTAATTTCACCAGTGCAGCACTGGCTACACTGATTTTTTAATTGTCTTTTTTTAAATTAGAAGGACACATGCAACTATCAAATAGATGTCTTCTATTTCCAGTGAGCTATAAAGATAAATTTAATCAGATAAATTAAAATTTTTCATTTTTATAAGAGGTTTCATTGATTGCTTTTAAGAAAATAGGTTTCAGCATTTGCTGGCATTGAGTATGCTCCCATTCATTTATGCTTTATTCACCTCCCAAAGGTACTTAGCCATCATTTTGCCCGGGACTAGTGGCAGACTGATTTGACTTGGGAAATCCAGTTTGAAGGGGCTGGCATGCTGCTGGCTGGCACATGATCAGCATGACACCAGGCATGCAGAACCAGCTGCACAGGTGCCCAGTCTGGCTGCGGGGGGACCAGACAGGTTTGCCATCAAATCTTCTGCACATGCAGGAGAGCAGTGCCCAGTATGTGATGCCCCCATTTCTGGGGACAACCCTGGGTCATGCTGTTTAACCAGCAGTCATTTCTCTGGGCCTTTGTACCTTCCCCTGTCCTTCAGTATGTTCTACAAATACTGACAGTGTTTCAGGAAGCTCCTCAGACACTTCGTTCAATTTTCTGGCACCACTTCTGTGCACTGCTGTGATGGCTGCTTACAACCTCCATTGCTACTGATGAGATAGAAAGGATTTCTTCCTTCCTTTGAAATAAGCACATCTTTCCAAAAGCACAACATAAATATTCAATGAGTTTTTCTTCTTTTTGTGTTATCACAATTGGCAATTCTGCCACCTTTAACGCTGGAGCTGCAGGGGCTGACAATGGGAAGAGATGTTACTGAACTTGGTGAGTGGCATTTTTGTCAGAGAGAGAAGGGGTATGAAATGCAGACAAAAAGGTTTAAGTATGAAGTCACAAGGAGGTTATAACCAACCAAAATGCTTTCCACATTCTCCTCCATCCCTTGGGACCTGGGGACCTAAAGAACTACTTTAATTTTTTATTTTCATGGAGAAGATTTTTTGATATGGCAATACAGATAGCATGATGATTTGATGGTCCAAGAGGTCCCTATGAATCCTGTCCTGTATCATTGCAAGGATTTTAGCTCTTAGTATAGTTAAATAATGCCTTCTTGCCCTTAATCTTTAAACCCAGGATTTTTTTCATTAATGTTTTATCTTCTTCCATCAGCTGGCGACTAGTTTGCACAGCCACCAGACTTTCTGTTATTCTCATTTGTTATATATAATAAGGTTTGCAATAATCATCGTTGCTTGTCACTTTCACTTCTTGTCTTTACTAAAATGGATTTGAAACCAGAAAGCCTCTCACAGAATGGCAGGTTGTGGGTTTGGGAGGAATCTAATTGTTTTTTTGAAACACAATGTTCTCATTTCTAAGCTAAATTTTTTCCCTTGCAGCAATTATTTGACTGTAGCTGACCTCTAGAAATTGTCCTTGGAAAGAACCAAATAGACTCCTGCAGGCTCAGAAGTGGTCTGTCTGCACCCAGAGGAGTTTCCCAGGTGCTTCCACAGAGGGAACCAGCTCTCTGAGGGATTTGGTTTTACCCATCCTGAAAGAAAATAGATCCATTATTCCCTGCAAGTATAAGATTGTTTCCAGAATGCTGGCTCCAAACCTGTAGGATCCAGCTCCTTTGTTGGGACTTTGGTGTTCAGCCAAGCCCCAGCTCCCAGGGTGGGCTGCTGGGTGTGACAATCCTGAGGAGCTGGGGGACAGCTCCAACAGCCACTTCCAAGCTCGGACGTGCCCGTGGAGGGCTGGGAGGTGAGGCAAGGTATGCAGGTGGGACATTTCTCACCGGGGACAGCAGTTCTGTCACCAGGGATGTCAGCAGGTCTGCGCAGAGCAACGCAGGACTGTCTGGCTGGTTGATAGGGCAAGGAAACCTGGGCACCCCTGACGAGGAGTAGGCAGGCTGTAATTGAATCCCTTTCAGTTTATACCCTGCTGGCAGCTTAGCTTCAGGAGAGCCAGAAAAAACCCCCCTGTGCACTGAAGAAACTCAACAGCTCCGGGCAGGCAGAGACATTTTCCACACATGACCTACGGTGAATTGCCTCTTCATGGTCGAACTTCAGCTCTTCATTAGCAGCGGGGTCATTGGCTGCTCCTCCCTCCAAAAAACCACGGAGGCAGCACTAAGTGCTGCAGTGAAAGAGGAGCAAGCACTTTTCAATTAGCCACGAACTTTATGAGACGTGAGGCTGCGGCAGCGGCGCGGAAGATGCCGGGCGACCCTGGGCTGGGCTGCGGCCGGCGGTGCAGCCCAAGGGCAGCCACAGGCACGGGGGACTCAGCCTCTCCACTTGCTTGTTCAGCCTGCTGCTCATTTACAGCCATAAATGTCACGTTCGGCTGCAGTGGCATAAATAACAGGTGACATTTTAGCAGTGTTGTCAGCAGCGTGCGGGGCATCTTCTAACGCGGACGAGTTGTGTGAGGCCAGTGCGGGTTTTGGGGGGCTCGTCAGTTCTCTTTCAAGGCAATCGCCTATTTGCTCCTGAGAACAAATGTTAAATTAAGAAAACACTCATATGCATTGCAAATAGCTTCTCAGGAGGATTTCTGACGTTGTAAAATGGCAGAGCTGTAACTCTGAGTGAGTGAATCTGGAGGATGAGAGATGGCTATGAAGAGAAGCATCCTCCATGCACATGGGATGGAAATTGCTCCTGGTAGTTCAGTCTTCTGGACATGGCAACTTATCTTTAACAACAGGTTTTACTGAAAAAAACCCCACATTCTCTTGTTGTCATCTACTTCTCAGTGTCCCAGGCCTTTCACATACCTGGAACAATATATTACAGTAAAATGGAATATGTATATATACATGCATAATCTTCTCTCACTGCTCAGCCTTTGATTATTTTTAAATGACACAATAATTAAACTGAGTGATTTATCACAGAAATACATGGGAAGTCACAGCCTGATTAGAAGATGGGAAAAAAAAAGCCCCATCAACTCACAAATATAAATGATAAAAGTACTGAAAGTCTGCACTTTGATCCAAATCACCTTGATAATTTCAAGGCATTTAACAATATTTTACAGTCTGTTTCAAACCATGCAAAAACAACCCCGCTGCCAGGCAGCAGCAGCAACACGGCTGCATGGTGGCAGGGAGGGAGCCCTCCACTATCTCTCACTTTCCTTGGGCACTTCTTTCTGCCTCCAAGTCAACGTGCTCAGCTGATGCTCCTTAAAACCCCCTGTGTTCGCTCCATTACTCCCTCTCTGTCACCCACATTTGGTGCCAGAGAAGGGACCTGCTGAACTCTCATCATTGCTGAGAAGAAGACCAGCCTGGAGAAAAAGGATCCCCCGTGGCTCCCAGCGGCCTGGATGCATCCATCCCCATTCTCTTCTGCCTGCAAGAGGTGTGGGACGCCAGGGGTTGTGCACCTGCAGCCCTGCAGCTCTCATGTGACGTGATTTCCTCAGCAGATTTACCTCGACAGCCCCTCCTGCACTGAGTGCAGCTGCAGCTCTCCTCTCAGCCCATGAGTTGCTGCTGCCTTGGTCACCCTGAGGAATGGGAGCGCGCTGTGCCCCCACACTGGCAGGGCTTCTGCCATCAAAATGCATCCAAACTCTGTGTCTAGCTGCCTCCTTTGCTGAGCTGTGCATTTCAAAGGATATTTAGAGCTTGGATCTGTGACAGTTTGGACTCAAGGCTGATCTGACATCTACACCTATTTTTACTTTTAATTATCTGCTGAAACTCCATTTTTTTTTTCTTAAAGCACTCCTGCCACACTGCAAAATTCCCAGTCTGCTTATGGGCATAATTGCCAGCAGAAGAGATGGAAACTTTGTATCCTGAGGCCAGAGGCTTATTGCTAACATTAAATATGGGACTTCCAAATGCAGAATCAGTTTCACACAAACTAACAATGTACCTGGAGTGTTTTCTCAGTTTTGGGGCTCCCCAGTGAGGAAACACGTGAACACAGAGGTCAGCAGCAGGTGTCCAAGATGGTCAGGGAAGGGCAGCGTGTGACATACAGGGAGAAGCTGGGTGAACTGGGTTTGTTCAGATGTAAGAGAAGGTATGGGGAGATCTTAATTAATTAATTGTTGTCTGCAATGGGAAGGCACAGAGAAGATGGAGCCAGATTTTTCTTAGAGATGCACTGTAGCAGAGACAGCAGGTGTGAAGGGATGCAAGCAATTTGGATGTGGTATGAGAAAAGCTCCTTTATCCCTATAAGGGTCATCAAAGTTTGAACTAGAGTCAAGAAAAATTAGGAATTTCTTCTTGGAGCTATTCATGACTCTGCTGGACAAAGCCATAAATAACCTGCTTTAATTGGGCCTGCTCTAGTGGGGCCTTCGGCTGGATGGCCTCTGGAGCACCTTCCTGACTTCAATTAGTTTGGGATTTGGTGAACATCATTTATTGAACTATGCTTTTCCTCTAAAATGAAAAAAAAAACCTCTTTGATGAGGAGATAATACACTTTTTATAAAACCTGTCCCCTGGGATCTCTCAGAACTGGACAACTAAAGTAATAAATATATGCACTACCACTCAGAGCTGGTATTACATTGCCAGCACTTCAGACTTAATTATTTTTTACTTTCAAAGGAGAAAAGTAATTTAAAAAATAGTTTAATATCAGTCTCACACTAAAGGTGTTTCTTAATTCTTTTCTTCTATAAACCATCAGTAGCATTAATTAAAATGTTCATTTCTTTTCCAGTTCCTTTTCTACTGTGAAGACTGGATCTTTAATAAGTAGCTGCCATCTCAGCAGCGGGTCCTTTCAGAATCAGGGCTGGAATTTGTAGGAGGAGATACACACGTGGAATCTTGAGGAAAGGGGCATGGTGGTAAAGGCTCTGTAAGCAGCAGAGAAAACCAGACCTTGATGTAAGTCATGGTCCACAGTCCCAGGAGCACTCCAGCACTCTAAGCTACCCCTCAAAGGATCTGCCCAGCTCCCAGGAAGGCAAGTTGGGAAGGACAGAGCCTTCATGTATTTAGTCTCTCCTCCTAGAGGGACTGTTCCCTGATTAGTTCTAGGACTGACAGTGCTGCTGGCTCCCAGATCTCAGCAAGGACGAGGGGTGACCTCAGCACACACAACTCCCCCAGACTGCCCTGGGTTTGGAGACTAAAAATGGACAATCAGGGCAGCAGGACGCTGAAGTGACAGTAGTCTTGTGGAGTTTGTCACCCTACAGTGCTAATCCCTTTGAGGATGCTGTAGTTTGAAGCACAGCAGCACATATTCCGAGATTTGGGGGTATCAAGCTATTACAGGGTCTTGCTGTGCCCCTTGCTCCTCTCTAAGTAATTGCCCCATTTCTGGGCCCCTTTATTATTCTGAATATTGATCAGTCTTCAAGAGCAGCACCAGGCTCAGCAGTGATTCTTCCAGAACACCCTCTCTCCAGTGAGGGTGCTCAACTTTTCTTCCCACCTTTGCTTCCAATCTCATCCTTTGTTCATTTGTAAGCATTTGATGTGGAAGAGGGTTGGAAAAGGTGTGGGATAACAGCAGGGTTTCCCTTCTTTCTATACCTGGTGAGGGCATTTCAGGGCATTTAGAGTGGGAAAGTTCAGCCCTCTGCTGAAGAACTTCCACTCACACTGCAATGGTCCCAAGAGATAATTAATTCTATTTATTCCAGTTTCCACTATCTGATGAGCATGGAAATCACATCCTGTACAGAAATTGGACACACTTGTTTCCTGCTGTGCTCTGGTATCCGGGCTGTGAGTCTGAGCTATACTGCCAAGAGCACGATCACAGGCTCACTTCTGCTCCCTACTCCAGACCCTCAGGCCAAGAGTGGCATGAACAGAGATGCTCTAGATCACCTAAACTCCATGCCTATTCATCAAGCAATAATAATAAAATAAAATAAAAAATAAATAATAATAAAATTAATAATAATAATCAAGAAATTAAAATGTGTGTCTTTCTGTGCAGAACAGGTGAACCCCTTTGGCCAGCAAGTACTAGAAACCCCATGCACATTATCCCCAAAGGCCAGTAAAGTCACTGAGGCTCAGGATGACACACAGATCCAAGGGCTATCCCAGGCACAAAGCTGGAACTCTGGGCCCCACAGCTTTGTACTCAAATCAGGTAAGCCTTGAGTGAACTTAATTGTACATAAATAGGTGAGATAAGGCAGCCTCACCTAAAGGCACTGCATTCCACACCTCACCTCTTGTGCAGAGGAGAACATCTTAGAGACAAGTCACATATTTCTTTCTGGCACAAGTACTTCAACAGTCTCTCTAAATAAACGTGTATTCATGCAAACACAGGCACACGTATTATTACATCCTCACCTTGAGAGTGTTTTTCCAGGGATTTGTCATTCACACAGCACTAGAGAATAGTGCTGTGAGCCCAAACAAAATGAGATATGGTGTTTTCAATTTGGCCTGCTCAAAGATATCCTCTTTGTGTAGGATATACAGGGAGAGTTACTCATTAAGCTTTCAAGGTTGTGCTGCTTGCTGTCAATATGTAGCATTTCCCAGCAGGGACTTCTGTGTGGCAAATTCTCTACACAGTTTACTTACAAGAGAAACAGAAGCCATGGCAGACTGGGACATCCTGCAGGTCAAATGGGGCAGACCAATGGATTTAATCTTATGGGCACCAGAAATCAAATTGTGTTTTAGTTTGTCTGATGTTGCAGTTCCTTATGACATAGAAACTGAAGGGGTTTTTCAGACTTGTGTCACCCTTTCTAAACCACTCTTCAGCTGAACAGGCTCAGAGGCATCTCACACCTGGTTTTGCTGCTGTTTTTTCTCCGGCTTGTTTCATTGCAAGACTACTTGTTAATCTTCAAATTATGTTTGACATCTCACTGTAAATAGTAAATGGGGTTATAAACATCTCAGGTGTCAAAGTCTGAGTGCGTTTGCTTACCATTCTGGTTTGCTTCTCTTTCTTTCTCTGCCTGTTCAGCAGCTGTGTCCTTGCTGATGACTATGTTTGAACCTGGAATCTGATTTAGACACACATTTGGGTTTAACCAGTTAGAGCTGCCTGGCAGGTGGACATTCAACTCCAAATGAGAAAAAGTTACTCCAGAAGGTCTGGCAAGGAGCCAGGGAAGTGGTGGTCGTGAGCACACAGCTATTGAGAAGCCACAGGGCACTGGAGCTCAGTCTCAGAGCAGATGAAGTCATTTGATGAACCTGGTACATCCTTTCTCCTTATCTGATTCTGGATTTCAGAATGGCTCTGTCCAGCAAAGCATTTCCTATCACTTTTGGTCAGAGCAGTCAAGTCCAGGCAGGTGAAGACCAGCCTTCACGTGGGAGATCTTTACAAGTCCATCTCACCCTGACATTAAGAAAATGCCTTGGGTCATCTGGACCCACCCCCCTGCCATGGGCAGGGACACCTTCCACTAGACCAGGCTGCTCCATGCCCATCCAGCTTGGTCTTGGGCACTTCCAGGGATGGGGCATCCACAGCTTCTCTGGGTAGCCTGTGCCAGTGCCTCAACACTCAGAGAGTGAAGAATCTCTTCCCAATATCTCATCTAAACCCCTTTCAGCTGCAGAGACAGGCAGCCTGCAGAAGACTGAACACTGCTCAGCAATAAGTATCTCATCCAGCAATAATTCTGGGGCCAGTGTTCTCAAGAGCACACCAACTTACATAATTATTTTATAGGATTTAAATGAAAACAGTAATTCATCAGAAATATGTAAGGAAGTGACTCTCCATCTGACAGACATTCTCCCCATACTAAGAGACACAGAAGCAATTATCTGCATGCCTTTTCCTATGCAAGTGGATCCGTGTTATGCCTCTGTTTCAGAAGATATTCAAATGTGACTTGGGATTAATTAAACCTCAAGACACCTGGAGGGCAAGTCAGAAGCATGTACATTTTCTACACCAGACATTTTAAAGTGTGGGAAAAGGACCAACAAGGTATTTTAGTCTTGATGGGGGAGAGGAACTGAAGACCGGCTTGGGAATTTCAGGGCAGAGAGGCAGAAGAACCCAAACCATGAAAATTAAAGTGTGTGCAATTGCAGCTACCACCTGATGATGGTCTCTGGTGCTCAGCAGCAGTTGAAGGGCTGAGAGGTTCCACTGGTGCTACACATTGTACAGGTGACTATTTCAGGTTACCTGTTATTAACAGCAGACCCCTTTTGGTGACAAATCTGGTGATGGCAGCAATTAAGAGTCTCAGCTCCTGTGAAGAGGCTCAAGGTGGCCGCACTCCCCTCCCTGGTATTATTCCCACCATTTGGGCCAGGAAAGATGTGCAGGGTCCTCCACCTCCATGCAGGAGGCAGCTGCTGCTGATGTCTCCATCGTCCATGAGCTCACATGTCAGAGTATCAGAGTCTCTGGGAATAAACTCACCTCAGAGCAAAGCCCCCGTGCCCCTTGACTCCAGCTCAACACCTTTCTTGAGCTTTCCCAGTATATCAGCTAGCAGATCCCCAGTAAAACATCACTTTAATGCAGTTTCCTAGTTGCTGGAGACTGTTCCCCAAAGGATTAGAAACTGGTGAAAGTTTTCGTGGAATGCTAAGATGTTAAGAGGAAGGAAAAAAAAAAAAAAAGAGCCAACAGTGTCAAAGAAAAGCTCAAGAAAAGATGAGATGACAAACTTGTCACTGTGCCTCAGCCAGAGCAGAGGAGCTGTCCACCTCCCTGTACCACCCTGCCTAGGAAAGCAGGCATCCCAGCAAGCCCTGAAGGAAAATCTGTACCATAATCCGTGTTACCATGAGCTTGCCCGGGGGAAAGAGCTCAGTGACACGGAGGCACTGGGGCTCGGTTCATGTGCTGTGCCTTCCTACCTAGCGTGGTTGGTTCATGTGCCCAAGCCTTTGCTGCTTTTAAATCAAGTTCCAGACCCATTTCACAAGCCACAGCAGCTGTGGGACTCGGCTGCTGCCCCTGCTCTCTGTTTTTCTAAGGGACCTGTCTGTCTGCAGAAACACTTCCGACACCCATCTCTCTGCTCCCTAGCCCTTTTCCAGCCCCACTTGCTGGAGATGGACAGGATGGGATCCAGGGGTGCTCTGCCAAGTTATGGGGCTGCCCGACAGCCACAGTGAGGGAGCACATTATATTTTAGAGCCCTGTTCAACAACTGCCTAATTAATTCCCATTATCTATCCAGTAAGGAGTGGGAACATCTCAGTTTTCTTATTCTCTCAAAGAGAGGAAGCCACAGCACAACGAATTCACAATTCAATCCTGGGCATTACGAGAAGGCACAGGGCAAGAGGGAGCTGATGCTGAGTGTCCCCCTTCCCCTGCAAAGTAAAGTATAAGGATAAAAAAGGCATCTCATGAGTAGGACTTATCCTGGCCAGCATCCCTCTCCAGCGCGCTGTGCTCAGAGGACAATTAAATTACACTGCCGTTTCCCTTTCATCATGATCCGATTTACAGGGGAATTAATAGGGGCAGAGGAAGAGGCCTGCATGAAGCCAAAGCCAGGGCAACTGGCAGCTATGAGCCTTCTTGAAAAACAGGAAGCTTGCCAGGATGTCTTTATTAGAGAGGAGAAGGGGGAGAGAGGAAAGAGCTGCTGCAGCAATGAAAGGCAGATACAGACGTCAGCCTTGTTTACAGCAGGGATTTAGCACTGGTGCAGCTAAACCCTCCAGTTCAAACTCCACCCACAGGCATCTGCCACCAGCACAGCTGGAAAAAAAAAAATCACAGCTGAGAGTTCTTGGCGGCTGCGTGAAGGAGAAAGTCTGCCATACAAGAAGGGCTTTTGTCTCAGTCGATCGCGTGGCTCCAGAGGTCACGCCGCACCTTTGAACGGTGATTTCCCGTGTTTCCTGAAGAACTGCTCCTCCCTGAGCTCACAGGATCAATGTTCCCATGGAGCAGTCTGCAGCGGGCCTGTCTGCTCCTGGCAGTGCCACCCAGATGGTGACCAAGCCTGACACCCAAGTGGACAGCAGGTGTCATGGAGACACACACACTTGAATACATAATAAAATCCCAGCTTCTCACAAGATGTTTGTCCAGGCTGTGAGTGTGCTGCTCTGCAGATGGAGACATGAGAGCTGGCTCTTGTAGTGCCACTTCACATCCAGGCTGGTTATGGCTTGGATGCCCTATGCTGCAAGCTCAGCCGTTGCTGCTGCAGCCAGATGTGCTCCAGAAGCACTTTGGCAGCCTTGGGACAGCACACAGCCACAGCAATTAAACCAGGGGCCCAGTGAGCTCTGTGCAGGGTGCACATGTGGGTGCTTTTGAAACAACCCTCCGTGTAAAGCCAGAGGAACTCCAGAGGCATCTGGTTTGATGGCACTCCTGCTACTCCAGAGCAACCCATGTGCCTCTGTGCCACACTGCCCCACGCCTGGGAGCAGTGCTGTGTGCTGGCACTGGGACAGGCCTCTGCTGACTGGGAACTGGGGTGTACAGAAGCTGCTGGAAACAAGAGGAACAGGGAATAATGTTTCCAGGTCCGTGTTCCCACTCTCCAGAGCCTCTGCAGCGTCTTTGCTCTTTGTCCTCTGTTATGTTCCATGCTATTGATATTTTTCTGCTCACCTGAGTAGCTGAGCCCTTGGATGAACTTCCAGTGTCCAGACTGTGGACAGGGAGAGGAGACCCCAGGTGCCCCTGGGAAGCCATATCTCAGGTAGTTATATCGACTGCATCCTTGAATTTACATCTCCAGTGCCTCTGGCACTGGAAAGGCTCGGTGATATTTTTTGCATTTAATCCTTTTTGAAGGTTGACTTATGATAAAACTTTGGAGATGTGCTCAAATCCCTCAGCTCATGCTAACTCCCCTCTGTGTGAGGGACAGTCTCTCCAAATGACAGATCACATAACAGATGGGGGTCATCACTGTCATTTCTCTCCAGAGCTGGAGAAAAGCAACTCAGGTCATTGGAGAGTTTCCGAAGAACCTTCCTGTGTATGAACTTTTCCTTGACATCAAGAGAACGGAGGCGATGGAGCAAAAGAAATGGATCAAAGACATTTCTGGAGTTCGGAGATTCCTGGGCAGGAAGAAAATGGTTCCAGAAGTCACAGCAGGTAGAGCATAGCTGTACAAAGGTGTAACTGCCTCTCAGGAGCATGAATAGAGGAAATGTCGATTCTTAATTTCAGAACTAAAATGATGAAAGGAGGGAAATAAGTAGGGAACTAAAAGGCACTTGCATTCAAAAGAAGCCAAGGATCTAAAATTGCATAGTGAGGGTGGGTCTGTGTGTGTGTTACATGCTGGTGAGGAGATGGCAAATGAGTGGTGTACCTGGTGATTGAACTAGCTGTTAATTCCTAATTTCCATGCCCATCTCCTCCCATCCTGTTTTCACCTGGGGCTGCCTCTCAGGGAGGCACAGTTCTGATGCAGCTTTGTCAGTAGGACCAGCGGTCTGAATTAGTCAGGGCTCTGAGGACAGACACTCATTTAAAGGGGGGACTAATTATGCAAATAATACCCTGCTGCTTTGTTTTAATTACTGTTGCTTGAATTATGACATTAGCCCTGAGTGGCAGGGCCACTTCTGTGCTGCCACTGTCACCCATGGTCCCACAGCAGCCACCCAGCACAGCTCCTTGCAGGCCTGGCCTTGACCCTGACCTTGGCTACACCTCACTGACCTGCCCTTCTTCCACTGCCAACACCGTGCCAGCAGCGAGTTTTGCCTAAAATGTAAAGGGGAATCTCTGCTGCCCCTAAGGACAATTCGGCGCCGGAATGGCGTGCGATGGCAAAGCATCACTTCTGCTGAGGTTTGACTCAGGTAGTGGTGGCATGAGGACTGTGAGAGACAGGTGTCCCAGCCAGTGACCTGCCAAAAGCAAGGGGAAGTGTGCTACGAAAGGGAGGAGGAGCTGGAGAAATAAATAAATAAATATCACTGACTTCAGAGATGAAGGATTCTCCTTATACTCAAAGTGACTGAATAAAATGACTGGCATCATCAGTGAGCTAAACAGGATTTTCTACATGTGTTGGATTATTTTAGATGACAGCTGGATTAGCCTGATTGGTGTTGATTTGTCCCTAAGAAGTGTATTACTTTAATTTAGCCTGATATTAAAAAAAAACCCCTTTGAATTATGATATCATTTATTAAAGTTGATTTGCTTTCTCCCAACAGATGTGTTAGCCTTGCCCAACACTGGAATCTTAATTTTTGGAATGGAGTTCACAGGACTAGTTCCAGCTGTGGGCAGAGCTGCCTTCTCTGAGCACTTGCTCACAAACCTCCTGGTCACACAGGGACTCCAATCATCCCATCTGCTTAGTAAAGGAGACAGGAGATAACCCCTCCTACCCTGCTGAGCCACAGTCACCTGAGGGACAGCTCACACTGCTCTATTTCACACATTCTGGATAAACCCCTGCAGTTATGAAAAGCACTGCTTTCCTAATATTATTAAGGCAAAGGAGTTCCTAGGAGAGAAAGGAAGAGGAGAGATTACTGAATCTTTGCTGAAAGCAAGGTGAGATCTTATGGCCTGGGAATGGAGCCAGCATTAAACCCCGCTGCACTAAGGTATGTAATTAACCATCCATTGTCCCATCTCCACTTCCCAGTTAAGAACAGTGCTTGTACTCACTGAAACCTTCCTGGTGAGCTCCCATCTGTACTCAGCCTTCCATGACACGGAACAGAAATCACCCCTCATCTTCAGCCACACATTCTGGAGCCTTCCTTCTGACAGAAGAACACCTGGAGATCCAAACATTGAGCATTTTGAGGACACCTGTGCAAGGTTTTGTGCAGGTCGTATCAATAAGTGATCAAGGCATCTCTTGGGATGCTGCTGTAGCCTTTGGCTGCAGAAAAGGTGCAGCTCTTTGCTCGCATGCCCCATAATCTGGAGATGGCCAAGCATTGTGAAATAAAACACAGACTGACCTCCTCCTCGGGCAGAAAGCAATTGGAGAAGGAGCACCTCGTTTAGTCCACCTGGGAATTGCTGAAGGATATATTCAGGAAATGTCAAGATTGTCCCTGGCAACAAAAGCCCAGTTCATTCAATCCCGTGGCTGTATAGGGTGAATTGTGGCCCCGGCTCCTTTGGTCACCTCACAGCTCAAGTGCCCTGGGAGCACTCCCTCAGAACCATCAGCTTCTCAGTCCTGCCAGGTGAGGGAAATGTTTCCAAGATTTCATTTAATACATGTATTTAATCCATTAGTTCTCCCTGCAGACCTCCTGAAGGCTGGGTTGTGATTAAGGAGGAGATAAGTGCCCTGTTTATTGCTCTCCTGATACTTCTTCACTTTCCTCTACACTTTCACAGTTTTCATCCTGCAGTCATGCAGTGCCTTTGAAATGTGCATGGGAGCCCCCTGCTCTGTCCCCTTGGGATGGGTTGGAGAGTCCACCCACACTCCAGCAATACAGCTCCTGCTCTCCTGTGAGGCTCTCTGAGATTCTGTCATTTTATGGAGTTACAGCCTTTGGTGTGAGGAAAAGTTATCAGCAAAATGGATTGAGAGTCATCTGCAACCACTTTTTCTCCTTGATTCCTTGCCATTAAGCTGCAGGATTGAGTATAATTTGTTTTGTTATCTCAGTTTAAAGGGAAAGTTCATTATTTTTCATATTTTTCCTTTTCAAAGTACCAAGAAGAGGCCAGCAGGAAGTGGCCAGGCCAGGAAAGAAGGAAAGTAACCATCTCCAGTAGAGCACGTTCTACGTCGAGTTCTTTCTGGTAATATGCTCCATGAATCACAACTCCTGCAAAAACCAGAGAGGACAAGCATGAGTATTTTGAATCACAACAGCTCTCTCCGTGCTTCTGCAGCTGTCACTGCTACAGCACAGGCTGCACTGGTCTCACTGAACACCTGGCTTCTTCTAGTGCTAAAAGGTGCTGGATTTCCTGGCAGATCAATCCTTTGGCAGCTGTGAGGTCAGAATAGTTCCCATTTCTGCTTCACTGTTACATCCCCAGCTGCCAAAGGGTCTTGCATATGGGACTGAGAAAGGTTCTGGTTCACTGCCCCTTTCTGCTCAAAAAACATAAATAATCCCTCAGTATTGCACAGTTTATTTCCCTCCCAACATGGACTTCCAGTCTTGATGCTTTTTTTTATTACTGGCTTAGGCATAAAGCAGTTTTCATGTTCACTGCAGACCTGGAGTGCCCTGCACACTTTCTGCAAACAGGGAGCTGTTCACCTCCTCATCACTGGCTTTGACCACCTGAGAAAATGCACAATATTCATCTGGCCTGTCTTCCACATTTCTAATGGCTTGACTCACATCTTTCCTGGGACAGACACCATTAGCATGTGCATTACCAATGCCTCAAGGACTGCTCCTGTTTGTGCCAGCACCTGTGTGCACCAAAAAGGTGCTTGAGACCCCTACGTAAGAAGCAAAAAATGCAAAGAATAAAGAAAAACAAACCAAACACTGGAAGAGCTGGAAATGTGGCATTTTGACATATGTTCAGCTGTAAGAATCCATGTCTGCTGTCTGTGGACATCAGCTCTTTTAATCCACACTTCAGGCAGCTGCAATGATGTGACTGTCTAGTTAAAAAAAACAAAACAAAACAAAACAAAAACAAAAACAAACCCTCCAGTTATCATTTGTTGCTCTTGGCAGTAGCTTCTACCTAAACCATACAGAAGTCCTTATCTGTTAACATTCCCAAAGGGGGACATGTCTGAGGAGGGCTGGGCAACCCCCCACAGGCCTTGATGTTTGTTTCTTATACACAGACATAAGAGCACAAATTGTCTTCTAACAAACTCTCTTGAAATATTTGAGGAAAAAGATACTTTTGAATATCCCAGTTGAGCTCAGTTTCACAACTAATTGCTGTGAGGTATTTTTGCACCAAACCTTTCAGCATGGGGAAAGCAGGAGTCAGATCATTCAAGTGGACCTGCAAGCTCCTGCTGAAGTTGGTTGCTAATTTGGGGCCTTCCTGATGACTTTATGTAACTTACAAGAGGTTGGCACACTTGGAGAATATTACCCTTCCTAATGGGCTCAGAGGCAAGGGAATACACCAGGGTAAATGCACCATAAGCCAAGTCTTTCTTCATCACATTGTATTTTTCTTTGCTTGGATACAGCACCCATGTGGCCTGGGAGAGTATGCAAGAGTGAAATTTCTCTCACAATGCACCATTTTCTTAAGGCCCAATTTCCCTCTAACTCCATTTCCCTCTACTATTCTGTGTTGTACTGGGAATAGTTTGCATCTCCTGACATCACCAGAAGGGCTGAGAGACGTTGAAAGCTTCTTCCTGGAAGAAAGCACTCTGTAGCAATGGAAGGATAATTGTGGTGACAGTGCAGGGAGAGCAGATATGTCTCTCTACCAAAATTTTACACCCTCATTTAGATTAAAAAAAATAAAAAATAATTTTAAAAAAGTATTGTTAGAATCAGCAGGGAAATATGAGACATTCAGAAACTCAAAATATTCCCATGGAACAAAAAGAAAAAGGGTTAAAAAAAAAAAATCAAACCCACTCCTCCAAAATCACATCTAGTTCAAGCAGCAAAGGATGGGTGACCAGCCCTGGGGGCTGATGCCTGTTTTCCTACCCACTGCAGGAATTTCAGGGGGCTGAACCCAGCCACAACTCACTTCTGGAGAAAGCACAAACCTACCATCCATTAAACCTCTCTGCTGGGATGTGGCAGTCACGGCTGAGACCTGCATGGTGCACCTGGCATGAGAGAGCCACGTGTCCCAGGGGTGGGCACGGCACAGGCTGGAGCTGCTTGGTGGTGACGGGCTTGTAAAGAACTCGAAGCCTAATTTTAAATTGACACCTGTGTGTGATTGCAGACAGACTAAATTGATGACAGCCCATCAGCACTGACTGGGAGAACAACCACCAGCACCTTTGCAAAGAGCAGGTGCTGGTAACTCAACCCAAATGACCCAAGCAATCATTGCCTCGTGTGGGCCAGGGCTGTTTCACACTCTGCCACCTGAAGCTCGCCCGTGCCCGCCGGTCACAAACCGTGGTGTCTGCCACACTTGTGCCCCCACCATGCAAGCCATGAGCAAACAGCAGAAGCATGAACTGGCTCTTTACCAGAGCCTGGCAAATTTGGCCTTGGCTCAGGCGGATTTCCATTGTCAGAAGCGCAGAAAATAAATGCTTAAGACTAGGAGGGATCTCTTTACCAGGAGACACTGAGCCAGGCTTCTCAGCTCTATATGCACAATTTTAGCTCACTGCAAAATTATCACTGCTCACCCTCCTTCTTCCAGCAAGTAATGGGATGGGAGAGGCTGGCAATACAGATTCCAGGTGAAAAATAAGCACAAGCAGTATGTCAGGGCTTTAATCACATCTCTAAGAGATGTGCTTTTTCCTTGCCAGATGTACTTTTTTCTTTTTTTTTTTTTCTTTTTTGTACACAGACATTAACGCTGGCGGAGCAGCGCTTGATCAGCCTTCAGGTTCCAGCTGGATCCCTGCCCGTTTTTCCGTGGCTGAGCAGCCTTTTCTTTCCTCCTGCTGCTGCCTGGGCAGCCCTGGGCAGGGCTGGCACGCTGGCAGCTGTGCCAGCCGGGGCGAAGCGCGCAGGGGCTCTAACGCACTGCGGTGGAGCCGCTTCCCATGCGGCTGCCTCTGCCTCCTCTCTGCCATCCCTGCCTGCTTCATTAGCATCACGCACCGTTCAAAGGCATGGAAATCAAATTATATTTAGGTCACAAACGTATTTTAAGCAAAAATGCCTATTATATTTAAAGCACCTTGTACAGAGACTGTCTGCTGCTTCAGGATGGTTGCACCTAATACTCACTGTCCTTAATGTTTTTTAATGAGATACCAGGTGCTTCCAAAGTCTGATTTTTGTTTGAATATAAATTATGTTCATTCTCTCTCTCTCTCTCTCTCTCTCTCTCTCTCTCAATCTAAATGCTGGTAAATAAGAAACAGCCTTCTGGCAGGTCATTTAGGTATCCCAAACAGGCAAAACCCCAGATTTTCCTGGATAACTCTGAAGAGAGATAAAACAGCTCTGCCACAGGGACAGGACTGTAGTCCCGAGCAGTCTGGTGCTGCCAGTGCTCTCCTCTCTGCTTGCTAGCCAGGAGCAGGCAGGCAGGCAGGCAGGCAGCTTCCCAAGAGCACCAGCACTCAGACATGGCTCTCCATGCTTTGGGCTGCCACTCCTTTCAGCAGTGGCCTCTCCATGACTCTCTGTGGATTCACATCTTAAACAGATTTGAGCATCTGGCTACGCCTCCTATCAAAGCTGTACGAGTGATGGTCTCCTATTTACTTTGTAAATATTGATCATTATTCTGGAAGCAGCTCAGCAGAGAGAAGCTACTCTTCAGCCCCAGCTCCTTTGCTGCTGGAGGAGACTTGTCTCACAGTCAATACACTTTGAACTGGAGTGTATTGTGGTGCTTAGGGATCCCTGGTTGCCTGTGATCAATATTCCCAAGCTTCCTGTGAACAAGCCTGGAGCATGGTTACCTAGCCCAGGGCTTCCAGTGGCATAAAGCAGTACCAGTCCTGGACAGCCAGGAGCAATTAGCTGTGTGACACGTCCCTGCTCCAAAGGACAGGGCCCAAAGCCTCCCTTGGTTATGCTGACACACTCCAGAGGAACGGGGCTGCTGCTGCCTTGGCCCCACAGCCCGCCCTGGATGGACAGCCTGCTGCTGCTGACATGTCCTTCCACCTGCTCATGACCTTTCCGTTTCCATGAAGGCTTTGTCTTGCATTTGATTCCTGAGACCATTTTCTCTCTCGTCCTAGAGAGGCACAGTGGGAGACAGAGACCCAAGCACAGCAGGCTGCTTCCCCCGCCAGGCCCTCTTAAACTTCACAGCATGTCCCGGCGCTGCAGGCGTCACTGAGGCACAGCTCCTCAGATGTCTCCATAAGGAGGTGATGCTATTTTTCTGCCCTCTAGGATTCCTCCATGGGATCTTCAAATCCCTTGACTCTCCCAGAGCAAGTCTGTTTAATCCAAGTCTGAAGGAGGCAGCAGCAACAGGAAGAGATGGATAAGGGAAGCCAATTTTTGGAACCTTAGTGGAAAAGATTGTAATGTTTCTGTTCTTCAGGGCTGACAGTGCACATTCCCTCCATCAACAGCTTAGCTAATCTGCTCTGGCCTGCTCTGTACAGGGAGCACACAACTCCACGGCAGTTTTCTTGAGCTGCAATGGGAGCAGGAACAGAGGCAGCTCTCATCCAGCTGGGAGAGGCTCCTCTTCCCTGATGGGAAAGAGGAGCATGAGCAGCCTGAGAAACGCAGTTCTCTTTCCAGAGAGAGCTCCAGTGCCCTGCCTTCACATACACCCACAGAACCACGGAGCACTCGGTGTGGGAAGGGACCCACAAGCACCATCCAAGTCCAGCTCCAGGCCCTGCACAGGCCACCCCCAGGAATCGTTGTCCAAATGCTTCCTGACTCTCAGCTATCACTCATCAGATAAAATGCACTTCAGGCCGGAAGCAGAAGCAGAAACTGGCTTAGAATGGGGTTAGACAGAACATCCACCCAGGAAGGCTGGACAGCGTTATTGGGTTAGCCTTAATGCAGCACATGTGCTCCAGCAGGCAGGGGAAATGGCTGGGCCTTCCTCAGAATTGATGGCTTTATCCCTTGCGCAGGCACCAAGCTGCTGGCAGTGCCTGGCTGTTTTTCCCTCCTGGCACGTGTGCAGAGCTCTGTTTGGCTGCAGGAAGAGAAAGAGGGCACTGCCAGCTGTGTGTTCTGCTCACCCAAGCCGTGCTTGTCGTGACAGGGAAGCAGCAGTGAATGGTTGTCCTTCCACAGCCCGAAGGGGTAGAGCAGGGCAGAGCAGCCATCCTTTCTAACGCCAGCAGCTGCTGGAGAGGGCAGGAAACAATGATGGCATCTGCCCACATCCCTTTGACTTTTCCAGTCCTCCCGGGGGCTGCATGTGGCGGATGAGAGATGGAAGGCAAACCCCACAACTGCTGCTCCCATTTCCCCGTGCACAGGACGTGCCTTGCTGAACGACAAAAACTGCAACTGCTGCACAAAACACAATTAAATGTGTTAATTAAGAAAATAATGGCTTTATAGATTTTTTATGCTGGGTATTTCTTCATCTTTACTAAACTTACAGCTTGATTTCGCAAACTGAAAACTCAGTATACGGTCCTGGTGAGTTCAGAGCACGAGCAGCTTTTCTGTATTCAGGATTAGTTCTCAGTTTCCACTTTTGGCTCCTTGTAAATCTACCTGCTTTTCTCCAGTGTTAATATTGAATTCAGACAGATTAAATCTAGACAGAATGGGTACAGCACATTTTTTTTTCTGCTAGCTGATCACCGAATCTGACTTATCAGCTCTGTGACTTGGTATCTGGAAGCTTGATACAAGATCTTGGAAGCTGTCTACAGGAGAACACCATTTGAACCAGCAGCAGGATGTCTGTGGGTCCTCCACCATCAGCCTACGCTTCCCTTGAGGAAGGAGGAAAGAAATGGAAGTGCTGATCCAAACCAGCCTCTGTTCTTTTGCATAGTACTGATGTAATGAAACATCCATCACGGAAGTGCAGGAGATTCCAGGAGGCATTCAAGGAAGCTCTGCTAAGGAGAAATAATGTGCAGTGGGATTTCAAATGGTCCTCTTAAAGGAGAGCTCAAATTGGTTTGTTTTTTTCTTGAATGCAATAAATCAAAATGATAAGCAAACAACATTTCCAACTAGGCACAAGATAAATTGAAAGATGACAAAGGGGAGAAGTTTCTGTTTATTTATTCCTCTTTAAAATGACTTAAAAGAAAATTTAAAACACTATTAAAAAAGAGGGGATTCAGAGTATTGAGAAGCTGAAAATCAGACCACAAAGGGGGCATTACAAGGTTAGCAGAACATAGAAAGCATAGTTAGTATAAAACAGATTTACAGTCTCAGTGAACAGCAAATTTGTACCACCCATATAAGTAGAAGAGGACATAATGCTGCCCCTACTCTCTGGAACACAGAACTCTTTTATAATTTTGTTTTATTGTAGTACTGTGTAGGAAAACACAACAATTTTTAAAAAGCAACATTTTCAATTGAAGGAGAAAAACATTAAAAACATTATATTGCTCTGTAGGCACTGATAAATGTCTTTCTGTGGTAAAAGAGTGTGCCAAGCAGAATTCAAAATTGTACAATTCCTCTTAAAATCATATAGCCCTGGTGAGATTGCAAATAAAACTTAGTTATGCTACTTCTCTGGCACTGCCTGAAAGCAGCTCTCCCACTGTGAACTGTCTGCACGTCTTCATGGGCAGGGCTAGGCAGAAGCAACAGGCAGCAATACTGGAAAATGAAAGTATCTCCCGGCAAGTGAGAGCACTCACGGCTCAGATCCACAGAGGGCATTTGTTACACTGACAAAAAGTGACTGCATCTGCTTGCCAAGGCTTTCGCTCTGCCCGTTTCAAATTATAGCTGACCTTGAGGTGCTGAGTCCCAGCAGGGAGCGAACAGGAGCAAGGAAAGGTTGCTGCCTACAGGCCTGCTTCAAAAGAGCCACTCTGGTGGCCAGTGGCTGCTGGCAGAGCGTCAGCTACCAGCCCTGTCTGAGCTTGCCATCAGCAGATAAGTTCTTCCCTCTCCTCTCCCCTCGCTGAGCACAGGCAGCTGTATGTTACAAACACCCTCCTCTGCAGAGCACTCTGCTCAGACTACAGAGCCCCTATGTCTCCTGGGAGCAGGGATGAGGACTTCACTGGGATCTGCAACAAAAATCAACTTAAAGCCATCGGGAGAAAGAGCTGCTAGGGCCTTGGAGAAGGTTAAAGCCGTGCCTGTTCAGGGCAATCCGAAGCAGATTTTTACCTCGCAAGCATCCTCACTTGTGAGACTCGCCCTCCCCCCCCCGTGTGTTTTGGCACACGCAGCTCTTCTGCTCCCCTGCTCTGGAGAGCAGGATGCCTGAGATTAGCAGGGCTGAGCCGCAGCGACCCCGCCTGCGCACAGCGGAGGGAAGGCGTGCTCCGGTCTTGTGTTCTGTTAAAGAGCCTCTGCCTTAAAAAGTCACCTTTTAAAAAAACGCCGTGGCAGGGACCGGTTAATCGAACATGTCCTCGAACATGCGCTGCCCCATGGCTATGTAAACCTCCTTTTCTTCTGGTGTCATCTGGGCCACCAGCTCGGGCCGCTGGCTCACTTGGCTGTAAGAATGCGGACGCCCGGCCACTGTGACGGTGGGGTCTTCTGCCACCACCTCGAACTCTTCATCCTCCTCCTCCTCCTCCAGCCCATACGCCGTGGTGGCCGTGGTGGCGGGGCGGGGAGGGGACTCCTCCTCCGACTCGCTGGTCTCGCTCTCGGAGTCGCTGGCGTTGCCGCCGGAGAGAGGAGCGGCGCCGCTGACGGTGACGGCGGAAGCGGAAGGTGTTTTCTTCTCGTGGATGAGCAGGGCACGCATCACCTCCTCATTGTCATCCAGGGCTGCCCGGCTCTCCTCACGCTCCTGGAACGCGTCCAGATCCCGGCCCCCTGCAAAGGGACACGAGGGAATGAGCGTTTCCTCAGAGATCTGGGTGATGGCCCTGAAAGTTTTCTTAAACCTTTATCAATTACTGAGCTCAGTGGGCCAAGTCACACCCTTCCTCTAGGCCAGCTCCTCCTTGCCCTTGAGAGACAGGGACAGTAATGTCTCATAATGGCAGAGCAAGCACTGACACTTCCTAGGAGCTGTGAGGCCGGGAGCCACTGTGGCTCCCAGCTGGAAGCCTTGACCAGGGGCACGCTGCAAATGAAGACAGCAAACACACCATGGGCAGGCACCTGGAAAAGAGTTCCCCAGCGAGCTGCCCAACTCAGGCATTTTAGCAGAGCAGAAAGCAAAGCAGTCCTTAAAATACAGACCTCAAAGCCAGGCCCTATCCTGCTGAGCTCCCTGCTCCCTCAGTTAATCCTGTAAGGATTAACAAAGAAGAAATGGATCCAGGCAGACAAAGAGAATGTGGAAACCATGTGTTATAAGCCAACATTTAGAGCAGCCATGCCTGGCGAGCCATGCCAGAGGTGTCCCTAAACCAGGCAGGGAAGGGAAGAGCTCCTTACAGGAAGATGGTGGTGGCAGGGAGCAGATGCAGCTGACAGCCTGCAGCCCAGCACTAACCAGTGCCTGCTCTCCACGGAGAAACACAGCCCAGACAGTCCCTGTGGCTCCCTACCTGCACCTCTTGTTTGAAGGGAACTGCAGTGTCCCAGCTGACACACCTGGGCTGTGCTCCCTTTCAGTAAACCTGGCTGTATAACAGCTGGGAGGGTTAAATACAGCTCTGGAAGGGAGGATGTCTGCAGTTCATGGATTCAAAACGTAAAATTCGGCTCAAAAAGTAGCATCCCACAGAAAACCTCTCCTAATCCTACATTTGGTGAGAGGGCTGTGAGTCCATCTAGCACCAAAAGAAGTAAAGGCTGTATGGAAAATAATAAATAATTTTTTTAAAACCCAGAACAAAAAATTAAATATGGAGAAAAATAATAAGGCTTAAAAAGTAGGACAGGCTCCCTGTGGCAAACTTTCTCTCTTAACACCAGAAGATGCTGCCTATGAACAATTGCTGGAACTGAGGTGTTGGCATTCTGCCTTCATACAGGCAGCCACTGGCCCACTCCTCCAAGACACAGACCCTCATGGTTTCAGCACCACATCCAGGCAGGTGGCTCCCAAGTTTCTCCCCTCCCCAGTCAGAAATGTGCTGATTGCATTTTTCAACTTGAGATGAAAAAAATAACGTGAAGGAAATAAGTTCTGCATTTAGCACTAAAAGCCGGGACAGTTTGTGGTCACTCCTTTCCTGTGGTAAAATAAAGGCCAAAAGAACCATTCCTAATTTCACCAGAATTCTGTTCCCATTGTAAATAAAGTTGTAGTAATGGGTGATGGCTACAACTACTAATATTAGAGAACTGCCAAGTTCCTGAAAGAAAGGGAGAATAAAAGCATCGTGTTGGCAGTCATGTGCTCAGCTCACTGCTTGTGACTGTGGAGCACAAGAAGCTGTAGGAGAGCATCTCTGTGAAATAATATCATAGCTCATCCCACTGAGAGCTGAGAAATGACAACAGCCAGAGACAGCTCCACAAAGGCTGACTTTGTGGCTCAGAGGGGCTGTCTCTTGCTTGCAAGAACTGTTTCTGCCAGATCCAAGCAGTCCAAAGTTGGTAACAATGGCCCAAAGTTTCTGTCCTTCCTGTTTATGTGCTGTAGCAGCAATTTCAGGCTATTTCCACAAGCTCCCTCTTTGATCTCCCATAGTTGAGGAGGTTAAGCAGTGATGCCACCGTCCTGTAAGGAGAAACTCCCTCCACCCCCACGTCCCTCAGTGACTTCTTGAGAAACATTTATGCTGTGTACATCAAAAGTTGTCTCAAGGAGTTGATTTAAAACTACAGGTGAATTGAATGTCTAGCAGAAAAATGGGGTGAGAACTCACCGTGGCTGGTGAGTAACAAACAACATCTGCTACAGACTGCAGGAGCAGTTCAATCATCTCCCTTTGCTTAATCTATTTGAAAAATGTCTTGGGATCCACAATACACTTGAGAGGCATTACATGTGAACAAGTTCCTCAGGTATCTTCTGACCATTATATCCCATCTATTTTCTTCACTTCTGCTAGACCGAAACACTGCACTCCTCTCCTGAACATGGCATGAGTTCCAGGGTCACATACACACACGACTCTCTTTTGCCATCTTTTCTTCCTAGTGCATCAACAGTTTCAGTTTTTTAATCCTAAAATTAATCTAAAGGTTGTATCTATTGACTCACTCTTGTAAAAATCATAAAAGGTCTCCATTTCTAGTTTTGGCATAAAAGCTTAAACAGTACACATAGCAAAACAGAATGTTTCTAGCAATGGTTGTAAGATCTTGACCATGGTCTGTGGACAACCTAGCCCCAAGATGAATGAAAATAAAAACAGATAATGAGAAACAAACAGAAGGGAATAAAGATTCGCATGTCATGGTGACAGACCTTCCTACTGTACTTCCAGAGGCTCTATTTCTGAGCGCTCTTAACATATAACAAGTTTCAAGAAACAATTGGCAAGAAGACTGGGAGCGTATAAACACTGCTGGTAGATTTAGTAGACTTCAGACTCACTGAACATTAATAAACGTTATTTTTCAGCAGTGACCTATTAGGGACACAGCCTTCTAGATGAAACTGAAAGTCCTTCATCTAGAAGCAATAAGCTCAAGGTGGAAGACATAACAGTTAATTAACATTTTAGAAGCCCCCACAAAATTTCATGGACAGCTCAGCTTTACTGACCTAGACTTCAATCCTGGATCTAAGGAATTTTTACATCTGCCTACACACAGGTGCTTTGCACAGCAGAGAGGAGCAGACACTCCAGTGCTGGGAACAGCAGCTGTACACACACACACAGACACACAGACACACACACACAGCAGAACATGTTTTTGACAGCACTGTAAAGGCCTCGTATAAGCAAAGCAGTACTCCTGCTCTGTGAATTTCTTACCATCTTTGATTTCATCGGGGTCATAAGCCCCCTGCACCGTGCTCTCACGCAGCCAAATGGGTCTCTCTCTGGCTGGCTTTCCTTCACTTGCAGAGCGGTTCAGGTCCTCCTGGTCCTCCATGCTGATGACGACATTCTGGGTGTACAAGTCCTCATATGATGGTCCTTTTGTAGTCCATGCTTCCCGATGGTGTCCCCCTGCAAGGCCAGCTGCTGCCCCTGAGCCAGCACCAGCTGCACGCTCCTTGCTGCATGGAAGTGAAAGAGAAAATAAAACAGAGCTCTCAGAACAAGCCCCTACTCAGACAAAAACACTTAAGTTGTGATGAGTTGTCGCCCATGATCTGCACTGAGAACTTTCATTCTCACTTCTAACATACGCTGCCAGGAATTTCTTGCCAGCTTGCTGGGTTGGGAAACTTGGGGATCTCTTAATGGGAAACCCTACGTAAGGCCATGGCAACATCCACCATAGACACTGGAAAGAAGAGGCAGCACTAGAGATGTAAATTCCCTGAAACAAAAGCCACAGCAGCAAAACATGGTCAGAGAGTAGTCTCGTATTTGGAAAAGCCTCTTTTTGGCCTTCACACAGCAACCAAATACTGCATTAAAAAAGCACTGAAGTTTAGCCAAGGCAGATAGTAGGACCAAGGACTCAGCACGCTCAGAGCTGTGAACTGTTATTAATCACAGGACTCCTGAAGGAGTTAACTCACCGTGAAAAACACAATTCAAACCTTTGCTTGAATTGTGAGAGACAATGCACATGAGAAGTCACCTCTCCTGTGTTACACAGGAGATCTGTGTTATCCACAGACTCAGCCTTGGGAGGACGGGGGAGCCCAGGCAGGGAAGAAAGAGGAGAGAGCACCTTCAAACCAGAGGACTAGGGCTGGACAAAAGGCTCTGTGTGCTGATGGAGTGCAGGAGGACACAGAAGAACTGTCTTCACCGTGGAAAAGCTGGAGAAATAAAGGTGCTGACCCATGTGAAGGGTATGGCAGTCAAAGCCTAGCTTCCCTTTGCTCTCAGCACATTCCCCTGCAGGGCCCCTTCTAGCTCAGGAGACTGATGGAGAAAACCACCCCTGCTTGGATCAGATCGAAAGAGGATACCAGGTGAAATATTTTCTGCACACTGATGATGGCAATGAGCCAAAATACACCCTGGCCTGTGCTACTACATATGCATAGAGAGGGGAAATCCAAACGTGACTCCTCCAGGCTCCTCCACTTCAGAATGAGATTTTATATTTCCAGAGAAACAAATCCACTGCAGACCGCACCTGCCCTCAGCCATATAATTTCAGTCACCTGATTGCCAGGGGTAACTACAGCTTTCCATGAGGAACAGTCCTGCCTTGACTCCTCCTCTTGTCCAGAGAAAACCCATCAGGGATACTCCACGATGCCAGCTGAGCTGACAGTTGTCATCTGTGAGCATGGTTCAGTTGCTGCTGTCTACCCAGTGACCTTTTCTCCAACCAAGAAGCTTAAAATAGAAGTTGCACTTGGAGAAGACCTGACTAATATATGGGGTTTTTTAACTCAGCAAGGACACTACCACTTTTGGTGAGCTAATTCTGCTGGATTTTTAGGGGTAAACAGCGAGGGGAAATGACACAGGTAGGTGAACATTGCTCTTCCCCAGATAAAAAATATTGGTGTGTTCAGCCACAGTGCTGATCGAGAGCTACTCACAGCCTCCCAGAGGTGGAATGGCTGGGATCTGTTAACAAAAGACTTCACAGCATCCATGTTAGCATGTCTCGTGTCCTCAGCAATCCTGCAGCCAGCCCTGCTAGGAGAGCTTCACAGCAGCCTTGAATTTTGGGGCAGAAGGCTCATGCGCATGTATTGCTTATGTAACCCAAGGAACCACACAGAGACCTTCTTCCCAGCGTGTTATTTCAAGTGTTGGTACCTTTCAGCTCTCCAAGACAGGCGTGTGTTCTGTGAAAAGCACCACTCTGCTTCCCACACAATAGAAATCTCTAACTAGCGTTTCCCTGACGATTTTATGTAATCCACTTTTCCTCACAGGGTGCATAATGCAGCTCTCCCCCAAGCTCTCCCTCCCCATGACTACAGCGTGACACTAAACCCTCAGTAGTGCCAGGAACTACCTAATAATACTTTTGCACAGAAGCCCCTGTAAGTGTGCCTGAAATTGATTTTTTTTTCCTACACAGAATCATTTAGCAGCAAAACACTTCTTCCAGGACGTCAGGAACGTTTCAAAAATGAAAGTAACACTTCTAAGAGACACCTACAGTACTAATTACTTCACGTGATCTACTGCTATGTCCCACACTGAGCTGGAGCCATCTAGACACTTTCTGACTAATTTTGGACCCCAGTGAGCTTTTGCAAATGTGCCTCAATTCACGTCTTTTTATCTTCGGTGACACTGTTGGCAGGTGTGAGCACCACCCCAAGACTACCTGAGCAGGGGAACGGCTTCTTTCTGCAAGAAGAGAAGTTGCTGTTCAGCAAACCTGCTCCAAAGTACAGGATTAGACAACACCACGGACCAGGCACCGACAAAAGGCTCGGTGTGGGAGCTGCCTCACAGGCAGCACGGAGCAGATGAAGGCATCTCTTAAACCTCTTTTTCTCTCTTAGATCCACAAACTGCTTTTTCCCCACCTTGCTCTAAGACTTCACACGGCCACCCTGCAGGCAGGAATTGTGGCAGCTCAGTGGCCCAGATGTGGCTACATTTAGTCTGTTTTATTCACCCCGATGGAAATCCCTTAATGAGTGGTTTAGCTGCCTTTAAAGGCAACCTAAAGAGCCCTTGACACAGCTGAGGGACGACCCACAGAAACCATGCTGTGCAGTGGGCAAACAACTTGAAATTTTCATCTCAATCCTGCCCAGACTATTAAGAAAGGTCTTGGATAATGGGGATAACTCTCTTTTTTGGCCGCATTTTGAGATGAAACAAAACACATTTTCACTGTGCTGCTCTTAAGAGCTTCAACTTCACAACAGACAACCCATGGTTCTTGACAGCATGACCACGGAAAATTAATTCCGTGAAGATTTTTTGTTAATTGAAATCATACTATTTTGACACAAGGAAATAGAAGGGTTATTAAAATCCATAATTTTTCAAAAAACCACAGAGAAAGGCTTAAGTAAAGCAGGTTTATTCTGAAACCTGTGGGGCTAATTCATGCTCTCCCACGATTAAGAAAATTAAAAGCCTCTTAGGAAAACATAAATGAAGATCCAGCCATTTTCCCAGGGCAGGTGAATGCAAGTTATGCAATACCAGTTGCAGAGCCACTTAGAGCTGTAACTCTCCAACACATAAAGTTGCCAAGTTACTGCCATGAGAAGATGCAGGGATTTTGTGACCTTTTCAGTTTGTTTCAGAATCACCAAATGTCAGTTTTGTCAATGACTTCAGACACTCAAGACTCCATAAAAACAGAGAGAATAAATAACCCAGGGTTTGGCACTTTAAAAAAAATAAAAAAAATCTCACAGCAGTGCTTTCATGGAATTAACTGCTTTGAATTAATAAGAGTTAATAAATAATTAAATCACTGTATGTGCTGAAGCAAGTTGTGTTCAAGTAAGCATTTAAAAAGCTGCCTATTTATTTTGTCATTCCTTGCAGAGTAATTAATCATTTACAATGTTTTTTAAGTATTTAAGAGTCAAGTAAGTGGGCGCTGCTATTTAATCATGGGACTGCACCAGGCCTCTCTTGTGATAATTTCCTGTAGACAAAAAGGGAAGACTGAAAAATTACTCTTTTTTTTGGTAGGGTTATCCCAGTTCTACTACTTTAACTACTGAAAAGGGATTTTAAAGCAAAGTCTAGTGATTCAGTTTGGGTATAAAGGCTTCAAAGAATTCCTCATATCACCAAAGACACGCTGAGTGACCTTGGAAAAATCTTTTCTGCTCTTTATATTGCTTCTGTTTTTCTATCAGAATGATGAGGAAAAATAGCTACCTTCTTGGCTAGAAAAAGACTATGAATAGACAAAGAATTTTTATTATATTAATTAGAAGCTGTCTAGCATGAATATATGAGGAACATTCTTTCTCAAGGTTAGCCTGAGAGAAAAAAAAAAGAGCATCCTATTGCTCTCCTATTAACTGAAGCCAAGCACCCCAAGGCACTGTGGGAATGCTTCCCCTCATGGTACAGTTCTTTTCCCCCGTGTGTATAATTAATTTATTTTTTTTTTAAATACAGAGAAGTGCATCACATTTCACCACAGCTGACAAAACTGACAGCTCCCCACATCTTTTTGCATTATTTAAACATCATCTGTTTTTTGTAAAGCTAGGAATGTTCTGAAAGAAAGTGTCATTTCCCATGGGTAAGAACATTTAAGGAGTTTTGATTCCAACATGGTCTTCTCCTGAAAAGAAGAGGTGCGTAACAAGTTGGACAAAATCAGAACAAAAAAATTGCTTATTACAAGTAATGTCTTCAAACTAGAATTCTGTAATACAAGGATTTGAAATACAAGGCGTGGATTGCAGATTGCTTCGTTTCAAAAGCTGGGTAGAAGCAAAAGGAAGAGATGAAAGGTTTGAGAGATAGAAGGCAGCATAGGTGGCACCTTCAGAGCTTTGTCAAGCAGCTGCACTTTGCATTTTTTTAAAATACGGGGCCAAGGGCTCAGTGTGCATACCAGCTGCAGCATGGCAAGCAGCAGGCAATTCAAAAAAAATGAATTGCCTCACACAAAAAAATAAAACCAACAAACCAGGCTGCTCAGAAGAACAGTCATTTGCCTTGTTTAGTGAAAAATGGTTACAGCCCTCTGTCTCCTTGTAAACCACACATCCCCGGGGCAATGTGTCACTGGCTTGCATAGCTGGTGCTAAGCTGCACAAGGTTTGGGGAAGCCCCACGGAGCAGAGGAACACTCTACAGGGAAGCAGTGCGCTGAAGAAAGACCAGGAGAGCTCCCACCTCTGCTTCAGGGCAGGAATCTCCGTGGGCTCTGGCTCCAGGATTTCGTGGGCTAAGTTCACGTCCTCCGTCTCACGAAGCAGCGCGTAGATGGGCTCGATCTGCTCGTTGAACCTCGCCACGAGCGTCCTGGCATCCTTCTTGGGCATCGCCGACTCGTCCTCTTCCACCTCAGTCTCACAGAAGGTACAGCGGAAAGTTCCTAAAACGAGAGGAGGCGCTCAGTGCTGCAAGGAGAGCAGCAGGCCGGGCTCCTCGTGCAGCTTTCCCAACAGCAGTGCCTCGCTGTTCCCTTAGCTGGATGCTGAGGACTTGCTCTGCCTCGAAAACCCCTTCCCACACGCGGTGTGCCTGGTTATTATTCAAGCAGACAACAAAAGCAAGCATTCTGATAGCATCCAGTGATACCCAGCTGGGTACAGCTTCTCGCTCTGAAAAGCCCAGATGGGCTGCAACACCTCTGCTGAGACACCTCCTAATCTCCCTTCCTCCTTGCTGCACATTTTTAAATGTCAGCTATGACTGGGCTGCGATAAAAAGCTACACAGTATCCTCTATGGAGTTCAAATATCGTCTGGTATCTCCCAGGCCACACCAAGAGGCTGATTTCACAATAAAACAGTGCAGTTTTACAGTGCACCAACCAGCCTGCACTAACTGCTAATCTAACAGTAGCCACTTTGCAGCTCCTGCAAAAAAGAGATGGCTTCTCCTTCTGTTTCAGGGCCAAACCAGGCAAAAAAAAGTCATTGCTGCAGAGCAGCCAATGCAAAACCCTATCCCACCCAACTCCCATATTAGCTCCTTAAAATGACGAATGGTAAGATAAGAATCATGTGGATAGAGGTTAAAAATAAGTTTGTTTTGCAGACCTCGTCAGTATCTATAAAAACAGGTCAGACTGAAATGGCTACATGGCAAAGCAGCTACAAAAACCCCACTGAACTCCTGCACGGCAGCTTTTGGGTTTCATCACTCCATCTGCAAGCAGGACCCTTGGGGCAGCTTGGGCACGGTGGGACCTTTCCATCTGGTCTGCCAGGAGGGAGCAGCACACTGTAATGACTTCATCTTGCAAGTGCTGGACTGACAACGTACCCCTGCCACCTCAGAACATGACATTCAGAGTGATGCTCACAGGCTTCTTGCTTTCTCTTGTCCCTGGGTGGTATTTTTTTTTTATTTTAACCATTCTGTGACACCCGTGCACATCTAGCCTCACCTCTCAGTAACCCAACGAAGAAATGACAAGATCTTTTTACCAATAAGGAGCCCTAGGATAGGTCCTGCCACGGACATTATAATCTTACGTATAAAAATCAGAATTCAAATCAGTATTGAAGTCTGCTATGTCACCAATGCTATGTACAAACACAGTCAAAAGAACGGGGTTTGCCCAGGGCACTTGGGCATGATGTAATGAGACGGGCTGGCAAGCCAGTGCTTCTGGTCTCTGGGTTTGCTGGTGTTGTCACTTGGTTTTTCAGCACACCTCCTTCCCTGCCTGTAATACAGTGATAAAAACAGACCTAACTTCAGTTAGGCTGGCTGGGAGGGCTAGACAATGCTCGCACTCGTCGCAGCAAACACAAAAAGCACTGCTTGTGACAGAAGGGAGATCTGTTGCCTCTCAGCAGTCTGCAGAGATGCAGTTTTGTACCCTGGCACCATCTGAAGCAGCTTTTGCTCATTGTTTCTCAGAAATTAATGCATGTTGTGTATGTGGCCTGTAATACAGACACGTGTCCTGCAGCAAATCCTCTCTTTAGAAAGTTTTTCTTACTGACACGGCAGCCAACAAAGTAAAAGACAAGTGGATACAGTGCTCTTCTCTCCTATCCAAGCATGAAACACTTTGCTTATTTTTTTTCCAGGCTATAAAAACTGTCCCTACTGATTCAAAACGGTTCATTATATAAGCTGTCAGCCCAGCAAAAACTGAACCCAACGTTTGGTCTCCTTATCCCACATCTGAGGCTATCAGTGTGACATAAGTTGAATCAATTTAAAATAATTAGCACGTCTCAGTTCCCGTAATGGACTACGGGAACAAAAACAGGTTAATGAAGAACACTCCCCTCTTTTTTACACGCCCCCCAAAGTCCTGTTACATGTTCCTGAGACAGCTCAGACTTTTCACACTTCCATCTGTGAACCCCATGAGTATCTGCAAAAGATTATGATCATAGGGAGAATGGTTCCAATTCAGAGTACCAAAAAATCAGAAAGCAAATACAGCTCTAATGAAACAGAACTCCTTAAAGCTATCATGGATTTGCTGCAACTTGCACCCCTCAGGGTTCTTAATAAGCAAAAAAAGTTAATAGATGAATTATGTAAAGAATTGGGGAATGAGTGAAATGACAAGCTTCCTCCATTAATATGCTGATTTTTTTTTTTCAAGGTGATGCAGCATTTCACAAGAGGCATATGTGATTAGAGAACTGGGAAGCTGCTTTGCCATGGCAGATGGCATTTACAAGTTGCAAACCTCTTTCGTTACTTTTTTAAGAGGTCAGAAAATGTCACCAAAGCTTTTATGACATGGCACATCACATCAGCAGTGACACATGTTCCTTTCAGATATGAATTGCATGTGACAAACATGAAGTGGAGGCCATCCAAAGGCTGAGAATGGCAATGTTTCCACTCCAACGATGTATTTTTTTTCCTTCAGCCCTTACAAAACGGAGAATTTTTCCATTCCAAAATGCTGCATAAACCAGGACTAACAGATATCCTGGAGCAAACAGACATGAGGCTTTTCTGCATCTTGGAAATGCTAACAGAAAGCACATACATCCCCTCCTCTGAACACATGCTCGGGCACTCAACAGACCTCTCTGGCTGCACGTTCAAAACCAGCCATCTGAAAGAGATCTCATCTGCTCCCAGACTCTGTGGGGCAGGCACGCTGGTAATCTGGCTCCCCAAGGCTTAGGAAGATTAAAGCAGCTCAAACTCTGAAGTATGGGGCCAGAATATTTAGAGATAATTCCTAATGACTTGATTTCACTTGAGAGAAGGAAAAGGTCAACCTCCCACACACACCAAAGGCAGGATATCCAAGTGTGCATGCTGCATCTGCTACAGTTAACACACTGAACTGGCTCCAGACTCCCCAGGCCTGGGGCCCTGCTCACACCCTTCCCAAAGGGGTTCAAGCCTCACCTCCAGCCCAACAAGGGGTCTGCCCCTCACTACTCTCTTAAAAAATTTGATTTTTGACCTTAACTTACTCCTATTCATCTCAAACCTAATGATGGTTTTGCCAAGAACCGTAGCTCACTCATCGGATTTCCATCGTGCTTAAAATCCTTCGGGTGTATTTACAAGCTGCTGTCTTACTCAGCCCTCAGTCTTCATTTTGCAAGGCCATATATCCCTCTTTACCTTGTAAAACTGGCCACCCATTGCTCTGACCTTGCTAACAGCCTCACTGGCCCTTTCTCCAGTTTGCTCTCCTCTTTCTGCTGTGAAGATGGAAGTACAGACAAGTGTCCAGATGAGTTCTCCCAAAAGCTCAAAGGCATTAGTGCTTCTCTGATCATCGAGACCTTTTAAGATCACATTGTAAAAGATCATGAAAGTGCTGCCTCAATTATCACAAGACCAAGCAATGTTCCCAGATCTTTCTTTTCCTTTGCAGTTTCCAGTTGATGAGCTCCATGTTTACAGCAGACATTTGCATTAGATGGTAGGTGCATGACACTGTACTTCATAGTATAATCTTTCAGCTCCTTTATATTCCTCCAGCCTTCACCCTCATCCAATTCTTTACTCTTGACTGCATCACAAAACATTAAGCTAATTTATTTTCAAAATCTCCCACAGCCTTCTTTTAGAAGTAGCATTATTACCATTACATGGTGAGCGAGCTGAGGCACAGATGGCACCATTTCAGAAGTATCTGCTGATTTGAGCAGTACTTGAGTTGAGATGCTTTTCTGAAACTTATTTTTCAAAACAGAACGTGCAGTATTCTTACCATTCTTCTTTTAGGCTCTAGGATTGGGCATCTCCAATGAGTTAGGTACAGTGGCTAATGACAACCTCTGAAAAGCTTAAAATGACTAGTTCAACATCACACAAACTCAGCTGGCCTGGAGGACCAGATCACGTTCCCTTGGCTTCTACAGCCACTTTCTTCAAGTAATTCCCTGACTCTTATGCTGCATTTTTTTCTTTTTCTGCAGCAAACCAGACAAGAAGTGCATTCTGTAAGCATAACTCCTCTCTCTCATTGAGCAAAACACGTTTTGGCGGGGGGGAGGAAATTATGTCACAGAGAAAAAGCTACAGGATGCACAGGCAGCTTTAGTTCAGCACCCCAGTGCTTCACCTGATATTAAAATGAGAGTATAAAAACCCCAAGGAAAGGACAGGAGTTTCCTAGGTGCCTACCACCAGGAGGGCACAAAATTCCCACCGGGGGCTGCTCTGCCAGCCTGGGCTTCACTCACTTCTCAGACTTCTCTGTCCATTCTTTTCCTGGACTTCTTTTTTCAATTCCAGCCTCTCCTTAATTCCTGTGCCTTTCTGCTTTACACTCTTAGATCAATTAATTCTGCTTCTTGATTTGAGCCCTGGTCATCAAAGTAATTTCCTGTTTCAAGCCAGAGATATGGAAGCTTTTTACAGCACAACCTGCCATTCAGAACATTATTACACGGGCAAAAGAATATACATTTTTCTGGTCTCCCCTTCCATTTCCTCATCAGGCCATTCTTCAATACTGCCAAACTGTTTTTAATTAAATTTTCCTAAGCAATTTAAACACAGTCAGATGCACAGCATAGGAAAAACTCAGCATACTTAGTAAGTGTTTGACAAACTTTGGAACAGAACAAAAATCACAGAACAATTCCTATGTCTGCCCTCCACCAACGAGCCAATCTCATGTAATGAAAATACTCAGCAACCTAAGTAATAGGCAGTGCTGTCAGTACAAATTATAACTAAGCTCCTTTCATTTAGCATTGATTTTTCAGATTTAGAGGACTGTTTACAGCAGCACCTAAAGGCACATCTCTGCTGAACCATTAAAGACACAAAGAGTAGGCCAAGTGGCTGCAACAGACCTGGATCAACAGTTACCATAACATATTTTACACCAGACTATAAGGATACTCAACCTACTGGAAGTGGTAACCTAAGGGGTTAAATAAAAGCAGAGAGAGTTTTAATGACCTTAATGCACTGATCTGGTAACAGAGCTAATTGTTCAAACAGTTGATTGCTAACTGGATTAATCACAATGCAGATTAGACTGTGGCAGCTGCTGTCCTTTAGTGACTCCCAAACTGAAACAGACTTCTCAAGCCTCATCAAACTGTTCTCATCTTCTCACCAAGAAAGCAATCCAGTGTGTGTGAGTGGGAAATGCACTCCTGCCACACAGAAAGATGAGCCTGCTGTTAATTTCATCAGGTAGCCTCCTCTGACCCCATCCCTCTTTTGTCACTGTACTGGAAACCCACACTCCCTAGGACATTTCTATTCACATGTGAGTTACAAAAATGCGGCTGCTTTAGGAAAAAACAAGGGATATCCACCAATAAAAGCTCTCTCCTGGAACACCACGGCAATACACCATTCTCTCCTGCAAGTAATTCAGCGATTCTACACATGCAATAAAAGAGCCAGTTACAGAGCACAGCGTGTTACATAAAATGTAATGCCACATCTCATCTTTCTGAGACAGGTTTCATGGTCCACTGGATCTTAAGCTCCTGGGGCCCCTCCACAGCCCAGGGCTGATTGCAGTATTCTCTCTTGAAACGTGAGACAGAGTTTAACTTTTTCTATTAGTCCTGTTTGGGATAGCCCAGAACAGACCCTGTTGTCAGAACTCATGACATGAAAACAAACACCGGAACACGTGTAGAAAATGTCAGCATTTGGAGAAGATCCACTTCTGTAATAAAAGATCCAGTTTTGCCACTGAAACCCAAAATGCATCAAGCTTCACCCAAACTGTTTGACAATTTCTAACTATAAAGAAGATACGGGCTACTGTAGATGAGTGGCCTTGGTCAGAGACAGGACAAATGCAGAACACGTGGGTGACACCTGAGAGCAGAGAACTGCCAGGTTCATGGGCCAGAGGAGGTCAGGACAGTGGCTGCAGATGCAGACTGCTCAGTACACATCCTGCCCCCCCAAAACTGACAGCTCTCCTAAGAACAGGCTCAGCAACTACAGCATCTTCTCTATCCCCCCATTCCTTTTCTAAGAACTCCTACCAGGTACATACCACTGCCATTACGGGCAGGAAGCACAGCAACAACCAATACCATGCACTGCTGGACATATCTATTGCCAGATCCTAGACAGAAATTTGCTAATACATCTTTTCTGTCACAATTCTACCTCAGATGAGCGAGGAAGCATGTGGAGTGCACATCAGAAAATGTCAAGCGTGGCACTTCAGCTAAAAATGGGGCTAGGAACAAATAATGTAACTAATACTATTACCTGAAGAAAGATTTCAATCCCTTTATTAATTTTTCCACATCATCTGAATTATTAAGAAAGTTGTGTAATCTACTGTTTGCAAATGGGATCAAGACTCCGCAATGAGGTAAAAAAACCCCTCCTTTTAATTTTAAGTGCCCCAAATCTGGATCCAGTTTTTCTCAGGTCTGTAAATATTCTAGCATAAATCCTACTGAGTCAACAGCTATGAGATTGATCCACCCCAGTATCAGCCATAAGGTTTTAAGAAAGGTTTCTGTGAGTTAGAGAATGAGCAGTGATTGTTCACCTTCCAACAGCTTGTCTTCACTGCCCTGCCGCTCACAATGAAAGGGGACTGTACAGAGGAGACAGGAGAGTAAAATCCAGGTTCCTGGAGCAGCATTCAACTCCTTAGCCGACAGGTTTGGGAAGGAGTCACACCCACTCCTACCCTCCAAATCAGCCTTTGAAAATGGGTGATTGAAAAGGGATTATTCTATGAATTTACTAGGTAAAAAACCCAGTGTTTCACCATACAATTCAACACCATTTCATAATACGTGCATATCAAGATACAGCTCTGACTTTTGAGTACCTATTTCGAGCCTTAATAATGCTTCTTAAACATTTTAATATTCAACATGTTTAATATAGATTCAGAGTATTGAACTGCCCACCAGGTATTAAACAGAGAGTAAACATTTCATTTGGGATAAATGTCAATCAGTTTCCTTTCAAAGCTTCTATTCTTGTAATGTAGATGTAGCAGCCACCTCATTTAAGGGCACTCATGCAGTAGCACTATTTCTGATTCAGATGAGGTAATTCTGCCAGAAACAGGTTCAGAAGGTTTCTAAACTGCAACTTGCTAACATATGAAAAATTATACATTTGTTTAAAAAATAAAAACAAGATGGTAACTTAAAACAACAACAACAAAAGAGATAAAGGCATACTCTCCAACACACGGCAGGAATAGAAAAAGATGAAAAACATATTTTATAATTGCCATTAAACAGTGTCTCACTATAATCAAAAGGAAATTTCACTTAGCCAATGCATATGTTCATGTATTATTTATTCTTCCTGAGAGCAGTGTGTAAATGTATAAAAACTGAGGGACTGGCAGTCCTGGAAACAGAAGGTCCCTCTGCTAAGCTGCAGAGCGGATTTTACTCCGGCAGTTACATTATCCTAGGCATAATTTGGAAGAATGGTGGTGCTAGAATGTTATTACAGATGGCTAAGAATAGTGTCCAGCACTCATTCCGGACCCTCTCGGCACAAAATGAACCCTGCTGTTAACAATAGAAGGAGGAATTGCCAAGATAAGACACCCTTGGCAACACCTTCAAATACGTAAGGCCAGCGTTTTTCTTCCTTGGAAATCTCAAGTGCTTGGGGATGGGGAAACAGAAGGTTTCAGAGGTTTCTTTTAAATCACCCTGTTTCAGGCAATGGCAAATGTTAAATACTTTCCCCATGCCTCAGATCCACTTTTTGAACTAGGCCTGCACTTCTGATTTTCTGAGAGAGATCTTTTCTTCCATGTTCACTGCCACTACCAAATCCCTTTAGCATCATGCAACACATTCCCTGAGGAGAGAGATTCAGAACTCTGGCACACCTACTATGCTACTTATAGTCCAAAAGGGCTTCAAATTCCACTGCTCAAGAATGGCAACAACTTTAAATCCTTTACTTTCAAATTCTCCTCAGAGAATTCAGAATCAGAGTTCATGTGCAGCAAGAAAAATCTCCAGCATCAGCACCCAGGGCCACCAACAGAGAACAATACAGATTAATAAAAAAACTGTAATATGTTATTTTCTCCTCATTATAATAAGCTCCAGTTAAAAAGAAGGGCACCCAAGGGAACACAAAGTGGATGCTGAGACTTTGCATTTCATGCAAATCTGCTCATGTACACACGAGAAATCTATTTAAGAACAAAGAGCAAGAACAAAATCCTGAAACCATGGTCCCAAGGCAGTATTTGAAAGGCTAACAGGGCCAGTATCAGAAGCCTGCGTTTCCCTACCAGCGCCTGGGACAGCAGCAGCTGGAAATGGCAAGAGAGAGGAATTCAAGCAGGAGCTCCAAGCCAGCCTGTTGTTTCCAGCCTTATTTTCAACAGCATCACAGAGAGGAATGGGCCAACAGCAAGAGGACAAGCTGCTCTTAAGTCCGTTTTCTGTTTTCCAAGAGGTTTTTGGAGGCCCTTCACAACAAACAAAGCAGGTTTTTCCAATGTTGGTTACTTAAGAATAAAGATAGATTATTATCAGAACAGATATCATACTACCCTCCTTCTCCAAGGTCTGAAATAATTTATGGGTGATAATAACCAATTATTTACTGGTGGAAGAGATCATGCTCCTAGCTTGCAGCTTTTGAAGGTGCCCCACACTACTGCAAAAAGATAAATCAGTATGTGATAAGAATGAATGCTGCTTTTCAGCTGATTTTCTGCTGGTAATGTGAAGGATTTTCTGCTCAACTAACTTGGATTCTCAGCCATACCTAAGGTAACAGATCCCCTTAAGAAACTTCTGTACATACCCTTTGTCTGGAAGTGCCACCTTTGACGGTATTTTTATCAATCTATTGATCCATTCTGTGTTTCTCACATTTTAGCACATGAAGCCTCCCTTCTTACCTGCCATCAAGGAAACAGAAATATCCATGAATTCTTTTTTGTTCCTTCAGACTTTCTTCTGGATAGTCATGCCACCCACTGTTCTCTTTTCTCCTTAATGTTATGCCTTTTAGAAACTCCTTTGTGCAGAAGATCTTTGTTCTTTACTCTCAGAGCAAATACCTTTCCTTGCTCCCTGTGAAAACTACATTCCACGTGAAGCCAGTCCCGGAGCTGTTCCATGAAGGGCCACCTCTCCTGGCTGGGGAAGGATTCCAGCTGAGCCAGCCCCCACCTGCAGGGCCCCCGGCACATAACCTGGGCCTCAGGCCAGAGCTGGCAGAAGAGAGTGAAGAGAAATCCAAAGAAGTGGGATGGAAAAGCTGCCTCCAAAGACAGCACTTAGTGCTTAACCACCCTTTTCCTCCCTCTGTCCGTGCAGAGAGAGCAACGGGAGCAGCCCTAAAAGCTTGGGCAGTGCTTTCCAAAGGCTGCCTGGGGGACCCCGTTTTCTCATTAAATATAAGGGAGAATAAATGGAAAGAGAGGCTCCTCAGGACTGAGCTGAGCTCCAAACTGCAGGACGGTGCCAGAATTGCCAGGGACAGAAATAAGTTGGCAGTTTCTAAGCGCAAGAATTGCACAGATGCCAAGAGGGAACCTGGAGCATAAAGGGGAACTAACACAGACTAGGACCACAAAAATGTTGGAAAACGAAATTAGGAGGGAATAACAAGGCACCAGGTGAAATACACAGGATAAATTGCTGAGGCTGCTCAAATGCTTGGCCCATTATACTGGGCAGGATCTCTTGTGAAGCCTGGACTGAGCTCTCTCCCACACTGTCTCAGGGAAAGAAAGAATAGAGGAGGTGTATTTTTCACCTTCTCTATCCTTTTCTTTTGATTGGTGCAGTGGAAACCACTTGGGCCTACCCAGGTGAGAGGGACTAAAACAACAGCCTGGTGAAACAGTCACAGGTGCCACGGGCTCATGTGTTAATAAACAGGATTTCTGCTAACAACACTTCAAAGACCAAATTCCCAGCCCTCTCACTTCTACTACCTGCTTGGAAAAAAAAAAAGGTGCTGTTTTCAATTACTGTTCTTCTTAGAGGAGAAATATCTCTACAGCTAAGGGCAATTTCTGCCTCCTGTACTGCAGTCTCTCATCACGGGTTTCATGGTAAAACTGAGTAATGCTCACCCGTGGAGCCAGGCGCCTCCGCACTGCAGGGTTTGTACAAAACCTCACCTTACCAGCATCCGAGCACTTCAAAAGATTTAAAGAGCAAGCCACCCCACACGCACACAGCTTCCTTGAAACCATCCTCTCCCTCCAGCAACATGCACACCAAAAGCAGCAGTTTGGAAGGGCAATGAAATAAACAGGTTGCTGGTACTGTTTCACTTAGTTAAGAAAATAAAAAAACAAAACCCAAACAAAAAACAAAGGATATTTCAGGTGCTACAGATGTTAAATAGTAAGAGGCTGACCTTCCAGGATAACTGATCAGAAATAAAGCCAGCGAGATTAGTTTTCCAGTTCAGTTTGACATATGCAGAATAAGAAATATCCCAACAAATAAAATAATTTTAATTCTCCTAATTTTCTACACCAAGCAAGAGAAAATGACTTGATAGTAGCAGGAATATTCCTCATCTACAGATTACCCACCAGTGATCTGCCATCTCACTCATGGAACTGTTAGAGACTGCTGAAGCTCATAACAATGCCAGACAAAGCAACAAAAAGCCTCCCTGACACCAGCAAATTTTGAGTACAGAGGGACCACCTCTCCTTACACCATTATATCTTATTTCTAACATATCAAATTAGACCACCTGAAAAATAAAAGCTGAAGCAGTTGAATTCAGCCTTAACACTCCTTGTTACATACAGATAGAAGCCTTAGATTATGGTATAACCTGAACATTACATTTATACTTTGTACCTTATGGTACTAGCTAAAGCACTGCCTTTTTAATAGAAAGCATAAAAGAAGAACAAATTAAAAATGTGAAGAAATAGCAAATTTCATCCAAATTTTCATATTTTATAATACTGTATATTTGTGGAGAATGTGCTTTTTAAGATCTAAGACTGACAGCCTTAGATAAGAAATACTTTGTATATCACCTTCCCAAACAAAGCATAAATTTTCCATAAATTATACCCCAGAAAAACATATCTTTAGACATCAGCTTGGGTGAACCCTGAAAGGAGACGCCATAACACAGCCTGGACAACAGAAGCTGAATACACAAAATAAGAAATTTGGTTTAATACATGTTAGTAGCTTAACAAAATAGACTGACAAGTTATCTAAGGGGGCTACGTGATCCAAAATTTCCATTATTTTTCATTACAAAACAATAACCAAAAATGTATTTCATGTTTTATTTATTTGATCCATCGCTGCTAACTCTGAAACCATTTCATTAACCTCTTTAGTGAAAAAGAAGGTAACATGGATAAAGTACCCCTCAGATTGCCAAAGCATTAGAGCTGATACTGCCTTTCAGCTCAGTGGGTTGAGTCAGCTTTTGCCTTGTGTCTGGTTTTGTGACTGTGGAGATTTAACCTTTGTGAAGTGTTTTGAGCACAGCAAGTGTCAAGTCCTTTCCTCTGACACTGATCACAAATCCAAAGCAGGTGCATTCATGGGTAGTGTTTCATACTAGCAATGGAGACAGTGCTTGTAAGGGTCCTATAAACCCCTTAAATCTCTTTACTTCACATGATCTACAATTCTAGTGAAACAAATGCAAGAAGAAAATGACCAAGTTTTTCCAGTTGCTTTTCAGAAGCAAAGCATATCTGGAGATATATAAAGGAGTCTTTGCACACAAAAAAAACCCCAAACCAAATCCTAAAAACCATTTCTGATTTTCTTATTAGAGTCTTTTCTCCATCAGAAACTTCTTGTGTCTTCAAAACTAGTGTTTTTTTCATCAATTTCTTTTACAGAACTGTTTCTCTGCTCTTCCTTCCCTTTTCCCAGGGGGAGCAGTGGCTTCACTGATCATGTGCCTCAACAGCTCCTGATTAATTCTGATAGACAACCAGCAGTTAGCTGGCACATCATCATCACCACCACCACCACCATCGCCCTAGGATGAACAATAATCTGCCTCACCATCTGCTCCCAAATTTATTTTTAACCAGCCCCTGGTCCCTCCAGTGGCAGGAAGGGCAGCCCTCCCCTGGAAGTGCTGTGTGGGAGGTGCTGGCAGGGGCCGAGGGGGGACTGTCCAGACACACATCCCTGAGCACGGCAGTGGACGGGAAGCAGTTGGATAAAAGCAGCATCCCAGGAAGGCAAAAGGGCTTCTGCACCAGAGGGGCAATGCCTGCTGGTTTTTTAGTTCCAGGGGCGAGTTAGATGTGGTTAATTTCAAGGTAACAGCTTTTTTGATCAGCTCACCTCTGAAAGTTAAAACCACGCAGAGTTCACGGGCAGACACGGCCCCAGGGGAGCTGTGCTGCTGTGCCAGTCAGTGTTTGGCGTGTCCCCGGTGTAGCACAGGCTACGTTCAATAATTTGCTGTCAGAAGGAGCACCAAGGTGTTACATCTCCTGGGGGAAAGTGGCTGGAGAGTGGGAAAAAGACACGAGCAGAGGCTTGATGAAGGCACAGGGCAGTGAGGAGGTTCATTTTGTAACTGCATGGCCTTGCTCCCCACCTTCAGGCACTGAAGGTGGCAATTACAGGGTCACTGTGGCTGTGTCACTGCTCACAAGTGTCACCAGCAAACTCCCTGTAGACAACATCATGTGTGGGAACTGGTGTGTTGTAATAGAGAGAAGAAGGAAATCAGGTGGAACCTAAACAGCTGGTGAAGCAAGTTCCACATCTCTGATACACCATCAGCAAGATCTCATGATGATTCCCCAGAGAAAAGAGGAAACTTGAAAGGAAGGCTCTGGGGTATGAAGAACTCAGAAATCAGAGTCAAAATCTCTGAAGGACAAACGTAAAGAGTAAAAAGATCTGAGAAAGAACAGAAACATGGATGGACCTTAGCATGTCTCCAGGTCCAGCCTCTTGCACAAATGAGGGCAATCAGACCTGATTGCTCATGAATTTATCTACTGATGTCTTGAAATCTCCCAAGGGTGGAGACTGCACATCTCTGGGAAGTCAAAGTGAAAAGGCCATTCATCAGTTTAGACTCTCTTGTCCACCAACCTGACATCACTGTGAATATCCTGGCTTTGTCTCCTTGGAGATCTCATAATTACAAATGCTGAAGAACAGGTATTAGATGTGATGCAATCTGATGTTGGACTGTCCAGGAAAACATCCTCACCAGGGAGAAAGGTTACAGACAATAAGGATGATGCACAACTGAAAAATATTCTCAATATTCTCAGTGAGCAGGCATCAATAATTTGGTACCAGGTGGGAATGAAGCAAGGCCCTGATCACAGTTAGTATTTTCTAGTGAGTGTCAGATAATTTTTTTATTAATTTAGCTCACAGTTTAAAGGGTAGGGCTTATCAGTGCTTTAGGAGACAGGACTGCCATTCCAAATGGAGAAATGCTTGGAGTAAGTACAAAGAAATTCAGCACAGATTGGTAGAAAATACCATACTCGGGTTAGGGGAAAAAAAAAAAAAAAGAGAGAGAGAAAGTAAAAAGAGAAAAAGAAAAAAAAGGGGGTGACCAGAAGGGGGTAATTGTTTTGGTCACACACTGCAAAGAACCTCAGGTTTATAACAGAGGACAAAGCCAGGGACCAAACTTCTTGTGCTGCAAGGAAAGCAAGAGAAAAATCTGGCAGCTATGTATATTAATAACTATGTTGTGCATGACTATGACTGTTACTCTCCACAGTATGTTACCCTGCTTTATTCTTTCCTATGAATATCTCCTCCTGATAAACCAGGTGCAGCTTCATGTTCCATACTTGAAGATAGGGACCAAACGTAAAAATTCCAAATGAACAAAATGACACAGCACACATTTCATTAGGGAAAATTTGGAAAGACAGACTTGTTTTGTTTTAAGAAGGTGGTGGCAGAGAACAGCAAATTTTGGGTATTACAGTAATGAAAGCAGTGACAAACTGTTCTTTCATTTCACACATACATAAAAAGATTACTCACAGCTTTAATTTGGGGGTAAAAAACCCCTTTAGTTTAGTGTATGATGAAAAACTGAGGATAAGAAGCCTGGAAAATGCTAGCTGTGGAGGTTAAATTTACCCTGCTTTGGAGAAGGATGATGATACGGCTATCTCTTCTAGCCCTGCACCGTTTCTGAAAATAACCTTCAGCAGACTCTGAAATGCAGATACTGTATACTCATTCCCTGTTTTGTATCTACTTTTCAAAGCAGAAACACACATAATGTTTTTAAAGCCACAAACACAAAATTGACAAACAAGTAGGAAAAAATGAAACAGAACTTCCCTCCCACCACTGAGGGCTGTTTAATAAATAGAATTGTTAACAACATCTTTCCTTGGAAAATTTGATTCTGCATCATCATCCTGGTTCACAAATGCCGTGCCTCGTTTCACGCTTTCTCCTGGACATTTTAATCAACAGATTGCCAGTTTTAGACTATGTTTTTCCACTATGTTTATGCTGGAAGCCAGTGAGCCAGGGTCACAGGAATTGAAAGGCACCAGAAAGCACACCCCTGTACGATGATCCATTCTCCCTTGCCTCCTTGTTAGTTCCAATAACTGATATCTTAATACCCCACAGAGCCTGAATGCCTTTCTTGCTGGGACTGCAGCAAACACCAGCACCTTACACATGGACTGACAGACCATCTGCTAACCTGCTCAAGTCCAAGTCCCAGCTGTGGTTTTTTTTTCTTTTTTTTAACAGGTTATTTTACGTCTGACTTGGCACTGACCTTCTCTCGATGCTCTTGTCCTGTTTATCCAGTCTCCAACAAATGAAGGCTGAAAGTAGAGTAAAAAACTTGCAGGTTGATTCCTATGACAAATTCTTGTTGCTCACATTTCTTTTCTCTTGCTCCCAGCACACTCCCTTACCAGGTGTGCTGTGGGACACACACTCACCCTTTGGGAGACTGGACAGAGTGAACTTGCAGATTTCAGTGCTGGAAGGGAGCTTAATCCAACTTGGATCCATTTAAGCAATGCCCACTAAAAACCCCAAACCAGTGACATGCTTGATCCTTCCCATTTTAAAGCAGTTTCAGGGGTCAAGACAAGAAGTGCACAGGAGGAATTTTACCTTTGTACTTGAAACACCGTACAGAATCTGAGCCAAGGTATTTGTGATCTGTTTGCTATTCGTGGTTTTAGGGAATCAAAATATAAAGCACAGATAAATAATAATGACTAGCACAAAACTATCCAAAGTGATAAAGTTTGGTTTCACAAACAAGTAGTTTTATTAACAAATAGTTTTCTTAAAGAAAACAAAACCCTGTTAGTTTTGTAGGACAGCTGCATTGGACTGTTCTACACAGGAGTTTAATATATACCAGACCATGGGTGAGCTTAGCTTTAGTTGGTGCCAGTTTAATAAGTTTCAGAATGAAACTGGCATTTCTACGGTGCACATGACAGGTAGAAGGAATTCCCACTGAACTTAGGACACTTAAAACCAGAGGAGAACATCAGGGCTACTGCTCTGCACAGCTCCCTTCACTGGCAGCAGAGAGAAAGATGCTCTGTTTACAGTTTTCTTCTGCCTCAAGTGTCCATGTCTGCTCTGTAAACGCCTAAAATTGGGAAAATTAATTGTCTTGTGTCAGTGCCCATGCTTGGGAAGACAGTCTTCCCCTCTATCCCAATTATTGAGTTCTATTACTGGACTATTTCCTACTGTTCTGCAAATACATTTTTTAACAAAACCATTGTTGATGCTAATTTTGGCTTCCTTCCAAAGCCTTCAAAAGAATATGAGAGTTATCTGCATCAGTTTCCTGAGCTGTGTTTTACTTTCATTTTGGCAGAATTAACTAATGAGTAGTGCCACTCTAAATATCATATTTTGCAGCACAGGCAGATGAAAGGTTCTACAGTTTCAAACAGTGGCATCAGAAAGAATATAACAATATCCCAGCTTTTCAGGTTTTCTTTGAGGATGATAATTTACAAGTCTGAACTCAGAGTCTCTTCCTAGGTTTGTCACCAAGTTCTTTCCAGTTAGAAACAGCTCATACACCTATCCCTGCAATTTATTTACATTTACATATACTTTCACAAGACCTCACTAACACTGTCAGCTGAGTTGCTGAGACAATTATTAGTTCTTTTTTAATGAATTAATTTAGCTGCCAATAGTGCCAGCATATTTTAACATTCCACATGAAGAAGCAGCTTAGTGCAAGCATACACTGATACAGCACACGAGGCAGCAAAAACTCTTTTGCAGAAAAACAATATTGCATTTCTTCAGAGAAGAATGGGCATGTGCAGATTGTGCCAAGAGCTTATGTGCAGAAGAAATGAAGTTGCAAATCTACCTAAACAGTGCTAATTTATTGATTTTTTTTAATATCAGTTTTTCACTCTTCTTAAACCCAAGCCAGAAAACTGTTTAGATATTTCATGTTCATCACGGCAGTAACTTCTAGAGTCTGATGTCAACAGACTTTTTACTCTGCCTTGCATCCTGAATTTTTGATTGTATACATTTTTGAAAAATCTAGGAAACAGTATTATGAGTACTTCTCTATTCCTCTATTTTTTGCAGAAAAAGTTTCCATCAAAAAAAATATCTTCCCACACAGACAAGCATCTTCCTTTATTTACATATTTACTTGTAATCCAAGATCCTATCACTTTGGTTGGCTTTTCACAAAAAACTCCAACTGATTTTGCCTCACTCACAACAACCTGAGCAATGAAGAGATTTGTTCTGCTTCCATCTGAACCCACAGGGATGTTCTGCCTTAGAGCTAGGACGAAGTGAGGAAACAGAGAATAAAAACAACAGCAAAATCTCAAACCACACAACCTTGCTCAGCTGCAACCTGCGGCCTTAAGAAGAGAAGAGCTTTTAATGGGAAGCAGTCACAAAAGTAATCACTCGTTATCACTGCAATAATCTCACTTCTCCTTGGGCAGAAGATGAAGAACAGCACGACAGAGTTAGTGGCATCCTCATCTGTGTGCTCCAAGGACTTCCTTTCAGTAGTTCATCATGGAAGAGTCACAGTGATCCTTTTCATCTGATGCACGTCCCAAGGGATGCACAGAAACACCTGAGACGGGTTAAAGATGCCACAGAAATCTCAATTTCACAACGGGGCAGGTGTGAGGAGTTCACTTCAGGGTCAAGGAAAGCCAGACAAAAGATTCCAGTAGAAGGAAGAAGAAAAATTTAGATTTTTGACAAAAGCAGTCAGCAGGAGATCAAGGTGCTTTATTAAAATCCAAGCAAGTCTTCTCAAGAGCACAAAACACTGCCTTCCAAATTAATAAACAAACCCAGAGTCTGATTTAGCCCTCAAATAACAAAATCATAATGCTCTGGATTAAAAAAAATGGATTAAAATAACTTTTTAAAAAAAAAAAGAACGTGATATGGGGTAGGGACTGGAAGTTGTCTTTGGAAAAGAGGAAATCTGAAGCTCCAGATCACTTTTATGACTGCACACCCCCTCAGTAAAAAAACTTTTGAGCAAACTATAAGAATATTTAACATTATAAATTATATATGTAGTACTGTAATAATATGCTATATAAAGCATGCCCAAAACCAGAATTAGGGACAAGATAAAGATGGAAAAGTGGTTTAGAAGATTTTTATTGATGTTACAAAAAATTTTTGCTTAGTATTCCTCCCACCTTGATGGATTGTTCTGCATGCACCCCACTTTGGAGGCTGCTCTGGAGGCAGATGGCCTTTTCTCCTCCTTCCTACTTCCAAGGACATTATCTAATCTCTTCCAGCTCCGTGAGGAATTGTGTTTACCTTGAGTTAATGCACAGAGAAATAACAACTATTATGACAGTGATCCAGTGACTGGAATTCAGGATTGGGAAAGGGTGGAAGACAGCTGAGACTCAGCCCAGTTTGTTGGGGGTTATAACACAGTCAGGAAAACTGGATATTGGTGAAGCTAAAGCATGGGAGAGAATTTACTCATAAGGAAGGAACTGATCAGGGGTATGAGTTAGTAGAGGAAAAAAAAAGTGAGCCAAATGTTAAGTTTCAGAGAAAGATAATGAGATAACCTAAAGGATAATGAGAAAAGTGGAAAGCAATCTATTCTGGTTGGGAGAAGAGATAATCTTCAACTGTTCTGGGTGCTTATCAGCAAACTAAAGAAACATTGTCCAGATAAATCAATCATAAAAAGACTGCACACCTGGTGTGCAGTGGTGGAGAACACCACTTTTAGAAAAAACATCATTCTAATGTTAGCCTTAGAGGGCATTTCAAGAGTCTATCCTGGTTCACTTCAATTTCCTACTTTCTCCTAAAGATTTTCAAGGTAGACCCTTAGGTGCAATTTGCTGTGTGCTAACGAGACAAAACTGGAAAAGGTGGCAAATCCTCAGTAGAAGATGGAATGAAATGAAATCAACTGGACTGAAAAACTGTCTCTATGAATTATATAAATTGTCATTAGTCAACAAGATGATCTTTAGTAAAGTTCAAAGCATCCATTTATTTTTATTTTTTCCATACCTACACTTTCTATACTGCCTAGAGATGATGGCTGTGAGCCTTATAAAGGCTCCTTCAGATGGGCAGAACAGGTATAAAAACAATATCCCCTCTCACCACTCAGACTCTGCAATACTGGGGCACCTACAAAGACTGATACAGATGATCCAAATATCACACAGGATATTCTCAAACTAACTTCTGACAATTCCAAGTTTTAACTGCTGTAACCTGAAAAGGCGTATTGTAAATTATATTAAAAGGATTTTGCATCACAGCTGACAGCAGATCTTAAATGGTCATCACAAGCTGAGGAATCCATTTTTGACACCACAAAATTGTACAGCACACTTGTAAGCAAACACTGCCATTACAGTAAAGAAAGTGAGTTTATATAGCCTTAATTAAAAAAAAAATCAGTAAATACATATTAAAAAATGTTATTGCACAAATTCTCTTGCAGGCAGTGATCTGAGGAGAAAACAAACAACAGCTACAAAAATTAATTCTCAGATTTCCAAACCCGATTTCCTGTCTTTCAGCATTCAGCAGCTTACAGGGTCTTAATGCTCTTTCAAAACTGATTATAAACAAACATACGGACATTAATTGCAAATCTCTGAGCCCTCTCGGGGAGTTTCAAAGAGCAGGCCCGCTGTGCTGTTTACTTGCATTTGCTTTCCCTCTCCTTAAGCAGGCACTCATGCTTGGTGCCACAAATGCTTCCATCAGAGCAAGAGGAGCTGGCATGGCTCCAAGGCAAAATGCCATCTTGCTATTAGAAATGCACCAGAGTTGATACAAGTGAGCTAATAAAGGAAATTCAAATAAAAAGGGGTTAAGAGAAGCAAGCTCTTATTCCTTTTTTTCTTTTTTCTTACAGGTGCAAGAGCAGCAGTGCTCCAATGATGATGAATCTGAGATATAACTCATTACCTGGACTCTGAAGAGGGAGAAGCAGGATAATATGAAGCAGTATAAATGACCCATTTAACAAGGTAACAAATTCTCTTTCAATCCAAGAGAGCGGTGAAAGACAGAAGAACCCCAGAAGTTCGTAAACATTAGTTAATAATTTTGTCATCTAGCTAAATATAAAGACAAAATCTCAGAACAGTGCTGAAGAGCAGCAGAGACTCATTGGTATTTATGAAGTATTGGTCTTACTCACATGGGATACAGAAACTCAGTTGCAGAGAATTGGAGCTGCACAAAAAAATATTTGGTAGAAAAAATTCCGCTTCCAAAACTGTCAGTCTAACCAGGCAAACGGAGCAAATGTGAGGAAAAAGTGTTAAACATTTCCCATCTGGAAGACAGAAAACCTAAATAATAAGTGATAAAGCCTTGTTGAAGTTTAAGCTGTGCTATCTAAACAACGCAGTCACACCCAAGGAGCCTTTAGGAGGAGCTAAAATGCTGATGGGCACAGGTCAAACTCAGGCTCAGGCACATCTCACATCTCCTGTGCTTCCACCACTGCAGCTGCTCTCCCTTCGCTGCAACCTCTGCAGTCTGGAGAACACCCAAGGCAGCACATCCTGAGCACTCCAGCTCCTGAATGAGTACCACAGGTCAGGATAACCACGGGGATCACGTTTTGGGAGCAAATACTACACTGCTGAGAAACACAGCAGCCAAAATTCTTGCCCTGAAAGCAGCAAGCTCCTCTCAGCTTTACAAGTTTAATGTGGGTCATTAACTTCCAGCTCCAGGTAGATCAAGAAGAATTTTGTTCCTCAACAAAAACATTCCAGATGTTCAGTTATCACATAAAAATATTTGGGTGATAGTAAGCGGCTCAACTGTGTCTTGAGAACACACAGATTTCCTTGAGCTGAATTCTTTAAAATGCAAAAAAGGATCAAGTCAAGCACAGAAGCAGCCCCAAGTTTTACCTGATAAGAGTGTCACATACAGCAGGTAGGAGAAATATTTCCACTTTTTTCATCAGCTGCTCTGACATTTTAAAGATTTTTCCACCAATATTTTTACACAGCCAATTTAATTACAGCTCTTACTGTTTTCTCCAATGAAAAGAATGCTAGGTTCTGTTTGTTTTTAAATTGATGTGGTCTGTTCCCAACAACAATCATATATTCATGTGATCTTGTTCACAAAGCAGGAAGAACCACTGAGACTGCCATCTCTGTTTCAGCTTGAGTGAAGATTGACAAATCACCTAATCCTTTGTCTTTTATGGCAAAGTTACATCCTTGTTCTACCCTCACTGCTTTTTAGGCTTCAGGGTAGATAAGCAAACCCCTTTTTAATCAGTTTCAGCAGCTCAGTGCAATTATTATGGAAATTAAAAAGGTATCTCTTCTTTCAACTCCAACCAATTACATTCAGAAGTTGCTCATCTCTTTGCAACTTCAAACTACAGCATTCAACTATTCCCATAATCATGGACATTAGGAGTTTATAGATTCCAGTCATGCAGTAGAACTACTAAAGGCATTTATCTGTTTGTCAACAGGGTTGTTTTCAGAAGCAGTGTAGTTCAGCTCTTTTCCCCAGCCTGAAGTCAGCTCATACTGTTTCAGACTAACAGCAAAGGGAATGCAGACAAGACAGCCTGCTCCAGCACCACCAAAAACCTGATTATTATTAGCCACTTGTATTAACTCATCTTGAGTCCCCAAGAAGAAACAAAAAAAAAGTGATACTAAAACCAGTAAACAGCCCAAGAGGAAGAAAAAATTTGCCTGTGAAGAGAGAAAATGCTTCTTCCATGATGCAATTTTAGACTGGCATTTTCAGAACAGTTTTGTATTATTGAGCTTTCTCTCCTGCTCTGTCAAAGCAGCTGCCTCCTTCCTTCTGACACCCAGGTTTCTTTTAATCACTGAAGATAGAATGCTGTGTTCTGATGAAATGCCCTTCCTGGCCATCGCTGGTAGAGAGAATTAAAAGCCTTGCCAACCCTTTTGAAGTGCAAATCTTCACGAAGTAGGTTTCAAGCCTCTTGTTATTGTTGCCTCTCTCAGAAGAGCACCATTTAGATGGAACACTGAACTGTTTACTTCTAAAATGCTTCTTGCCTTGCACTTGGGATCCCATGATCTCTGCCTGCACTTCCACTCCCCTTTTTCTGCATTCCCAAATCTCACATCGTTCAGGAAACAAAAAAAAAAGCAAACCAAAACCAACTTGATAACTCTAGATTGCCAAAAGCTCGTTCCTCGAGCGGCAGAATCGTTTTCCTGAACGTGGGTCGACGGGTTTTGTTTCTTCAAGCTCTGTGCCTGAGCTGAGTGTGCTCTGGAAGACACAAATCTACACAGGATGGGCACACTTGAGCCCCCAGCACCCCGGGAGAAAACACCCCCGGCTCCATCACTCTGATCTTACCCTGAAAGCCAAAAAAACAGCAGCTCTTTCCTGGCCAAGAACCAAGAACAGCTACACAAAGACAGTCCAGGGCGCAGTCAGCAGTTTAAAATACATTTCTCTGGAGCACTGTAGAGGATACAAGTTAATAAGCTCTGCCAGGGGGCCCCAGCAGGTTATCAGCAGAGAATGAGGCATGCAAGGTGCTCTAAGGGCAAAGCAGTGCTGTAAGCCAGCTGTGAAATAGCAACTTGATCACACGTTGCAATGTGAATGTGGAAAAGTCCCTCTATGTATTCATTTATTGACCAGAGCTTAGGCAGTAAACAGGGGAAAAGTTAAGGTATCCACCGAATTTCCTTCATAATTTTGTAACATAAACCTACGCTTCATGCTACGATTTCCCCATCCTGATGAGCTGGATTTGCAATTAGAGAAGGGGAACGATTTAACCTTTAATGTTTAAAAAAAAAAAAAAAAAGCAGTACCTTAAGAACATTTTTTATATTTACTAGAGGAAAATTATTTTTTATATTATCTAGAGGAACACCACGTTGCTCATTCATCTCGGTGCACAGATCATTTTTAGCTCAACTAAATTAAAATTACTGTAATATAATTTTTAAGCAAAGACATTTCTCTTGAAAGGTAAATTAAACATTCAAAAATTGGACTGCATGAGACACACATCAAATTACTGGTAATTCAGAAACATCAGATGATTTAATATGTATGCACTATAAACTGGAAGAAAGGAATCCTTGCCTCCTCTCCAGAAGCTATTTCTGCTCCAGCTCATATGCACAACCTCAGCAGCTCCGAGCTGACAAGAGTTCCTCCTTTGGTTCTACTGTGGATAAATTAAACCAAACACTGAGCTGAGAAAAACACAACTGGACAGAGAGATCATCCAGAGAAAGCCCCGTGGGAACCACAGATTAGTATTTTTTTTTCTTTCAGTCAAGAAGACAACACCAAAATATCAACTGAGCCAACACAGCAAACCCTTGAATTGCACCAACACAAGTTCCAGGATTCTCCATGAGCTGTGATCTGACTTACAGATGGCCTGTGCCTAAAAGAGCAACACCCTTTGGAGATGATACTGCCAAGGATGCAGTTTCAAAAGAACAAGTCACTAGAATAAAAGAAAGGAACGCTGCAGTTCAGCTTTCATCACTATAAATGGCTTAGCAATATTCACAGATTTTACAGAGATCTTCTTGCTGCAATCTATTTCAATTTGCAAAGCAAAGAGAAGTTAAAGTGATAACCTTTACTTGAAGGGCAATCACTTCTAGTACTTCAAACAATAAAATGCCCTTTGCAGATTAAAAAAAAAAAAAAAATATTAAAAGGCATCAATACTGTAAGTCAGGGCATGCATTTATCAGACAGGTACTCTTACTCTGAGGAAAACATGCATTAATTCTGATATGTTTTTCTCAGTTTTCCTTTCCCTGTGTCTCCGAGCCTTATCAAGCTGAAGCAGAATGAAGCTGACAGGAATACTCTTGGAGATTTTGCCAGGAGTTTGAATAGAAATAGAAAAACTAAGCGGAGCATGGACATTTTCCTTCTGCTGGTGTTTGCCAAAAGCTCTCAGTGGCAGCGCAGACAAACAAAATGTGCTTGTAGAGTCAAGGAAAAATCACACTGATGGGTTTTTGTGCTCTTGGAAAGCCAACAATGCTAACAAAAACACGAAACTTCACAGAATGTGAAGTTGTTCAAAGCAGAACTGCTCTGGATCCTTTCTTTTTCCAAGGAAGTTTTAGTATGCCTGTTTACATTCAGACTTGCCAAGCCCTCATTTTGGCTGGTTAAAAGCTGTAAATTGTTGTAGTAGCATCATCTGGCACATATATGGCACTACACGACAGACAGAGCTCTGCAGAACGTCTGAGAATCACTGAAGTCAAAGGACAAGAAACAACAGCATAAAGATCAAACAGGACTGGCTACACTGTGTGAATATATAGAATAAATAGCTCCATGTGGTTGGTTTATTTTTTTTCTAGTGGCTGGAAGGGACAGAATACAAAGAGAGATGTACAAGAAATGGACACAAGAATTCCCCAAGAAAGGATAAGGGAAAAAAGCAGGGAAAAGGAGAAGCATAATAAAAAAATTAACAAAATAGATAGGACAAGCTCAAAAGTAATTTGAATCAGATGAGGAAGTTTTGAAGCAAACACGGAACTTGCCTGAAGAAGTGGGAATTCAAAAGAAGAGGAGAAGACAGATGTGTTCTGAGCAGCTCACTGGGGATGAAGTGAGGAGCTGAGCACTCAGGAGAAAAGGCAGTAGCTCCAGAAGTCAGCACACAAGACCAAAGGGAAAAAATGAAAGACTAGTCAAATTTCAAATCTCAGAAACGCAGCCCAAACCATACAAGCACTCAGCTGCACACAGGCTGCCTGAATGTGATATTAAGTTGCCTGTGACAGGTACAGAAAATCAGTGTCTTGAATGTGTTATGAGCAATTCTGTTAGGAAGTGCACAAAGGACATGCAAGAGGCTGACAGTGGAACAAGGGGGTTAAAATTATATTCAAGGTGTTGTCTTTCCTTCTGTAAAACCGATACTGTCACCTTCGATTTGTTCTTCCCAAATTAAATTTCTTATCAGTACACGGAATAAGAAAGGCATCCACACACACAGCGTGTGACCATTGCAGGGCAGTTACAGGAACAGCTAAGCACCCCCACAAAATCATTCACCAAACCAGGAGCAAACTGTGCAAGGACAAAGAGCAGACAAGTAATTAACTGCTGTGATTTCCAAAAGCAACAAAATATTTCAGTGATTACGGCTGTGATGAAGAACATCCCGACAATCCATCACCTTTCTGATTCACATTATCCACTTGTCTTCCAACCTTTTCTTTCCATTACCAGTCACACTTTATCTAACTGAATATTATTGTGAGGACACAATGTACAGAAGGACATGAGAGATCAACTGTAATATCACAACACAATGGTAACATTAACATTTTTCTTTCAGAGTAACAAAAATGAAAGAAACACAAGATTGGGTAAAAATTATATTGCAAAGGTGGAAGAGAGCAGTGGAAAACCTTTATCTTGCCTTGCACTTTCTAACATCAAATTCACTTGCTGCACTGGTAAGTATCCCAACACAGTTTGGTGTTTAGAATACCTCCGAAAATCCAGGGCTCGGTATCAGTGTGATGCACTGCAGAATCTCATTTCTGCCACTCCTTCATCCACCTCACTCTCCCTTTTGCAGTTTCTAGTCACACACTTTCTTTCAAACTGACCTTGAATTTGACACAACTCCAACACTACACGAGATTTCCAAATATGATTAGGGTATGAGAATAGGATACATTAGAGACCTTCTCCAGCCAGATCCAATTAATCAGGGTACAAAAGCACACGTCCACGAACATAATTTCCAGTGTTGTGACATTCCATAGATTCAGGAAGCCAAGCCCATCTGCAGAGAGAAAAGACAGAGCCCTCTGCCGGGTGGGAAAGGCAGCTCCTCCTCCTGGCCTTCCCCCGCACTCCACTGAACGCACGTGGGTGGATTTCCTTCTCCAAACATCCACTCCACAGAACGCTATGGAGTTGTTTAGACTGAGCTGCGATTCAAGGGATTGGCCTGCAGAACCCAAACTGCTGCAGTTTCTACCTTTCACATCGCAGACAAAAACATTCTTCCCATAGGTTTAAGAGATTAATGCAACACTGTGTCTGTAGGTGAAACAGGAGAACCCAGCGTTCCCCTGTGCCCGAATTTAGCAGTGGTATTCACATCCCTCATCTCACCAGGATGGCTTTCCTTACTGCTCCTCAACTAAACTCTTTCCTTGTGCACCCCCTGATCTTGTTCAGGGGTGATGAAATACCAGAGTATGGTCACACACAGCAGATGATGGCACAAAGGAAAGGCAAGGATCGAGTGCTTATACTAGGATATTCCAAGAAAACAACAAACTTTTTCCTTTCTCAGCCATCCTAGCTGAAGGACACAGCTAGAAGTAATGCTTGTCATTCATCAGCATTATTTGTCTTTCTGTTTAACATGTTTTCCCTCCTGTAGATTATAAAACCCAAAAGTGGCTGCTCAGCCTGGAACAATCCACTCTGCGCCAATTCCCATCCATAGGCAAACTCTTCAACCACAAAGTTCTTCTAAGGTTTGCCCCAAGTTTCCATTGCAAACTTTTTGCACAATAAAATCATGCTGTATTCATGCTGTTTGCCTCTAAAACCAGGGGTTCCTGATATTGTTTCTTTGGAGGCAACATTAAAAAAAAAAAGCACCACAGAGGAGAAAGTGTGACAGCTGGAGAGATCTGTTCAAGCTGCTCCTGTAGAACGGGAGGAACTCTTGACCTGGGCACGCCATGCTCAGAGTTAACAGGCACTCACTCCCTGCTCTTACAGCCAAGCAACTCCCTCAGCACACCACGCATTTCTTTGCACTTTTGCAAAAATCTCCTTGTGAGTTGAAGCAGCAGAAAAACTCCAGGTTTTGGAATCATCTTGACTTTCACCGTCTTGCATCCTGTCCTTGAACTTCCTTCAAGTACCAGATAAGAGCTGTTCAACCTTTGACAGCAGAGAAAGTCTTGGGGGCTTTTTTTGGGTTGAGATATTTAATGGCAGGAAAAGGGACGGAGAAAAAGAAAAATCTTACAATGCTTTTAAAAACAGAGAGAACATACTCTCAAGGTAACACTTCTACTATTTAAAATCTACATCGAAAATTACTTTAGTGGCAAACACTACTCTGTTCAAAATATTTTTTTCCCAGTTAACTGAACAGCAGTCAAAGCATATCTGCACCTACATGCCCTGAAAACACATCCTTCTCATTATCAATTATTTTCTCTCAGCAGACTTGTGTTTACCCTCCAAAACTATCAATAATCCCATTTTCTGACTAAAAAATAAACACTTTGGTTTATTTCAGCATTATTCGGAGACGGAGTAAAGAACAGAGCCCAAAGAGAGCTACTTGACCCAGAAGAAACAAAGGTCTGCTAAATCCAAGAGGTAGACACAGATGTTGTGGTAAAAATTAAAGAGCTCTACAAATCCAAATTATAAACAGGCTCTCCATAAGCACCCTTAAATCACAAATTCCAGTGTCATGAACCACAGTCATGGAGTGGCTCTGGAAAACTCTTCACCCTCGCTAATAAGGAAGGGTAAGAGCAACTCTTCCAATTCTGCAACAACTGCTCAGAGTTTGCATTTGAGTTGTAGACAGAAAAGAGGAAAACAAAGCAGAACACAGGACATCTAAATCATACCCATCTCTGAATGACAAGGACTGAAGGCAGGCAGGGAAAGAGGGTATCTTTTCACAAAAATCTCTCCATTTAAGTGCAGCTTGGTCCAGACTGCAGCAGAGGATGCCTTCCATGTCCTACCTGCTCCATGGATTAACAGATTTTCGCCCTGCAGGTCTTTTAATTCACAAAGTTTTATCCACATAGCTGCGGTCTAAGAGCAGCTCAGGTCAGCTGTGACTGTGTGGCTTTCAGCTACCCTTCAGCAGTTGTACTGCCACAAGTTTCCATGAGTGGGAGAGATTTATCTTTAGCACTGACAGGAGCTAAAGACATTCTTGGAAAAGGATGGCTCTTCACTGTCTAATAAACCTTATTCCTCCACATGCCTTGACCTCATGAGCTTCCTCTGTGAAAGACCCAGGGGTCTCTCAAATCTTTTCTAGTACAGAATTCCAGAGCAGCAGGAACCATGCAGTCAACACATTCCACTGCAACATAAAGCAGACATACAACAGTATCATTGTGCACCATCTAGATCAAGTTATCATTGACTTAAAAAAAAATAAAATCAAGAGAAACAGAATATATATAAAATTCTAGGCAGGTATGTTCTTACTGAAAGTAACTGGAGGTACACTGACTGTCCTGTTATTTGCACAAATACTGACAGAACTCCCGGGAATTGCTGAGAAAACAGCATTCAGCCCTTTCCTCCATCAGAACATAAAACACTCCACGTGCCAGTGAATGATTCCACACCGTGGACACAGCCAGTGCCTTGTACTGCTGGCAGACCCTTGGCTGACCTTCTCAGTTGCAGGAGCACAGGCTGTGGTGACCAAGCTAAACCCCAGAGCTCTCTGCTCTGTCCTTACCTGCCTGCAAAACCACCATTTCCCTTCAGCCCAACACACGCAGCCTCAGCCACCAAGGATGGTGGTCAGCTGCGGAGGGCACGGAGAGTTTCTGTGCTCAGTGGAGAGCACAGAAATCCTGTGCTGCCACTGCTGGCTTGGTGCTCCACAAGGAAGCCATTTCTGCTCGGCGAGCTGCGAGGGATTTCATCAACAACTGGTTCTTAGTGGATTCTGCTTCTTTAGTATTATTTAGTATCTTCATGGTTGCTCAAGTTAAAGCGGTTTCACAGCTTTTTAACTTTGGAGGCAGAAAAAAGGGAAAATTATAGGCACTGAACATTTATTGGGTGTTTGCATTGGGCAGATTAAACATCAGTAACCCTAGATTAAAAGCTTCAGTGTTGCTAAATAGTCAATTTACAGTTTCTCATTATGTTAACTGACACAAGACATCGTACTTCAACGTATCCAAGAGCTCTCCTGACTCTTGTCCTCTTACTTTTCTGAAAAAGTAAAGTCAGGACAGAGAATTCAAAAGGAAAAAATTTAAAAGTAAATTAACACTTAACCATCTCTGCCTTGCCTCCCAGAATGATCCCAGATTACACTAGCAAAACAGAAGCTCATCAGGTGCAGGTGTTCTTCCTTTTATTCCCTGGCACAGAAGCACAAAGCAGACAATGACACCCAAGAAAGACTCTAATTTCATATGCATGAGACAAATAGGCACTTCCACCGAGACTTATACATGAATAAAATTCTTGTTTACTCCCAACCACAGACAAGTCCATAATTAATTTCTTTTAACTTTGGTGAGACTGCCTTGCACCGGGAAACAGGGCTGTGAGCTATAATGCACCAGGCTAGAGAATATTAAACACTAACAACTCACCTCCTGCACGACCAACTAAAATCAACTCTACATAATGCCCTCTCTGCAGACTACCTGGAAGTTTTACAGTTTACTGGCCAAGACCAGGTTATACTGAAAAGCCACCAGCTTCCAACAAGGACAGATTGCCTTATTCACCCTTGAGTGCGACGTCAATAAGACTTCCACTGTCACTCAGCAGCATTTCACCAAGATTCCCATCTATCTGTAGAAGCTCGCATACACTCCCTTCATCTTTTGCTCAAACATTTGCCACCTGCAGAAACAGAGTGCCCTCTAGCTCTGGCCAAACTCATTTTGAGAATTTTCCTAAAGCTCCTTAAAATCTACCCACAGGAGACAGCAAGAGCACGGTGTCGGCTGTAGCCTTACCCGTCCTGGGGTCAAACAGCTGGTTGGCCTCCAGGTCAGTGAAGGTGCTGAAGCAGATGGGGCACTTGAAGGAGGCGCGGTTGGTGGAGTCCCTCTCGTCGGTCTCGATCCGGCGGCGCATGTGGTCCAGCTTGTACTTGACCACGTTGACGAGCAGGTGGTAATTGATGAAGTAATAATTGTGGCGCGTGGTCTTGCCGTCGGGAGCCGTCTCCACCCTCATCCTGCACTTGATGAATTTGTCGCCCTTGAGGGTGTTGAGGACGGCTCTCAGCTGCTTCCTGTCGAACTTGAGGAGCTCCAGCATGTCCTCCTCCTTCACGCAGGCGTTCCTGATGAGGATGTCCAGAGCCAAAGCGTGCTCGATGCCGTAAAAGCCACGCACCACATATTTGGCAAGGCGCTTGAGAGCTGCCGGGACCTCAGTGAGGACGTCTGGGTCAGTCATAGCAGGTGCAGATCGTGAGCTTCATGTATACTACAAGGAAAAGAAGGCAGATGGATTCTTAGCTGGGGTTCTTAGATAGCCTTCTAACTTCCAAAGTTCTGATTTGTCTTAGAGGTACAAAAAGGATGGGTTTTCTCCATTTCCCCTTCCTAAGCCTTGTGCTGTCTCCTTAGGTGTCAGTAATGCTACAGAAATAGGAAATGGTACCTCTCACTCAAAGCAAAATGATGTAAAAGCCCTTCAAAAGCACACGAGAAATTAGTCCCAAAACATACAGCAGATTTCATTTGTATTCATCACAGCCAAAATCAAGACACACCGAATATGAAGCGATGATGTGTTTAAAAAAAGGAAAAAGTATTCCATGAAGTATCCTTTGAGTTAACCACTGCTTACCAGGCTTTCTGTGACAAGACAATCATTTCTAAGTACTCCATTTCTTCACTTTTCTTCACCGTAACATCAAATGTCACAAATGGTCACGACTATTAAAAACTTGACATACGTGACAACACGTATAAGATCACATACAAGGAATTCCTCCCATTGTCACCCCTGCCAGATTTAGCTCACAGACAACAGCAATGATTCAAGGGAAGAACAAAGTATTAGAGGTGCTTTTGAAATACCTATTCAGAATGTTGCACTTCCAGCTAACATCAAATAAGACCCTGAATTGTATTTTTCAGTATGAGTTTTCTATGCTAGTTTAGGGTATGAGTAGCCATTTCTTAAGCAAAATTTTCTTCTACTGAAGGCAACTCCCTAATTTCTGTTTTTTTGGGGTTTTTTTTAATAATTGTTATGCAATTTTTACCTGTGAACTGATACATTAAATTGCAAAACTCTGCCAATCTCAATTTTCACCTCCATTAGATGCTTCACACACTGTATACATCCTCCTCAGCATTCAAACCTATGAAATAAAGCAAAAAAAGTGACAGAAGAAGAAAGGATCTGGACAAGCATGCTATTTTTTTCACTGCTATCCTAAAACCTGTGGTAGGCCTTTACAAACGCCGTTACACAACTTCAGTGCACTCCCCACTAAGATCCCTCTGAGATCACCAGCTCTGTACCAAACCAAGCAGCTGCTGACTCACTTCCATCAGCTCAGACTTCTCAAAAATCTCTGATCACTTATCACAGTACCCTGCTTGGAATTCTTTTTTTCTTAGGGGAAATGGTGTCCTTTTCAAAAGGTGTAGCATTACCCAGTTAAACTTTGCTCCTCTTCCAAATCCTCTGCTGCCACTGAGGAGGAGGGATGCTCCTCTCAAGGGTTATGGCCAGAACAACTGCAAAGCAATCAGGCTGTGCAATGTGAAGCTTGACAGGAAGCAAATTCAGATCATCCTGTCTTTTCTGCCTGTTGGATAAGAAAAACACCACCTTTGTGTTTTTAAGACACTTCCCCGCTTGAGCTTTTCTTTCCCTCTGACTTGGGGGGTCAGATGATATTCACAGCGCTCAAATTGAAATTAACTGAAGGAAATTTGTTGAGTGCAGGCTGAGAATAGCTCACAGCAAACAATGCCTGGATGTCCAGCTACAGTTTCCCTCTAAGGAAATTAAATTAAAACCCATCTATCACACCAGGAATTAAGCAGGAAACAAGTACTTCTGGAGTCAGCCAGCCTCTTCTTGCATGCCAGAGACACAGTGATCAGTCCCACACAGAGGAGAGCTTTACAGAGCTCTGCGTTGAAGGTAGAAATGTTAGCAACACTTGATGTCCCACCAAGAGTTAGCCGTGCAGTGTTTTGGAATCTCTAAGTCAGGCTAAATCTAAATACTGTCACGGGATATTGTCTTGAAAGATCAACGTCATTCTGCTGGTATTTTTTCAGTCTTTCAGTCACTTAAATCTTGGTTTTGACTGTATCTGTCAGCAGCATACTGACACTGTAAAACAATGTCAATGCAGAAGCTGGAGGGAAGCCTTGATTTATTCAAATAGATTAAATCTTATTCAGAGTTAAAGCACAGTAAAGAATAAATGTAAAGATCAATTTTAAATAAAACCTGGCCTCCCAGGAGAGTTAAAAAGTCAAATTTTTCAAGTCAAAAGCTTCAGGTTAAGTGCTGATCTGAAGAGCTGACAACCTTCTCTCCTCAATAATCCACTTTCCCTAAAACTTCACTGGAGAAAAATTTGGTGATGCAACTTGCAGAGGCACAGTGACCTTCAGGCATCAGCTGAAATTTTTTAAAAAAAGGAGAAAAGTGCTTCAAATAAGCACATCTCACTCTGGACATCTCATCTGAGAGCTGATGGAAAGCACTTTCTCTGCATTGGTAAAACAGCTGCAGATTTCCACAGACATTTCCAAAACAGGTTTCAAGTACAATTTCCTGAATAATGCACTCAAACAGCTTACACAGAGACCTACAGGGGACCAATAAAAGAAACCAACTCTAAGAGTTTTCAGCAACAGTCAGAGATTTAATAATATTTCTTAGTGTCAATCACTAGAAAATATTCTTTTTCATCTAGTAGGACGAGGAGTTTTAACACAATTTCTTCTGCTCTGCTGGAGATTTTGAGTGATGTCCAAATCTTCTGTGTCCTCAGGTAACAGAGGGCATCTTGACTGTGATATTGTTTTCTTCCAGGATATATGGAAATACAAGCGTTCTGAAAACACCAGAAACCATTCTTTCCTGTTATCCTCCACTTCAAAAGGTGGATTAACACATTTCAAGTACTAAATCCTGCAGAAGACAGTCTTTGGGTGAAACAAACAACTGACTAATGCCACCTTTGAGGGGGGAAAAAACCCAAACAACGGTGCCAGATCTCACCAGGCCAAGCTGCTGTCTGGTCCATGAAGAATCCAAGGTTTTGAATCCCTAAACAGCAAATTCCTACCACCTTTCACCAGGCAAAAAAAGACACTGATTCAGCTCACAAAATTCAAACCCAAGGGACTTTACCACGGCATCCTTTAGCAATGATTTCACCTTCCCCTGAAGCACTAAGTCAAACCTGAATTAATTACATGTGCAAAGAAATATGATAACACCTTTTAACAAGGTTATAATGGACGTGCATCTGTTTCATAATAATGTCTGAACTGACCTTAATAATTTATGAACATCAAGGAACATTTTCAGGGGAAAAAAAAAAATAAAAAATACAGTGGCCAAGATATTCAGCTATGCCAGTAAGCACCTACAGCATCAATAATAAGGCTCACTGGACAGCATCATATTCAGAAACAGCCAAAAGAAGAATTTCCAAATTTAAAGGTGGACTTTATTAAAAGAGACAGTTGGTGGGGAATTGTTCTGGGTAATTACGTTAATACAATTCAGTATGATGGGTACAGGAGGAAAGCAGACCTGTCTGTGTTAACACAGTAGGACAGCAAATCTAAATACACATCTGTTGGGTTTTTTTTTTAAATTGCTGTAATTGAAAAAAATGAATATTGATGTGTCTATAAAAGGCAACACTGGGAAAAGAGACTTACAGTTAAGTCTCTGCTGGGTGAAGGAAATCAGGGAACCTCCTGTCAGATTGTACCTAAGGTCAGTAAAATGTCTGAGGCCTTCATGGCAGAAATTATGTCAGGGGGAGAAGAAGTGACTGCAAAACAAATAAACCCTTTGGTATGATGGGATCCAAGACCACACAGAAACCAGAAACTGAAGTGAGCAAACACCTCCACTTTCAGGATTTTACTGACGCGACATCAAAGCAACTGAACTCATCTTCTCCACGTACAACCATTCCAAGAGTTTTCAATTTCAATGGACTCTAACAGGAATTGTGCTAAGGAAGTTAGATCTCATTTTCTTCCTGCTTTTCCTGACTAAAACTGAGACAAAAAGTGCTAGGAGGGTGATATCCTAGAGGCCACCATGTAGATGAAAATAGTACTGGAAAATATGAAAACCTACATCAGCCAGTGAATTAATATGAATTTTTATCCAATCTTGCAAATGTACATCATCCTGTTTCAACACCTAACTTTTGAGACTCATATTCATTTTAACCCAGAAAATTCAATGGTCTGGCTATTCATTCATGGCAGAAATTATCTTTAAAAGCAGGATCTTAAAGAAGGAAGCAGAATGCTCTTCAGACTCACTTCAGCCTCAAAAGCTCAATACAAAGCTTTTGTAACACCCCAGATCTCTTTTGGAGGAAAACCTGGAGTTGCAGGTTTGGCTGTGAACCTGGGCTATGAGACAAACCCTTACCACTTGAACAGGCACTTCCTATTTTTCCCCACATTTATTTAGTTAGGGCTCTTTTCCACTAAACCTTTGAAACCAGCTTTTGCTGATTCGCTTGGAAAATGTTTCTGCAAGCTTCTGATGCAAGATTTTTTTTAAGAAAGGGGGAAATAAGCTGCTTGCTTACACCACTGACACGGTTTCCTCAGGTGAAACCACGATCAGGTTGCAAGAAGAGAATCCCCTCACCTGTAACTCCGGCAGGTCCAAGAGGCTCCCCGGAGCCAGCGCGTGCTGGATCCTGCTCCAGCTGTCACTCACAAACACCAGACCCCACTTTTGGAGTCTCTCACTCTACCAGATGTAAAATTCTGCCTTTCAGAAGATGATGAGGTTAAGCTAAGAGAAGCAATGCCGGAACAGGAAGGGAAGGCATAAATTTCAGAACTACAGCGGGAGAACATGCCATGAAGATTTTCAATGTCTGTAGAGCGTAACCTCAGACACCGCTCGTCCTTTCCAGAAAAGGGCACAGAATCATCCACTTTCAAGTCTTGTTTTTACTTGCATTTCTCTGTAGTGAGCCCAGAACTGCCTTTATCTCACGTCAGTCGCGAAATAAAGTATTCTGACGTTTTATCGAGAGCTTACTGAGTTTCATTCCCTGGAGAGTTCATGAATGCTGCTGCTCAGCCTTCCTCCTGCGCTACATCTCGATGAGAAATCGTGTGTTCTCATTGCAAGACCTCCCTTGAAGGATGAGGGCAGAAAAGAATAATCTGCTTTTACTGAAACCCCGTCTTCTTGTTGGCTTTCCAGGAACTGACACCGGGAGGCCACAGGCACCAAAGGGTGCTCTCCACTCGGGAGGAGCAGCTGTCCCCTCAGTGCACAACAAAAACGCACAGAGCCAGATGTAAGAAAGACACAAGGTTTGACCACACCGGGCAGAAACTGAACAATGCAGGCTCAGGATGTTAATTCTCAATCATTTTTATAATCTTAAGCCAGCCTGAACAATAGCAAGGTGGCAGGAAATGAATGGACCACCTGTGTGCACGTACACAAAGGGATGAAATTTCCTGTTGCAGTTTAATTCAAATGACACCTTCCCTCCCCTAAGGAAATCTTTATTTACCTTCCTTGCCTTTAGGCACAACCCTTCTGTCCTAAATCTGGCAGTTCTTGTAGCAATGCAAATCAAGTTGATAAAAAGCGAAAAAAACTAACACAGTGCCAAAATAAAAAAGTGGAACATTTCAGAGGGGGCAAAGTGGGAAAGTTCAAGAACTGAATTATTTATGTTAGCAGACTAGAGCGAACACAAAACAGAGAAAAGAATACGTGGCTAAGGATGTAGACGAGGGGGGAGCCTTCCACACTGTGGGAAAATTGACTCGACTGTAAAAGTGAGGCCAGCGGAAAATTTAATTCTGGGTACCAGAACCTCTTACAATTTACACTCTGATCTGAACCTACCAGGAGAATATGTGTTATTTTGAAGACGTGTGAGCATTGGCCCTCACATAATGTAGCTGTAAGGTTTTGAGGGTTTGTTTAAAGGGAAGAAAGTAAGATCATTTCCCTCACATATCAAGACTAGGAAACCACGACTACACAGAAGCACAGCGGATTTAACCCCAACATTCCTTCCCTACGTTTCTGATACCAAAAAAAAAGCAGAATTGTTTTCACATTATGGACTCAGTAAGACCTGGAGCACTTTTCCTCATGATGGATGACGTGAGCAATATTGCCTTTCAGGAATTCCAGAAAGACAACGAAAAATTATGGAAGTCTCGGGCTCAGTACAGTTCTAGTGCAACGGAATGCAAACAAGTGGGTAAATACTGTGGAGACAGGCAATAAAGAAACAAAGAAACGAAGTAGCAACGCACCAGATTAACTTTAATTAACGTAGTTTCTTGTTTAGAAGGTAGGAATGCAATTCCCATCAAGCCTCATTCCTGCCCCAAAGAAATGTGCTCCTCTCTAAAGCACATGGCTCTGCCCTCACAACACTATCCTGTGCACCAAACTGACTGCTCAAAGGTAGAAGAAAACCTTTTTCTTTTTCCTTTCTGCTATGTTTTTCATCAGCTTCGTGAGCTGGTGGTGAACTCTGACGAGCGACAGAATCAGCAGGGTAAGAGAGGAAGCCACTGCACTGGAAAAGATGAAAGAAAAACAAAACCTAAAAGTTTTGTGGATGAAAACTGTTAAGCTACCTGGACCTGGTGAAAAGGCGCCTTAGCTGTGCACGGAGCCTTTTCAGCACGCTGAGCTCCGGTGTTCGTCCTGAGCTGCTCGGTGCCGCCTGCCCGCTCCTCGGCAGCGCCTGAGGCCGGCAGAAATGAGACACACAAAGCCAAGCAGAGAAACGTGAATCAACCAACGAGAACAAGGGAAAAAAAATAAAAATAAAAAGCCAAGAGGAGCCTCACGGTGCTGAGCTGGCCAACAGCAAGGAGGCCTGGGCTGCCCACAGCCCTGCCTCGCCCTTCAGCTCCGGAGCTGAACGGGCCTCCAGCAGCTCAGAGGGGAAAGCCCTGCACAGCTCCCGCTCCCAACCCCTGGGTGTGCTCGGGTTTAAACTGCGGAGGCTGCTGGCGGACAACAGGAGGCCAGCAGTACCTCTTTGAAAAATAAAAATTTAAAAAAAAGGACAAAACAAAACAAAGAAGGAGCCTCGACAAACACCGCAGGAGGAACGGCAAACGGTGGGAAGGAGCCAAGGCCGGGAAAAGGGGCCCACGCGGGCACAACCTGAGGGGGGAGCGCGGGCCCCGCGGGCCGCTCATGCGGCACCCAA
>VWZN01019446.1:126509-216735 GCA_013396955.1 Regulus satrapa | reverse complement strand
AGAACAGGTAAGAAGGCGCGCCGCGATTGGCGGGCGAGCCGGCGGCCGGGCGTTGTTGCTAGGCAGGGTAAAGATGGCGGCTCTGGACAGGGTCAAGGTGCTGGTGCTGGGTGACTCCGGTGAGTCCGTGTGTCCCCGGGCCGTGTGTCCCGGGGCCGCCCCTCGGGCATCTGCTCCTCGCCTCCCTTCCCGGCACCCGCGGAGGGGCCGGGACCGCCCGCCTTCACTCGGCGCCGCTGCCGGCCCCGCCGCCGGTAACCCCGGCAGCGCTTCCCAGGAATTGTTCTCTCTCTCTCTCTGTGTGCGCCCGCAGGTGTCGGGAAATCGTCGCTCGTTCACCTCCTGTGCCACAACCAGGTGCTGGGAAACCCGTCCTGGACGGTGGGCTGCTCCGTGGATGTGCGAGTAGGTGGCGCTGCACGGCCCCGCGGTGGCGAGGGAAGGGCCCCGAGGTTTTATTTCAGTTTTATTTCAGTTCCTTTGCCCCAGAAGGACGAGGCGCGCTTGGATTCCCGTGTCTCGCTGAGGGTTTAAACTCCTGGCTCAAGCAGCGTCCAGTGTGAGCCAAGCACTTGCGTAAGGCAGCTCTGACTCTCCAAGGTTGTCACCATCGGGCGTTTGTCACTCGTAGCTGCGGTGGCCGCAGGTCCTGTGGGGGAAAAAACAGTTTGCTCCTTTAGGTTGTGGGAACACTGGGAAGATCTGGGTGATATCCATGTGCTACAGAAACAAATTAAGGTTTAGGGCCTGTCATGCTTCAGCGCTCTTAAAGCTGGGTGAGGAAATTTAACAGGGGGAATTAATTGTTCCGATCTGCCAGGAGTGCAGAATTTATAAATCACAAAGATATGTTACAGAAAAGCAGAGCCAGAAAAAGAAACTTAACAAAGACAGTCAATAAAACTCTCCCCCATCTGGTGAAAAAAAAAGATAATAAAAAGGCTGAAAACGTGGGCTAGTTAGCATGAGAAGTGAGAAATCAATAACCAATAGAAGATTGAATACTAATTAATGAAGAGAACTGCATAGCTTGTAAGCCAGTGAGCACTGATTCCTTTGTTTGCCAAAATGGATAAATAGTTGTAAGTTTTAGTGACTGATGTAGGCATTTGGTGAAGGGCCACTCATGTACCTCAGTGCTGAATAAATTAGTGTTGATTTTCGAACCTGACTGGGTTAGAGAGTTTATTTCCTGGTTTTTGGGGACAGTTGTGACCGTGGGGTTGCTTCTCCTCCTGGCTTTGCTGGAAGAATGAGGATGTTCATCCAGCAGCTCTTTGGCCCAGCCTGCAGCCCACATGGGACATTGATAAATGGGTTTTTTCCCCTCATCACTCTTTGCTGCATTCTCCTTGAAATGCACTGCCCTAGGTTAGGAGTGTTAGATTTCCAGAATCTGAGGAGAGGAACGTGGCAGTCGTGTTTGATTGTGGAGCAAAACTACTCAGCAGATCTGGAGGCAGCAGTTGTTGATTAATTCAGTTGAGGTGTCAGAATTTGGGTAGGAAAAAGATGGGGTCAGTTGGAATCCAGGTCTGTCACCTGTGTTAATATTCTTGCAGTGCTGCCATGTGGGTTTTAACACCTGTAAGAAATCAAGACCTGAAGTTTTCCATTTATTTTAGCAAAGCACCGTGTCCGAGCACATCCTGAGATGAAGGGTTTGTTAATACTGAGGTGCTCAGTAACAAGGACGCTCCCTGTTTGCTCACATGAGGTGGTCATCTCCATCTCTGTGGTGTCCAGTGGCTGCTGCTTGACTCATTCCATTTCTCTTCCACTTGAGAGGTTTGAAATAGTGTCAGCATGAGAATTTCCAAATTTCTATCTGAGAGCAATAATCCTTCCAGCTGAAAGTGTTGGTGTTGTATCATTATTATTATTATTATTGTGGGATTAGCTCCCGTGACACAGTGCTGTGACTGTCTGTGATGTGAATTTTTATCAGATCCATGACTACAAAGAAGGAACTCCAGAAGAGAAGACCTATTACATTGAGCTGTGGGATGTTGGAGGCTCCGTGGGCAGTGCCACCAGTGTGAAAAGCACACGAGCAGTGTTCTATAACTTGCTGAATGGTAAGTTGGCTTGGTGTAAATAAGGTTTTACTACTGTTTCTGTTAGGAGCTGTCCCTTGGTTCTGGGGCAGAGTTCCAGGCAGCTTGGCTGAGGGCTGCACTGTTCTCCTTTCTGATTTGTACAGGAAAAAACCTGATGGCGTTTGTAGGCAGAATTTTATGGGCTCAGTTGTGAACGGCAGGTGTTTCAGGCAAACCTGTGCAGATGAGCTCTGTCAGCCTCTCCCTTCAGTCTTGTGCAGCTGGCACAGCTTTGAAAGGAGGCTTTGAAGGTGCAGTGGTTGCCTTCTAGATCTGATACACTGCAAAAATACAATCTCTATTTTTTAAAGATTTTTTTTAATGCTTTATATTTTCTTATCTGTTCGGTCATAAAACCTACAGCAGAGAAATGATTATTTCAGTTTTTATGAACTTTCATAGTTAACATCCTACCCTGGCAAATTTGAACTGCCTCCCATAAAATTGCCATATGCTGATAACCAGCTTGTCTCTGCTCATTTAGCTTACCAGTTTATTTTTAAGAGTTGAATCTTGCAACATTGCTGCATATGTAGAAAGTAGAATTTTGTGCCTTCTGTTGAGATATCATCTTAAAGGCCTAGTAGTTCATCAGTGCCTCTAACGAGAGCAAATAAAAAGATTATAAACATAACAGTGCAGTATTTCAGTTGTTACTTTTTGTCACGCTGGGATGGTTCACTAAAAATAGATGTGTATCAGACTAACACCTGCTTCTGAAAATCTGGCTCAACTGTTCTGCTTGATTCTCTTTGCTTATTTCCACTCATTTGAGGGCCTTTCAGTAACATGCTAAACCACACAATAAACATTTTTGGTCTGTGGTTAACTCGTTATTTCTTCCCCCTTTCTCAGGGGGAAAACTGTATTAGGTACCTCTTGCTTATACTGTTAACCAGATTTCTGCATCTAAGACTCCAGTTGTGCCCTCAAAGCAAGCCTCTTTGGTGTATGAATAAAAATTGATTTCTTTTTGATACCAAATCTACAGTGTGCCAGGGAGGGTGGCTCAGACTTGGAAATACCTTAGAACAGCCCATTAGGAAATGAAATCTTGGACCTGTGCATCTGAATTATAATTGGTGACATTAAAATAGAGTTATTTGTCTCCACTGCCCAACAGATACTAATTAGAGAGCTCACATAGGAAGAGTGTTGACTTTGGTAGTTAACCTTGGGTCTTGTTTCTTTCATTAGATTAATTTACCCATTAGAGCTTGTCTGAGAAATTGCCTCTGCTTGACCCGATTTAAGAAGAGAAGATGAATGCATTCCTTCTGCCTGACTCTTTGTGCTTTCTGGCCTTGCAGTGGTCCCAAAACCAGGCAGTGTTTGGTTGTGGCAGCAGCTGTGCAGGTTGCTGGGCTGTTGACGAGGCTGGGCACAGTTTTTTTTTGGGTTATGCACAGGTTTTCTTCTTTGCTGACTCTCCAGCTGGCGTGGGCACAAAGACTGGGCAGTAAAGCTTTGGCTTGCAGACCTTGGCGTGGCAGGAGCATTTCCTTGCCTGGTCACTGGTCCTGCCTGCTCTTTTTGGATGTTGACAGTCGTTTTCTGCAGGTGCAGCTGGCTGTGCAGGTTTCAGGTGAAGCAGATAAGGGGACTCTGACCAGTCAGAGACGTAACTGAGGGACTGTGTGGAGGTGGAGAGCATTTCTCACAGGTCGTGCAGCCTCTGGATCTGTTGCTGTAGGCCAAGTTGTGCTGCAATCAGGCATTTTCTCTCTACCCTTGGGGTGGACACAGCAGAGTTGCCTTTTTGTGCTGTTCTGGAGATAAATGCTTTGAAATAGGGCTGTAGCTGTGATATGCTGGGAGCTCCCGTGGGAGAGTCTGTAGGGTAGTGGGAAATGTTTGTGGGAATGTGGTTTGTTCATCGTGTGTACAGTGGGTGGCACCTCTGGGAGTTAAGGTGAAAGACTAAATTAGTAAGTTTGTTCCACCTGTAGGCTGTGAAGTGTTTTGAGAAGGAATCCTGGTGCAGATAAGGGGTATCATTCCATTTTGTCCTTGAATTGATGGTAGTTTGAAGTCTGGAGGAAGTGGGAACATTCCACATATTGCAGAAGGTGTGAATAAATAGAAGAAATTTGCTAGCAGGAGTTGGTAATTGAGTTAGGAACTGTGGTTATCAGAAGTGGGTGTTTGTTAATAGCACAGCTAGGAAGTTTGTCTCAAAATTTACATTTTGAAGGCTTATGGTAATGAAAAATGGTAGAAATTTTATCTTAAGTACAATAAGTCTTATTACTACCAGCCATTTAGTGGACTATGAAATTTTATGAGTTACTGTTTCCCCTTTGGATGCCTCCCCAAGTATATAGCATTAATTCTTGAAAATGCAGGAAAGCATTAGTTCTCTCTGAACTCTTTTGAAACAAAGAAAAAGCCTTTAGACTTTATAGATGGTGTGACAAAAAATAATTACGTTTACCAGAGAAAGGCTAAATTTTCTCCTGCAGTAATCTAAAATTTCAGTATCATGAGAAGTAGACAGAATCAGTGAATGCCTGTGAGCCTTTTGCAGATTAAACCCTGAGGTGGCTGTTTGTTTCTGGCTTTCATGTGATTTTTCTCTTAGCTCTTGGCCAATTCTTGATAAGCAGCTTTAAAAAGCCTGTTGCATCCTGATATTTTCAGCCTTACTTATTCACTGTAACTGAACTGGTTATGCATCCCTTACTTCATTCTCAGATATCTGGGGACCTGCAAATGTCATTTTGGTAAGATAAGGAAGAGAATATGTATCTTTAAATGGCATCTTGCTGTCTTGTCTTTCACTCTAGGGATAATTTTAGTGCATGACTTGACTAACAAGAAATCATCCCAGAATTTATACCGCTGGTCTTTGGAAGCACTCAACAGAGATGTTGCTCCAACAGGAGTTCTCGTGACAAACGGGTGAGTGGAAAACATACATGCAGAGCTCAGACACCCGTAATTCCAAGCAGCTGAAGAAGTCTTTGTTCATCTCTAAGGCTGCTTGGTCTCCAGAGCCAAGGAGGTGTGGCTGGACTTGAGAGAAAGAAAGAAAAAAATGGGGAATAGCAAAGAAATTTGCTGATTGTTCTTTTATACTGCCAGTTGGACAGCAGATTCCCAGACTGGGTGGCAGAAACCTTGCTTTTAGGGAAAAGGTGTCAAAAGATGGCACCCTTTATTTATCTGAGGCCTGAAGATTTCTCTGTCTGTTCTGAGAGATGCCATTGTACCAGAAATGTAATGGGATGGTGTGTCTGAGCAAAGAGGCGTTCCCTCCATGCACCAAGACTGAGGAAGTTCACTTCATACATTTTTGGTTTGGGCGATGGGGGAATGGAGCGTGGCTAAAAGAGCTTAGTAAAGTCTGCTTAAACAGCACGTTCACAATTAGCTCTCCAACACCTTGTCGAGGATTTCCTTCTGTGCCTCTCTGCTCCTGTCATCCATCTAGTCAAGGAGGCTTTAAAATCATTGCTGAGCCTCACACGTGAGCCTGAAGGCAATAACGAGGAGTAGTTTTTTGTGGGAAGAATATCAATTGTTTGTCTGTCTGTTCTGGTACACGTGTGTTTCTCTAGAAATGTTGGAGAAGGGAAAGAAGTCTTGCATTGTGTAAATGGCAAAATTCTCCAGTGTCTCCACAGACAGGATCTTCACAATCGTTTTGATTTTCAAAAGTTTAACTTCTGTCAAGGACAGATGTTCAGCCACTAGCAATTCCTTGCTCAAGTTGTTGCTGTTGTTGTAAGATTACTTGCTAGAAAGCTTGGTTTGGGTAAAAATGGTGGATAAGTGGTTATCCTAGCTAAGAAGAATGACTGAAGCTTGGATTCCTATGTAGTGACTTAAGTGCTGAAGCACTCATTTAATTTAAAGATATTGCACATTTTAAGTTAGATAAATGGACCCTTAATAAATAAATTACTGGTTTTTGAGAGGCACAGGGGAGGTGATGTTGTACTCGTGCCCAATTGCCTCGTTCAGGTTTGTATTTGTTTCCCTCATCAGTGACTACGACCGTGAACAGTTTGGTGATAACCAGATCCCACTGCTGGTAATAGGAACTAAACTGGATCAGATCCCAGAAACTAAGAGGAACGAAGTTTTGACCAGAACAGCATTCTTGGCTGAGGATTTCAATGCTGAAGAGATAAATTTGGTTAGTATCCTTGTCATTGCTGTTGTTTTTCTTTTCTATGGGAGTGAGTCCAATTTTTAGTAGGTAAAGATGTAACAAAAATTTGGTTTTTGGGGTTTGTTTTTTTTTCCAGTAGTGCCATCATTCACATTTTGGTTGGCTGTGCCCCTTGCTTGATGAAACAGATATCTTTGTTTCACTATGGGGAGATGTAAGGGGTATTAGATAAGGTCACTCAACTTAGAATTTTTGTCTGGGAGTTAAATTTTCTTTTTCTTCTTCATAGCTCTGACAAAGGCTGTCTTAGAATGAAACATAAAAATTACTTTATATCCATCTCTGGGTATAAAAATATCCATGTGCTGTGTGAATGCTTGCACACACGCTCCCAATCTCAGGTGTGGCCTGTACAAATCCCTGCCTGACTGTATAGCTGGTGGTAGAAGGAAGATGTGGAGCATATGGGGGGGGTTGCTTGGAATTCTGCAGTTGATTGACAGAAGTTGGAGGTTCTTTTGGGTTTTTTATTTTCTCTGAAGTGACTGTGGAGCAGAAATCAGCAGATCCATTGTTTTCCCTCGCTGATGGTGTGTGTCAGGGGAAGGGTGTGTTCATGTCCCTGGGTTTGCCTTCCTTGCACTGATTTCCTTGTGCTTGGTTTGATGTTGTCTTTTGGGTCTTCTAGGACTGCACCAATCCTCGTTACCTGGCTGCAGGTTCATCCAATGCTGTCAAACTAAGCAGGTTTTTTGATAAGGTAAGTCAATGAAATGATGTTTTATTATCCTGTGCATCAAATGCAGTCTGGGGTTTGAGCATGAACAGCAGTTGAAGCTGCTCCTTTCACATTCCACTCTCTGAGTTGGTTCGAGCCAGGTGTACGGAGGCCAAAGATTGATCTGCTTTTGGAACCCTCCAGGAGATAGCTGATCTGCTTGAAGATTTAGATCCTGATATGCATAGATGAGTGAAAAGTAACTCACTCTTGTGCAAGGACACTCTGCTTACGCTTTGGAAGTTGTGTGGCAGGCCAGAGAGGTTGCAGCACTCTGAGGTAGTAATGTGGGGAGATACAAGACTGGTTAGCTCTGTTAATCCTAAAGCAACCTTTAGGAATTAAGAAATTAATTAAGAATATTACTCTCCCTTCCTTGAAAAAAAAGACCATTAAGGTCCACTGTGCAGATGAGAGAAAGAATGCTCTGTTTTAAGCATCCCCTGGGCAAAGGTAGCATAGTGGGGCAGTAGTAGGAACCACTATCCCTGCAGAGAGGGAGTGGGAGTAACTGAAGCAGGAGACACACAAATCATCACCTCCATTACCCAGGAGGGCTAACTAAATAAAGCATGTTGAAGTTGAGAATAATTAGATAGCTTGTCTAAGAGTGGCTGTAGGTGGCAACTGCTGTGTGTGCTAGAGCATTGCACTAAAGCAGTAGGCCTGGAGCAGAGATGTGGGCTCAGACCTTGTCCCAGTTAGCAATTTCAGAGTTTCAGTGAAGTTGTTGGTTACAATCCGAGGTTATGCGTGTGCTGTGCAAGCTAAGATCACTCTCTGTTGTTCCCAGGTCATCGAGAAGAGATACTTCTTAAGAGATGGCAATCAGGTTTGTCACTTTTCCTCCTCTTTTGTTTCATTTCTCCTGTGTAATGTGAACTGCTGACACAGTCCTCTTTAAAAAACACGAGCTTCATGCAACCTAAATGACAATCTGTGCTGGTGATTGAATTCTTATATCTCTGGGAGCACAGCTGTTAAGGCTAGACAGAAGAATGGCTGACTTTTGTCAGCTGAGGTATTTATCTGTGAAGTGATTGGCATGAAATACTTAAGTATGCTAACATAGTAGAAGTTGGAAGAATGAGGTAAAATGGGCAGATATGATTTTTTTCAGCTCTGTCAGCTTCAGGCTGCTTGGTGGCAGATTTAGGCCTTAAGATGCTATCCTGAAGGTTAATGAAAAGGCTTTTTTCTTTTTTTTTTTTTTTTTTATTTGCACGGCTGGAACTGGATTTTATGTTTAGTACAGGTAGTTTCCAGAAGCTCAGTGGAGCCACAAGGAAAATGGCAGTATGATTTCAGCTTGTAATTCATTCCTGAAGGACTGAATTAACTGTTTTTCAGTCAGTTGGGCAAGTACTAGCAAAATGACTTGTGGTTTGGACAGGTCACTTCAGCTTTTGTGCCCCTCACCTCCCCACGTGCAGCCTACCCTGCAGGGAGGAGTGAAGTTGCATTTACCATGTGTAAAGGTGTTGCAAGTTACCATGAAAAGCATCTCTGGAACACAGCCACACCTGTGCATCGTTAGAGGTAGCTGTGCTGAAATCCCCCTTGGGGAGAGAGCAGGGCAGGGAAAAGACTCACAAATTACAAAATGCTTCCTTTCTTTGAGCACTCGCTTTTGTAGAGCCTATTAAAAATAAATTGGCTTTTGCCTCTTTCAGTTCTGCATGAGGCCTTTTTTCCTTCCCCTCTCCCCCTCTCCTCCCCACATTCTAGTGAAAGTTTCCCTTTCATGGTAATGATAGCTTTATGCAGAAACCTATTTGTGTGCTGGTTGTCTTTGATGCATGATGTAAGATTTTTATTTTTATTATTTCATCCTATTTAGTGGCAAGCCAGGGATTAACTATACATTCCTTTTGGCTGTGTACCAAAGATTGCAGCCTGCTGATGACTATCCACTTCCCTGACAGGAGCTCAAAAGCTTAAAACAAATTTTAAATAGCAAAGAGTCATGTTTAAAGAGGCAAAATCCAAATTGGAAACGGAGACTTCAGTACAACCTCTTAACGTTACCATTTGAGGTTCTCTAAATTTAACTCTCAGCAATGTGTTTGTGGGTTTTCTACAATAGGTCACCACGATCATTTGTGTTTTGAGGTATTTCTATTATAAACTTCTTGAGGATTAAAAGAATGATAAGTTTCAAATCGTTCATAGCTACGACTTCACTCAAATGTGTGATAAATAAGTAATTGCTACTCTTAATTAGTGACTTTGGTGTAAAAAAAGCTAAAGCAGGTAACTTTTTACCTATGGTGTTCAGGTACTTTTTTAGTTAGCAGCACATCACCTTTTTTTGGGGAATTCACAGATGCATTGGATTGAAAATCTCTCTGAAAGGCTGTTAAAGCCAGAGAAGCTTCGGAAGGTTTCAAGTTGATTTTCTTTGTAAACATCCATTGTCACCGTGTAAGCAGTGTCTGCAGATGGGCTGCAAAAGCCAGGAGTGCTCATCCTTTGTGTTGTTGCAGCCAGTTTCTATCCCAGTGGTTTTCTTTAAGCTTTCAGCCATTAATAAAACTGAAGTTTCACCTGCCAGTGAAATGCTGCTGCCCGGGTTTGAAGGCGTAAAGCCTCAACAGCTCTTTGATAGGACTTGATTTATATTGTTCTGTAGTTTTAAAAACGAATTGAGGAGAAATTCATCAATTTGAATGATTCTGGGGGGGGAATACAGGCTTTGAAACCTGTCATTAACTGGGTGAGGATTGAGGCTTTCCATTTCTCTTGCTAAAAAGTCTTAGGAAGCCCCAGAGAGCAGATGAGCCGTAGTGAAGTTGTGCAGTGTTTAATCCGTGGTGCTCCTCTAGCAGTCACAGGAGCCCCGTGGCCCTGGCTCTGCAGATGGTGGGGAAGATGTTGCCGTTGGCTTGGTAACGGCGTGGGCTGGAGGGAGCTCCTGCTGCTTCTGACATGACAGCTTGTCTTCCCTGCCTCTAGATTCCCGGCTTCTCCGAAAGGAAGAGGTTTGGAGGAGGAACGCTGAAGAGCCTTCATTATGACTGAGCACTGAGGAAGACTTTTGAGTTCCTAATGACATTCCCATTCCACCTGGGTGCTCAAAGACAGTAATGCTCCTGTCGAGCAGAGTAAAAATGATATTACAGCTGGCTAGCCTGCTGAAGCTTTTCTTGTTGGAAGAGACTTGGGAAAGGTTTTCCAGAAAAGCTAATCTGGAGCCTGGAGTAATTCTTAGGATTGCAGACCATCTGGATCTGTGGGAACATCTGGGGAAAGTGTGCAATAAGTTGAATGCCTCTGCCACTGCTGTGGGAAACCTCATCATACACAGCACGTGGATGTGACATCCTTGTCTCCATTTGGAAAACTTGTGGACGGTCTTTGCAATGATTTGCATTCTTGTTACCTCTAAAGGAAAGATGACACTGAATGGGCCTCTCATGTCCAGTAAAGTGACCAAAACAAGCGAGCAAAACATAATGATGGGTAAGGAGTGGTCTGGAAAATAATAGAATGCCTTCATTAAATGGAGTGTTGTTTCATCTAGAGCACACTGTTCATCCCTACTCGAAAGGGATAAAAGCAATAGGCAAGATAGGAAAAAAGATTTGAAGCCTTAAGAAGAAAATCATTAGTAGAAGATAACTGGTGTTAGTTCTGCTGCTTAAATTACAATTGTTTACTTTGGAGAGGGCAAAGGTTTTCCTGTTTATCTTTTCGTAATTGATTGTGGTCTTGTTTTTTATATTAAATTAAAATTGATTAAAAGGAAATTCATTGAAAACTGGTGGAAAAAGTATGGTTTTATACAGCGCTTATTTGGAACAAATGTGACACGGTCCTACTGAGCCTGAGGACTTAGTGGATTCAGAAAACATGAAATGTAGGAACATCCTCTGAATTAGAATGGATAGAAATTTAGAAGGGTATAGAGCTTTGTAAATAGAAGGAAGTGAGCATGATTAGGAGGAGAGTTCTGTGATACAGGTGTTTCCTTTACATTAGTTAGCACTAAGGATAAAGGAGACTTGATCTGGTCTGATCTCTTGTACAAGGTCTTGTTTTCCTAAACAGCCCAAGCTTTGCATGGTTTCTCACCTTGCTAGAATTCCATGGAGTAGTAAAAGCCTGATTTATGGCAGCTCCTTCTTTCCACTCCTTCCTCACAGTCATTTCTAATGGCTAAGCCTCTGGCAGAGGCTAACTAAGAGTTGGAGTTAGAAATAAATAGAGATTAATAATAAATGGGATTAGAAGAAAGTAAAATAAATGCCCGTGTGTAATTGACAGGGAGCAGAGTTCTGCAGCGTCTGGATTACCTCTGCCTGCAGCTCTTCTGGCAGCTGCTTGGAAATAAATGGAAACCTTCCTACTGCCACTAATCAGGCACAAAAGTGACAGCTGGGGGCACCAGCAAACTTATTAAAAAAAAAAGATGCTTTGTTTTTCCTTCGGCCACTTCCAGAAAGGTCTGGGAGCAGTTGTTAATGTGAGTGCAGGAAGTTTTTAGATGCTTGTGTGAAGTAGGTTGTTAGTTTACAGTTAGTTTACAACCAGGAAAAAACAAGGTACCAAAATAATAAAGAATACATGTCTGAGCTGTGCAGCTTGTGACAGCACCGATGTCTGTCTCTGATCCTTTGACAATGAGAGCTGGGATTGTTTTCTCAAGGTCTGGTGCAGTCTTAAGGTAACCAGATCTGGGCTCCCTCGAGTTGCCAAGGGAGAAGTTGCAGAGAGCAGAGCAAGCTCTGCTGCTATTTCCTCCTTCACCCTGTGGCATCTTTAGAGTGGCCAAGGCCCTGGCTGCAGCTCACCTGTGGGCGTGTTTTAAAGTAGGCCTCTAGCCCAGAATAAGTTTCTTGTTTGTTCAGATCTCAGCAGGTAGCCACAATTAGGTGGTTTGGGTTTTTTTTTCCTTCTTAGGACAGGGTGATGTGTAATGGAGTTGTGCTCCATGTTGATGGTGTTATATTTATTTTTGCAGGAAGTTCCAGCTTCTTGTCAGAACCAGGAATATGTGAGCAGCTGCAGTTAGTTACCTTGCTTTTCCACCTTAGCTGTTTCAGCTGCCCAAAAATGGTTCACTGGCAAGCTTAGGGATGTGACACCAGGCAACTTTTGTGTGTCACATTTGTTTTATGTGTTTTACCTTTCTTTTCTCTGCACACACACACACCCCTTCCATGCCCTGTGACTTTCTGTATGTCTTGCCTCTGTCTGCCTATACCTCATTCTCTGTTCCTCCAGTCCTCTTTCTCACAATTACTATCCCTCTTTCTCTCCCCATCTGTCTGACCCTTCTGTATCACAAGAAGAGACTCCTCTTTGTGCTTCCTGCTCTGCTCTCTGCTTTCCCCTTTTTTTCCCATTTTCCTCTCTGTTTCTCTCTGCCATGCATTGTCTCTCTTGCTGGACCACTAAAATTCTATTTCTCTGTTTTCCCTCCTCTCTGGGTATTTCAGGCAGGCACATTTCAGACATTGTTACCCAGTCCCTTTAAATTCAAGCTGCTCGATGTCTCTGTGTTATTTCCCAGGCAGAAATACCTGCCCAGGTGCTGTGTTCCAGAGGTGTCAGTGAAGGTGGCTCGTGCAGGTACAGGTGAGATGTGTTGGACCTCCCATGCACACGCAGGTGAGATGTAGAGCAAATAAACCATGAGCTTTGCCTGTTCCCACAGGGCTTGGCAGAGCTTTCTGTTGATCTATGACCACTTTGATGACTGGGGGGATAGTCAGAATGAGTATGAGTATGTCCTTAACATGGGAGATTTAGCAAGGACGCCATTGGCTTTTTAAGCGTGTGAAACGTATCCAGTAATGGGATTTTGGGTGCAACCTTAATACAGATTTTCATTATTGATGATATTTGCAGAGGCAGCTGCAATATGCTCCATTTGTCACAAATGAGAGATGAACTGCTGTGTCGTAGCCTGCAGTCAGTATCAGTCAGCTATGCTGAAGTCAGGGTTTGGCTTCTCATTTCTCAGTGGATAACAAGGTGACAGTTATCACTGATTGAAAACCTGCTTTTTAGCAAAGGGAGCTTAATCCTTCTGTTTCTTTTGTTAGTCAGCTCCTCTTGTTACAAGTCATGTTTCTGTCTCACTTTCCTTAGGAGGATGCTGGTTACTTTGATTCCTTTGTAGGGTTGAGCAAGTGTGTGGCTTAGTGCACTAGTTTGCTTCGACAAAAAGCCATTATCATTATTGATGAACCTGTCACTGGCTGGCAAGTTACCAGGAAGTGTGCAGAGGTAAAGCTTTCCTTAGGGTGTGCTTTGCTGCAGCACTCTGTGTTAGGTCCTCAGACACACAGGAATTTTAGGAAGAAAACATCACATAGTTACCAGGTGGAAGAGGAGGAGAAAAATGAAAACATCACATAGTTATCAGGGGAAGGGAAGAAGAAAAATAAAATCAGATCCAGTCTGTAATTTCAAGTATCAATGGCAAAGCTCTTCCACCTAGTGAGGGCCTGGGACATGTAGGCAAAAGTACTATTCTTAGTATTTATTTATTATCCCCTTGTGCTACTGTTCTCATTCTGACATCTGATCAGTAAGTGTGGAAAATATGTTTCTTTAGGGTACCTGGAGACACAAAGGAGAAATTAAGAAGAGTCTCTGTCACTAGCAGTGGCCACGTGAGCAGCATAAGAGATTTCCAGTTGTGCAGAAAAAGCTGCAATGAACAGCAATACTCAGGACCTGACTCGAAACAGATCTTGGAATGAGATGTAGCTCCCTAACAGTGAGTGATGATGCCTGAAACAGTTAATGGGAAAAAAAGGCAGATTTGTCAATGTTTAGGGTTTTTCAGAGGAGCATTATTTGCTTTGGGGAAGTCAGGCTTTAGCATAGCTTTGAGGACAAGTCCCCAGCGTACTTGTAAGGAAGGTGGTTTAGATGTTCAGAGCTCTCTGTGGCAGCAAAGAGACTGTGAAATCTAACTTTGGCAGTTCAGCCTAGCCAACACCTGCTGCAAATACCATGAAATACAGAAATGTGTTTCCTTTTTCCTGCTTTGGCATTGTATCACCAAGGTACAGCTTGTTGTGCCCTCTGGCTTTATCAGTGCACAGAAATAATTTCACCTAATGAAATTGCTCAGGGAAGTTTATTCTTGGCATACCACCGTGGACTTCTCTCAAAAAGATGTTGAACATGAGACAAGCTCGTAAATAAAAACACATGCTCTTTCCTGACTTGATCAAAATGAAGTCTGTAGTGTGTGAGCAAACCAACTTAAAATTCAGACATGTTTTTGAACAGGAGGAGCATGAAGTGAAATAGTGGGTGATTAACCCATGCACATCTACGTTCCCTTTGACCTGAAAGGTAATGTTTGCAGAGTGGAAATGCACTGCTGGCTTTGGGTTAAAGATTGTTTAAAGGACAAGGATGCCCAGTAGCTGTGAAGGCTATGACTATGGTCAGAGCTTTTCTCTTTCTGTCTGATACCATCTGCTCTTCCCAAGGCTTGTTCTGCTGTGCCTTATGTGGGTTTGATGGACTGTCCTACCCTTGCTGAATAAAAAGTCAGATTGCAAATTCAGTGGCTGTCCAAAATTAGCACCAGAGTGGGGAAGGATGGAACAAAGCAATGTGACTCAATTTTCTGCTGATTTCTAAGAGTGGTGGTTCTAGCTTGCAGGCAGAAGCATCACAGCAACGTGAGCAGGTGACTTCTCCAACTTCTATTCGTGCAGTATCTGCCTTTTGGCAAGAAGGAGTGTGTGCTTTCTGCTGCAGACAACTTTTATGATCTTTCCTGAACAAATAAATGATAATAATTAACCTGTCTGGCATCTCCTGCTGAACAGTTCCAGAAAAATGACAAGGACATATTTCATAAGAGCCATTCTTTAGGAAAGTACATGTTATTAAAAAGAGCTTTTTTAACACAATGTTGTTGGTAGTGATTAAAAAAAAAAGTATAAACATTATCCTTTTGTTTTGCTATACTGTGATGAAAGGTTCAAAAAAGAGATTAAATTTCCTGGTACTAAGCTCTAAAGAGCTCCTGTCCCATTGAGCAGTGTGTAAAGGGTTAACAAGCAAAGAACAGATGCAGGTTGGGGAAGTTGGGATCACAGAGAGAGGAGTGAATGAGGATATTTATTAATACATAGAGCAGAGCTGCATTTTAGCTGATAAAGATGGGAGAAGTTGGTCCTTTTAGAAACAGGGTGCATCACAGGTTGTTGCAGCAGGAGGGGCACAAACACATCAGAAAGATCTGTCTCAGTCACCCGTGGCATCCTTTGCTCACAGGACAGAAGAGCTTGACTTTTGGGACTGGACAATGCCTTGCTGCAGGAAGCAGTGGTGAGCTGTGATCCAATAATAGTTCACACCATGGTCCCACTACCTCAATCAGCAGGAAACAAAATGCCTTTTAATGCATATGCTCTGAATTCAGAATGTTTTTAGTCCTCTTTTTTCTACTGGATCAAATAACAAGCTGCTTCAACTTCTCATTGAAAGGAAATATTTTCCGTTCTCCTCCTCATCCTTCATTCCTCACCAGGATGTTGAACACTAGCTGCTAAATTTTTAAGCAAACCCCTTGGTACTTTTGTGCTGCCTCTCTGAAGTAGATGAGCTCTTTGAATACATCTTCAGATGATTCTGAGAGCAGTTCACAAGTAATAAGCTGCTGCTAGGTACCATCCAGTTGTACATGCATCATGTAGTAAATACTGTTGTGGTATTGATGCCTTTTGCTTTTTGACATATTTCTTTTTGAGTCTTGTTATGTCTTGCAGCTGGAATCTCCTTGGAGTAAAGGCCAGCAAAAAAGTCTTGCACTGGATTATGTCATGAACCCAGAAAGGTAGCTGAGAAAACACTGAATGCTTTTAATGCTCATTTTTCCAGGCTTAATTCATTGTGTTTATACCCCATGTTTATGAACAGTGTTATTATTGAAGAACAATTCATCATGTTTCTGTGTCTCATATTCACCTGATAATAAATACAGTTGGAAATCTTGGAAAACATTTTCACACACATGAAGAACATGAAGATGATCTGGAGTGATCAGCATGGATTTATGACTATCCAATGGTATGGGATAGGACAGAAATACAATGCGTGTTAAGATTTTTTTTTTCCATATTTCATGTAATTTGGAGATCAATAAATTAAGTGGCATTTCAACAGCATCTTACAAAATAATGTTTGGAATGGAACGGAATAATGTTTGGAAAGCTGATTAGGCAGCCTTATCAGCTTTAAAATATTACATTCCCATCAAGTCAGTAAAGTGACAACACCTTGTCCAATTTTAGGGAACAAGAACAACCAGGAAATAGGCCTGCAGATAATTAAAAAGCAACACCTTTATTTTTTACCTGTCCCATGAGAAGAAAGCAGGCGAATGGAGCCTGTAAAGAGATGTGAGCAAAGTGAAATGTAGGTTCTCAAAGGGAAATTTAAGCTAAAATGTGATGTCCTCTCTCCTGCTGTGTATTTCAGTAAAGGAGGAATCTTGGAAACCCCTGGAACTCTGCAAATGCAGTTTGCTAAACTGTAGTCAAATGTGTAATTCTTCACTGTCAGAAAATAAGCGAGGTGAACTTTTTACTCTTAAATCTTGTCTGGTAGGAAAGGAGTCTCAAGGGTAGGTGACAAGTGCCAGGTACTTCATTTCTTTGGCAATGATGAATCGCTGCTCGGGGTGAGCTAACATATTCACCATCTCTGCCTTGTCCTGGAGAATTCCTCCCTGCTGGAGCGAGTTTTGATGGCAAAGATGGGAGAGACCAGGGTATGGAGAGAGCCTTCCTGATATGCAGAAAACAGAAACCTGAAGTAACTTGAATTTTTGAATTGAATTTAATTTCTCAGTTTATATTCTTCTAGAACCAAGGAAAAGTGTCTCTCCCTCTCCCCCATGCAGAACCTCTGTTTCTTTATACAGCCCATCTTCTCCCTCAGGGCAGCCAGTCTGTTTTGCCAGCTCCTGAAAGTGGCAGCTCTCAATGGCTGGAATGTATTGCTCGGAATGGTGTGAGGAGCTACCAGTTGTCAGAGCAGCAAAGGTGATTTAAAACCTGTCCCTCTCGCAGCCCAAGCTCTCAGTGATTGCTCTGGGGGTTGTGGGCTGGTAACTGCTTTGGAGAGGAGAGGCTTCCAGGATGCTCTAGGAGAGGAAGAGACATTAATTCAAATTTCAGTGTGTGCCTCCTAGAAATTTCCTCCTGGCGGGGAATATAAGCAGAGCAGGTGATGGAAATGGAAAGTATGCTGCCTTTTTTCTTTTTAAGAAGTGGGTTGAGAATTCAAAGTAAAAAAAAAAAAAAAGAATCAAATAAATTCAATTGTGTTTTTTCCCCTGCAACTTCTGGAGTGCAGAGGTATTTCATTAGTATTCTGTAGCTAAATGCTTGCTGCCACTTTTTCCCCAGCAACAGCTTTCTCGAAGAATATTAATATTTCAGAATTTGTAAGTTCCCCTTACTAGCTCTAATCACAGGAATACAAAATCCTCCCCTGCTTTTGGCCCCAAAATGCTGTGTAATGTTGCCACACAGTGTTTCACAAATATCACTGCCTTCACCACGATGAAGATGTGATCTCCTCTATCCCAAATGTAACGCGGCTCAGAAGAATTAATGAACAAATATTTGTTACACATTTAGAAGGTTGTGAATGAAAATTGCTAGAGGTACAGTTTATGAAAGAAGCTTACAAACCAGTTGCAAAATGGCTTTTCTTGGTTCTAAACACCTTGTTCTTTCCCCCCTCCCCATGTGTGGGAACTATAACCCCTTTTTAACATCTACAGGGGAGCAGGGGCGATGAGGAAACCCAGTCCCTCTCACTCCCTGTTTATTCAGCTCGACCCTGGGGTTGGTTCTGCAGAGAAGGGCGTTTGGTTAAACACAGACTGGGCTGAGCAAACAGGTTGAAAATTCCCTTGGACTTTCTCACTCCCAGCACTGTCAGCCTGCCTCCAGCCCAGCTCAGTTGATCAGTGAGCAGGATTTGCTTGGCAGGCTGCTTTGGACAGATACCTGCTCGGGCTTTGTGTCTGCTCCAAGAGGAGGACAACCAGGAGGAAGATGACGGGCCTGCAGGTAAGAGTTTGGGTGCCTTCAACCCACCAGTGCTGGCTGTAGACACCTTTTTTCTGCTCACACTATTTTTTTTTTGGGCTCTGTTTTATTTTACTGTGCTCCTCTTTTGTGTGTCCAGGTGTGTTTTTAAAGCTTTCTTGGGATGAAGTGTTTTGCTGTGTTTCAACGATAAGTAAGCATTTCTCTCTCTCTTTGCCTCCTTTGGAAATCATTCTTGGTCAGGACCTCTTCACGGTGGGAGTTGTCCTTTCCCCACCCTCAGCACGCACCCCTCCTCCGGTCCTGGCTGCCAGGGGGTGTTTCCCCCTCAGCCTATGAAATCTGGCTGGCAACATCTGCCCAGATGTTGCAACCCTGGCCGCCATCTTCCCCGGCAGCGCCGGGGAGCGGCTCCATGCAGGGCTGTTCCTCAGAACGCCTTGCAGGGCACCCTGGAACAGCAAGGCTGTGGCCAAGCCCTCCTCTCCAAGCCCCAGCAGGGCAGCTGGCAGGAGCTTTCCCTGCACCATTTGCCAGAGCACTGGGGAGCTCTGGGAGAAGGCTGTGATTGGGTGGGTTTGGGGCTCAAGCGTGAGAAGGTGAGACTTGAAATCCTGAATCTCATCAGCACCTCAGCACTGTCACGGGGGCCGGTAACCCCAGGGGCCTTGGGGTGCGTGAGCTGCTGCTGCTGCAGGCAGGAGTGGCAAGGCCTCACCCCAGGACACGGTGAGTCTCAAGAGCTTGTGCCAGGATCATCAAATCCCCGGACTTTTGGGATGTCATTGTTACTAAACCCGTTCCTAGTCCTGGACATACGTGTGTGTGCTCCTTCACCACCTTCTGTAGTGCTCATTATTTTACACAGCGCTTTTGCAGGTCTCATTCTCCTCTGAGGAGTCCTGTCCCCTCAAACAGGGAGATTTCACCATGCTCCCCCCCTGCCTGTCCGTGACGCTGCCCAGCTCTCACTATCCTCTTCCAGCTTCGGCCAGCCGTGCCCCTGTACCATTCCAGATGAGGGTCCAGCTGGTCATGGCTGTGGCTGCAGGCTGAGCGTGGCTCTGCCCAGAGCTGCTCCTGGGAACAGGCTGCTCTGCCAGCAGCTCCTCTCTGAGACGTCACACGTGTCCCTACCCCGTCATCACTTCACCTGCTCCACCTTCTCTTGGCATCTCTCCTCCAAAACTGTTGGTTCACCCTAACTCTCCACTGCCCTGGCATCCATCCCTCTCTTCTGTTGTCCCCAGAGTGTCACGTCCCAGCCTAGAGCTGAGCAGGAACTTTCAGGAGAGGTCTGGACTCTCTCCAGCACTTTTGGAGCAGAGGGATGTGGAAATGTCAGGGGAGGTGGCAGCTTCTTCTGGGGATATTGGCCCTGCTGCACCAGGGCAGAACTCTGGTTTGTGTGCTTTGGCTTCAGCCTGCAAGGAGGCTGTGGAGCCCCTCACAGAGGGTGAGAGGCCTGCTCTGCTTGTTGCCCCAAATGCTCATGTCAATGTTTCTGCATTTGTGTAAAACACTCCAGTGCTGACTGGACTGAGCTGATAAAAAGTGCCATGCTTCTTGTCGAGAGAGGAATGTTGTTTCTCTGTGGCCTGCAGCAGGAGCTGATAGAGAAATATATTATGCAGTGCTTGAAGAAGGGTCTTAATTATTTTGCAGACTATATGTTCAGACTTCAAATGCGTTTTTTCCATGCCTGCTGTCTAATCTGGAGAACAAAAGGTTATGGTTTATAGGTCAGAGCACAACACCCGTTGTGAGCACTCTGCTTTACATCCCAGTTATTCCAATCAATGAGCTTTGCTGAATTTTTTATGCTGTGCTGGGCTTTTATCTCTCTCATTTTATCGAAAAACTACAAAACAAAAACCAAAGCGGAGTCAGATAAATTCCTAAGGTCCTGTTGGCATAAAAATCTACAGGATCTTGAACAAAATAAAAACAGTAGTTAAAAGCAGGACTGAAAACAAAGAGCCACAGGGACTATTTTGTGTAACAGAGAAACCAGCTGCTCAGTGACAATAGTGCCCATCAGCCTACCCAACCTGGAGATATCCAGAACGTATCCAGGGGCTCTAGGGGCCAGGCAGAGACCTAGGGGGAGGTGCTCTTGGTCTCAGATCAGGGTGCCACTTCACGGAGAAGGGTTGGGTTCCATTTTCACAGATTTTCCAGCCCAGGAAGGATGCTCTGCTGCTGGGCAGGCAGAGAGGGGTCGTTTCCCTTGGCTCAGGGCACCTTGTGCAACACAAACTGAGAAGTGGGAGGTGGGCTCGGAGGGTTGGAAGGGAGAAAGGCCATGATGTGCCCGACCCTTTCACCTCTGCTCTCACCCAACCTCTATCAGCAGAGTCCCTGCTGCTGCCCCAGAGCCCTGGAGCGTGACAACTCCAAAGCACGCAGGGAGCACGGGTGGCACAGCTTTTTGGGAGCTGAAATAATGCTTGACACCAACCTTCTCTGCGCATGTAGAGGACAGAAGCCTCTCTGAGGTATGCCACAGGGAGAGAGAAAATGAAACAGGGAATAAGAAAAGCCACATCCAATCTCTAGGCAAAAGTCTTGGAGCCACACTCAAGGTGATAAATCATCAGCAAGGCGTCTCCCCTCCAGTGGCTGCAGTCCTGCCAATGTCTTTTTTTCAGCCCTCGATGCAGTTACCTGAGATATTTTTTTTTTTTTTTCCCTTGGCAAGAAAGAGTTTATTTGACCAAACAATGATGCAGCAGCTTCTGCCGCCACTGTCGAGGCAGTGGGGCAGTGCCACCCTCCGCAGCCGCTGGTGCAGCCGGGGAAGGCAGCAGCTCTGCACCCAGCCCAGTGGCAAAGTGCCCCTGCATTGCTGCCCTGGGGCAAGGTGCGGTGCAGCACCAGGTGCTGCCACAAGATCCTTGCTGCTGAGTTGGTTTGCTTTCTTTGCTCTGGCCCAGCAAGCAGAGGCAAAGGGACTTTTGGGGATGTGGATGGGCAGTTCAGATGTGCAGGTCGCCAGCTTTTTAGCCTGAACGACGAGGGGTGGATTTGTCACAGCAAAAAATCCCTGTGCCTCCTTTCCCCCTCACCCCAGCAGTGTGGCACAGGGCTGCCGGGGAGGCACACAAAGCCTCCGAGGAATCACTGACTGCCCTCTCCCAGCCCTCCATCAGCGTTCGGCAGAGCCTGTCGAATCTTGCTAGCAACGCTTGCAGAAAATCTGCTTGCTCCCTCGTCGTTCTCTTCCCCCTTTCTTCTTCCCCTTTTCACCAGGGCTGCCCCGAAGGCAAATGCTCGGGACACCTTTATGTTCCCGGTGAAAGAGGATGCAGCGTGGAAGTCTCAGTTAATTCTGGAACTGCTGCAGTCCCATCAGATATTGCTGCATTTCCGCTTAAAAGATGGGAGGGGGGGAAAAAAAACCTGGGGTTGCTCCAATACAATACATTTGCCAAGGCTGCTTAGGTGACCTACTGCTTTGCATATCAATATGCTTCTTGCAGAACCCAGCGGAGAGCAGCTCCTAGCGATGTATATTCATTTGCAAGACTACAGAAATATCCTCCCTGAACCGATGGAAACCAGGATGTTTTCAGGTTCAGGCTGAGCAGAGCTTCCAGCCAGCCCGGATCTGCTGGGAATGGTCTTCTGTTACAGGTCGCTGGAAGGAGCCTGAGGAAAACACATGATTTCTCAGGAGGTTTCAGGCTTGCTCTCTGAGTGTCTGCTACACTGGGAAAATCATAAGGGGGCTGCAGATTGCCCAAGGTTGAGCACCTCTGGGGGAATAATCCAGGTGCTGTAATGCTATATATAAAAGGAACCAGGTACAGGGGCTCTGTCAGTCCACTTTAGTCTCAGCCCTGTGCCTCCCGGGGGATCACACCACACTGAGGATGGTCCCTGCGCCGGCCAGGGCTGCTCAGTGCTGGCCACAGCCAGGATGTGTGACAGCCAAGCCTCAGGGCCCCTGGGCTTTGCCATCCTGGCACCGCTGTCTGAAGGCTGATGAGCAGCCCCGCTACTCTTGCAGTTGTTAGAGGGCAGCATTAATATTTAACTCCTTCCCCAGGCCAAGGGGCTGAACCATTGGTGGCTGCCAGAAAACCTCTGCGTTCATGCAGAGCTCAACAGAGCTGCTTTGTGGCTTCCTGTAGCATCTGAAGGGACTGTATTTACATTTCTGACAGTGCAAAGCTAAGCTCTCTGTTATTCTGAGGGGGCTTTTCCCAGTTGCAAAGATGGGATCTGCATCCACTCTATCCTGTGGCTTTCAGCCATGCTCAGACCACGGCAGCTGCAGGCAGGGCATGTATGGGAAGATGGGTAGGTCTGTTCCATCCGTGGGTCTCTTGGGAATTCACTGCTCCAGAGAGCCAGACAATCACCCAGCAGTGGATTAATTCTTGCTTACTGCTGTGGTGGTCAGTTCATGCCCAACAGGACGACGCGTATTTAGGACAGATCAATGGCATGGTTTAACTTGGCTGGGTTTCCCTTCCCCCCTCATCTCATCTACATCCTGACCTTTTCTTTGAGCATGGGGATTTATCACAAGGCAAGTCAACCAAACGATTCCCAGTTTCATTCCCTGAGAATCTGAGGACCCAGTGTACAAATTTGCACGGCAGTCTGCAGGATTTGGAACACCCACGATTGAAGCCAAGTCAGATTGAACACGAATGGTGCTAGCACACATCCACAACATTGGTGCACAGTTCTTCCTATGCATCACCCTGCTGTCCTTGAGTCTGACAGTGTATATGATATTTGGGTTATTTCTCGAGTACCTTGATGGAGCAGAATGTAGTCAAAATAGACATGCAGACTTAGGAGAGCAATTCCTGTCTGTGCTTCCCATCCCACTACACCGTTAGCTAATGAAGCAAATCCAGGAGCTGTGAAAACGGTCTGTGCAAGCAGATCACCTGAGAAAGTCTTAGTGCATACAAAGAGCCTGGAGAAATGCATAGGAAAGCAATGGGTGGGTTGCTTGGAAAGGTTTTGATTGTGTTTTCAGAACAGTGATGAGCTGTGTGGTTTATTTTACAGTACATGTCGGGATTTGGAAATGAACATGTTTCTGAGGATCCACGCTGTCCAGGAGCTTTACCGGAGGGACAGGTACTGAGGCTTTTTAAAGTGCTTTATCAAAATTCACTCTTGAGTGAATATCTAATCCCTTGGCTTCTTTTCATCTTAACATGTTTCCTTTCTCTCTGCCACCATGCAAATCTCCAGGAACCTTCTTTATACAAGACTGGAATAATAAGATGCTGGCAGAAGTCAGAACTAAAGATTTCCATTTATACTTTCTAAGTTATTTGTGAGCTTCCAAGTTTCACCTTGGGTGTTAAGGCTTGCCTAAATTACCTCTGCTCAGCAACAGGTTTTTTTCCCATAAAAATAATAAAAATAATTTTTAAAAAGCAATACAAGTGGCTCAGCAACACTGAAAAGGAAGCCACCAGCTCTGGATTAAAGCAGAGCAGAAGTTTGGAGATTAGCAGAAAGATGTGCTTGTGCAGGGAAGGCAGATTTCACAACTTCTGTAGGAATGGGGTTCAATGAAGCTGACATACGAGTCCTTGGCAGGGGAGAAGCTGCCTTGTAGGGAGGGGACATGAATGCCTGCAGTAATAAACTGACATTCATTTTAAAAAGTAACTTCTGAACATGTTGGATAAAAAATTAATTATGTGGGGTCGTTCTGTTTTAAGGAAAGGAATTGCAACCCATATGGTGCTACCCTCTTGATGCCCAGAGGTGAGAATGAAACCCTGAAGAATGAAACCTCTCTCACCTCCTTCTGAGCTGGTCTCCTTTACACCAGCACACACTCTGAGGCTGCCTGTGGCTTCCCTTGGGTCTCCTGCACTCCTTTGGACTTGGATGGCAGCACATCACTGTGAAGACAGGCTTAGAGGGCTGGGGTTGCTCAGCCTGGAGAAGAGGCGGCTCCAGGGAGACTTTATAGCACCTTCCAGTACCTAAATGGGAGCTGCAGGGGACCCTTCACAACAGCATGTAGAGGATAAGACAAGAAGGAATGGCTTAAACCAAAAGAAGACAGGTTTAGATTAGATATTAAGAAAAAATTCTTTACTCTGAGAATGGTGCAACACTGGCACAGATTGCCCAGAGAAGCTGTGGATAGCACATCCCTGGAAATGTTCTAAGTCAGGTTGGATGGGGCTTTAAAAAACCTGGTCAAGTAGGAAGTGACCCTGTCCATGACAGGGAGGTTGGAGCTAGATGATCTTTAGGGTCCCTTCCAATCCAAACCATTCTAGGAATCTATGACTAACCTTGGTGCTCCTCTTCCCCATCTATGCAAACAGGCCAGTAAATTAAGGTCAGATGGAGACTTTTTCAACTTTTGCTTTTCCTGAGTTTTCTGGATTTCCCCAGTTCTGATATTTTACATGTTGTGTGCCAGTGAGGACACTAACACACAACACAGGGACACGTTAGATGCAAATGTCCCCTAGGGCTGTATGGCAGCCCACAGCGTGCTCACAGGAAAGACAAACTGCTGTGCTGATTTGGCTGGTGCAAAATTTGATTTGGTGTCTTGTTACTGAGACTGGCTAGAGAAAATGTAAAATAGAGGCACCTTAAAACTGGAAGATCAATAGTAGTGACTGCTGGTCTAAAATAGCAGTGGGATGAGGTGGATGTACTCTTTGAGGGTTTCCACAGCAGCACCACTTTCCAGAGCAGACTCCTCCAGTTCCTGGCCCAGGTGCTCTCATCTGGACAGAGTATGGATTCTGTATCAAAAGAGTTAATAAAAAATCTGAAAACAAGGTAGACAAAAAAAGGTCTTCAGTCCCGGGAGCGGATCCTTTCTCTGATGCAGTATTTATAAGACTGGCATCTGCAGTAGTGCTGGCTAAGATAAAAATTCCAAGGGTTATTGATCCCCCTGCTTCACTGCATACCCATACTGACAAGATGGAGTTGGAGGGCTGAAAGTTACATGCACCCAGAGAGCTTTAGCTCTCTCCTCTGCCCCCCTCTCAGGGCAGGGTTTGATACCCTAAGGATGGCTGGTCTGCTCAGCAGCAGGATGCTGGAGTAGAACTTGCAGGAGGGAGATGGACAGTAAATGGTCTATGACTGTCCCACTGGGGTGTTCCCTGCCGTTCTTGGATGCCTTTGCTTCTTGCTGATCTCAAACAAATAGATGATGGCCTACTTAGATCAAAATGCTTCATTTCTGCTCTCTGAAAAGGAGGAATCTGTCCTCCAGGTATGAACTCATAAGGGTTGCTAAAACCTGTGCTAGTTGTACCCACAGCTCTGCAAAAGGGGAAGTGCCCCCTTTGTACTCCACAGGAGGACTCACTGTGCAGAAACCCTGCAGGAAAGCAAAGGCTCCTACACAGGTCTCTGATGCTTTTGGGCAGCAAGCAGCACTGTCAGGAGGAAGCAGTACAACACCAAAATGCCTCCTCTGGGCACTGGTTCTATAGGCAGAGGGCAGGAGAAGAAGGGGGAATTCAGTGCATTCAGCTTCTGTCTTTATTAGCCTCCTGGAAAGCCAGACAGACATGATGTTCTGGGGTAACCCCTCTGAACATTTGATCTGAGAAAAGTTTGTGCTCAATACCCGTCTGCTTTTCAGTCTGTATTCACTGGGAATTCTTTCCTTTTCCCTGATACTCCTGTTTCTGACCCTGTGCTGCCCTGCCCCTCTCAGCTTACTCTATTGCTGCCTCAGTGGCTGTGCTGGCTCCTTAGGCCGTTTCTGTGGCACGTGGGAATGGTGTTTGGGGTCTGGCTGGTGCCTCAGAGGAGCAAGAACACACAAGTACTGGAGCTGAAGCACGGCCTCAGGAGAGCACAGCACCCTGCAGCATGGGGGTGCTGGGTGCCCAGCTCAGTGCTCTGCTGGGGGCTGCACAGACAAGATCCATGCCACTGCCTCTCACTCCTTATTCTTCCTTCTCCTCCCATCCAGAACAACCCTCAGGTGTGCCCGTACGGCCTGTACGCGGAACAGCTCTCGGGCTCCGCCTTCACCTGCCCCCGGCCCACCAACAAGAGGAGGTACCGTGAGTCCTGCCCTGGGGGGGACATGTGGCACTTGGGCTGAGCACTGGGGAGCCGTGGAGAGGCTGCCTCAGTGCCACCTGTGCTTTCTGCAAGCCTAGAAGGGTAAAAAAAACCTCTGCTGTGCACTGGGAGAGGGATAAGGAGAGAAGACCATGGGAGAGGGAAAGAAAAGGCTTTGGTGGGGCAAGTGGGTTAAGAAAATGCTGGAGAAGGAGTGCATGGGGTGGGAAAGAAAGTGGTTTTCTGGGCAAGAGGAGGAAGGGGATGGGGGGATGTTCACAGGGCCCACACGGTCCTGAATGGGTTATGTGTGCTGTGTGAAACAACCTCGGGGTTTCAGCTCTGGTGCTTCTGTGGAAAGATCAGCCCTGCCACTGGCACTGGTAAGTGTCAGTCATCCACCTGATGATGGATAGTGTCAAAGCCAAGCCTCTGAGAAAGACTCTTTCCCCCTAAGGGATGTTCCTGCACGCTGGTTGGGGCCAGTGAGCTGCTAGCTCAGTCTGCTGCTCCCATTTTGGGGCTGCTCAGGGCCTCAGAAAAGTGCCAGGCACCCAGCATGATCTTTAACACTTCAGCAGTGCTGGGAACAGCTTGTTCTAGCCAGCAGCAAGCTTCCCAGAGCTCTGTCCCAGTTGTCATGCTCCAGCCATAACCAGATTGCAGAAGATGGGTTTCTCTTTTTGCTTCTCCCACTGTGGCTCTTCTGTCCCTTTTGCTGTTTGTTCAAATGAAAGGCAAATGCATCATCTGAGATGCCTCTGCTCTCCAGGCTGGTGCCAGCTCTCAGTGTGCGTGGGAAAGGGATGAATCATTGTTTGCTGCATGAAGTTGTCCTTGATGGAATTTTTCCAGCTCTCAAGGGAGAGCTCCCTCCTCCCCTCTCCTACTTGCCCAAACTGCAACCACCACTCTTAACACATCAAAAGCATTGGCTGCCCTGCCTAGCTCAGGCTTTTCTGATCACCTCTGCCCTCTCACCTGACTGAAAGCCCAGCCTCAGGCTCGGCTGCACCATGCAGGGCGTGTGGATGCTGGAGTGGCAGTGCTGGCAGGGCTCACAGCCACAGCAGGCAACAAGGAAGGAGAGCAGCAGTCCCAGGCAGTGTTGGAAGCATGGAGAACCTCCTACAGCAGCAGGAAGCATCATATAAAACCCCGGGCTTTGCTGCATGGGCATGGCCAACCAAGCACAGGATGCTGCTTTTTGTAATCCATCCAAATTCAGATACAGGCTGTCTCCAGAGAGCTCCTCTGTTCTTTCCATCGGACATTGCTCGTCCCTGTCTTGTCTGAGCTGCTTTATAGCTATGTTTAAAGAAGCTTCCTTTTCCAACTGTGAGATTGCTGTATTTCAGAAACAGAAAAAGGATGTATCTTTATTATTTATACGCATATGTGTGAATGTAGACATAAGTCATTACACATAAATACACATATAGACATTTACCTATACAAAGCAGGACATGTTTGTATTTAGAGCCTATAATGAAAGTCATCTCTCTGGAAACCTCTGGCTGTGAGCTGTTGTTTGCTATGTAATTTTAATATTAATATTACTAGTTTGATATTTAATAAACCTTTTGTTCCAGTTGCCACCCATGTAAGTGTTATTCTAGGAGTTCAATCGGCTAGAAGCTACTCAGAGGGTTTAATGTCTTCCCCAGGCTCATCCAGGTGTTTTCCTTCTTTGTAGCTGGCTGTATCGAATCCTACCTTCAGTCTGCCACAAACCCTTCAAACCTCTCGAGGAGGGCCACTTGACACACGACTGGGATGAGATTGAGCCTGACCCCAACCAGGTAACCATGCTTGGGGTGGATGGATGGAGCCCTGCTCCTACCAGGAGGACAGTCAGATGTCAAACTAATCAGAAGTGCAAAGGCGCTGAGTCGCAAGAGGTCTGAGGGGAGCCATGGGTTCCTGAGGGTCTGACCAATTCAGAAGCAGGGTCTTGTCCACCACCTATTCACTGTTCCTCACCACGGTCACCCAAGGAAGGACAGCCCTGGATGCTTGTTGCTCCTCATCTCGACAGATCCTTGCTACCTGGCATCTCCCCTGGGGCTCCTGTTGGTCACCTTTTAATCTGCTCTCTCTTTTCCTTCAGTGTCTCCCGTTAAATTCTGCAGCTCAGTCAGCAGAGCAGCTGCATGTCTCTGCCATGCATGCTCTCCTTCCCTTCCCTTCTGGAGAGGCTACTGGCTGCCAGCCCATTTCTCTGCAGCCCTCGTGGGAAATCTGGCTTCATTCTGGAGAGTCACACAGAGAGATGGCATTTGTCTTCCTCTGTTACGGCCTTGCCATTGTCTTTAATCATTATTTCTTCCCTGCCAGCCCCAGAACATTTGGTTTTGCTAATCTGCTGCCATTCTCCTCTCAACATCATCTCATGGTCGTTGGTTTTCACTTCTCTCAGGTTTTGCCCTTTGATGCATCATGATTAGCTCATTTCCAGCCTCCCGGCAGCCTCACCATTCATCTAAATAATTTCCCAAATCTGCTGTTTTCCAGACATTGACCAAGGAGCACTGACAGGCTCATATTTACATGCCTTTGGTGCTCCCTCAGATGAAGCTCCAGTGACTTCTGTTATCACCTCATCCATCCTTGAGGTCTTCCATGCCCTTTTGCACCCTACGTCTCCCTTTATGATGATTTATGGTTACAGTAACTCCAAGATGCCCAGCCTCCAAGCATTTGAAACCATCTACATGTAGTACCTTTTTTTTTTTTTTGTCTAAGGAAACAGCACCAAAGCTCCTGCCCACTCCTCTGTTCCCACTTTCAATGGCAACCACCAAAACCAGAGGAGTTTTTTCCTGGCAGTAGGTGGGAGCCACCTTCCTGCTTTCCTTCTTATCCTCTCTGAAGCAGAGCCAGAGACAAGGTTCAGTTTGTTGGACAACGCCTACTCTTTGCTGCCATGCTTTGTGTTTCACCCAGGTACTTAAGGAGCTTCAGCAATCCTCATCCATCTAAAAAGATGGCCATATGGAGGCACCTTATGCAAAGCCCACTGAAGTCAATGGGAAAAATGACACTTAAAAATTACCCAAGGAAAATGGCAGAATTATAACAGATACAGATGACAAAACAGAAAAGGAGTCGAACGTGATGAAAAAATATGGGCTATCATCTGAGCAAGAAATGCTGAAACAGAAGAAAGCTCTCCAGACTGGAACAGAGATTACAAAGGGAAGCTATGATTGAGAGGCAGGGAGAAAACAAATACCAGTAACAAATGTAGCAGTAAAAAACCAACCAAACAAAAATTAAAAACAAACAAACAAAAACCCCGGACAAACATAAACTGTGGAACTTCTTGTGAGAGGATGCAGGTGGATTCAATCCAACAAATACTTTGGACTCCTCTTGCACCTTCTGTCTCAACAGGCTTTGCAAGAAGTAGCTAGTGCTGCTCATGGCTCCTGCTCATGCAGGCAGAGCTATTTCTGCTTTGGATGTGGGGAAAATGAGGTGGAGCAAACAAGAAAGTCATGTTTGGGTCATAAAAGGACTGGATCATTCAGCGTGGAGCACAGGACCATAACAATTTGACTGTGGAAAGCTGGCTCATCTGAACTTATTTGCTCTCAAAAGTGTTGTTATTAATAGAGACAAATTTTAATAGGATTTTTTTTTTTAACCTTGGCACTACACAGGTCTGCCAATTACTTCAGAAAATTATGACTAAAAATTTTTAAAGCCACCCAAATATTTTTTTATTAAAAAGAAAAAACAAACAAACAAAAAAACCCCAAAGCAAAACAAAACAAAAAAGAAAACCAAACAAAACTAAACAAAAAACCCCAAACCACTTGTAAAGCAGATGATCAAGGCAACAAGGAAAGAGAGGAAAGAGAGAGCTACCTCAGCAAGGAGAAGCAGTGGGAGGACAGGAGCCTACTTTCTTTCAAATTATCACCATTTGCATTTTAATCATTGACATATCTTTCTTGTTTTTTGTTTTCTGTAATCTAGCTGCGATGGAAACCTTTTGAGATTCCAAAAGCCCCTCAGAATAAGATGGACTTTGTGAGCGTAAGTTGGGGACCCAGGGCATTGGGCATCCTCCATCTCGGTTTCCCTCAGGGAGTGGCAGGGCACACGGGATGCTCAGAATATTGGTGATTCTGAAACCACTGGGCTTGCAGAGCATCTATGGGAGGGGAGAGGATTGCAGATTTCAAGCAACTGGCAGTGGGCTTGGTTTTCTTCATTGACTTTCAATGACCTCTTAAAGAAAAAAAAATCGCCCCAACCCTCAGTTTTCCCCAGACCCTTGGCTGGAAAACACTGGCTTACATGGATTTTAAGAAATCCTTATTATATTAAAGAAAATCCAACACATTCGACAAAAGGCCACACAGAGAAAGCCTGGAAGCAGTGTGGGAAGTGAGAGAGGAGGTGAGACCCAGCAAGAGGATGGGGTGAGGGGAGGAAAGAGGGCTGCCCCTGCTCCCCTGCTCACTCCTGGGGTTGGTTTTGGGTTTGCCTGCAGGGTCTGCACACCTTGTGTGGCGCCGGTGAGCCCAGAGGACGCAATGGCATCGCTGTCCATATTTTTGTCTGCAATACCTCCATGATAGACAGGTCAGTGCCTGCTGTGCTGGTGGCTCAGGCTGCTCCAGACTGCCACCAACTCGAGTCCAGCTTCCAGCATCCCTGTACGTCCTGTGCTCCCATGTGCACAGGCAGGCGTGTTCTCCATATCCACAGCAGGTTGTGCTCTGTGGTGTTCTGGTTTCAGTGGTATTTAAAATGTCTCTGCACTTGTTAGAATCACTTACTTATGGAACCCAGCCCATGTGGTCAAACACTGGAGGAGTGGGTGAGGAACCACCAAGAGAAATTGGGAGCTGGACGTGGGGTGCAGCGAGATATGCTGGATTTAGGTCCTCCAGCAGCTCCTCAGAATTCAACACACATGAAGCAGGCATGGCTGCTCCCTACAGCAGCTCAGGGGGGAAATCAGCCCCACTCCTCAGCTTACAATAGCTGATGTGCCCGTGAGTACAAAGGCAGGGACCTGGCAGAGGTCAGAGAACATCCTGCTTCCAGACCGGGCCTTTCATGTAAGACTTGGACTTTATGATCCTTGTGGGTCCCTTCCAACTCAGAATATTCTGTGAATTTGTGAAACTCTGCCATGTCAGTCTCGCAGCTCAAAACTCCTCGGCTGTGGTGTGCACAAATGCATGGGGCTTACAGCATCTTAACCTTACTGTTTCCCTTTCTTTTTAGATGTCTTTATAATTCAGATGGCGACTTCCTGATAGGTGAGTTGATGCTTTGACTTCTTTTTTCCTCCAGGTGGTTCTACCTGGAGTACCACCTGCCTGCCTCTTTGTTCTTCCAGAGCCTGGGGATCTACAGCCAAGATTTGGAGGAGAGGGCTGGCCCCACCCCCATGCCGTGCAGATTTGGTGGTCTGGCACCAGCCCTGCTGTTGGGCGAGCTGCTCTGCTCCCGTGCCAGACCTCAACTCTCTGAGCAGTGACCCAACTTCCTTGCCACAGTGCTCAGGGATCATTGCCCAGTGCTCCCCAGACTGGTATAAGACACGCCACAGGCAGAGGTTTTCTGGAAATCATAAACCTCAGGATTTCTGAACAGCTTACACTTAGATGCCTTTGTTGCTTTAGCCCAAGATTATTTGGCATGGCAGCTTAGCTCCCGTGCTGTGCCAGCCTCAGGCAACCAGACTGCCCCAGTGAGTGTGGAGGTTGACACATAAAGTCCACACATGCTGAAAAATATTCTGAGTGGTATCAGAAGTCAGATATGTGCTTGTATCTTTCTTGAGTAAGGAACAGGAACGCCTTCGGGACACCAACAGGAACATTTGTCCCATCAAATAGCTATTAAATTGGTCACACTCACCTCCCTCACTACTGTGAAGTAAAAGTGCCAGGGCAGGTTTGTAAATCTGCTATTTTTCAAGTCGTAATGTGAGCTCTCCTGTGGCAGGACAGTCATGGAAAACAATGCAGATGTTAGCAGAGTATTGCTTCTACCTTCAGGAAGCAGTTATTCCCAGACATCTCACACTGCCACAGTCACAACATAGATGGGTACATGCACTGCATCGACATGAAACAGACAGGGACCGACCCAAATGTATCCAATCCCATTTATCCAGACTGTGGTACAAACTTTACACCAAGGGGCCACAAAGTTTTGGCTCATACAAGTACTTTCTGTGATGTAGGGATGATGGGGATGGTCAGGAAGCTTCTCTGCAGTGCAGGGGTCTCTGTTGCAAGAGTCTGCATGGGAGCCCAGACTCCCTGTGTAGCTGTGTCAAAAAGGGCCCATTGCTCTTCCTTGGAGCCCAGGTGCTCTGACAGGGACACAGAAGGTGGCAATCATCACGCTACCTCAACTCCTCTGCCTGCATTTTGTTTCCACAGTGCCCCAGCAAGGAAAACTGCTCATCACAACTGAATTTGGGAAGATGCTAGTGGAGCCAAATGAAATCTGTGTCATCCAGGTAAGGGCTGAATGTGCCTTGCCTGTGGCTCAGAGTCAGATGTTGGAGCAAGCCAACTCCTGGACTCAGCTGCTCATGGTTTGTCAGCAAAGTCTTGGGAGGATCCTAGTATATTTCTTTATTTTCCAGCAAGGAATGCGTTTCAGTGTGGAGGTGTTTGGAGAGACCAGAGGCTACATCCTGGAGGTGTATGGGGCACACTTTGAGCTGCCTGACCTGGGACCCATTGGTAATGATCTCCTGTTAGACCTACAGTGAATTTCATGGGGGCAGGAATGAATTGCAAGCCCAAATCCATCACCTCCTCCCATGCACGCGCTCCTTCACAAAGATGCTTTCCATTCCAGCACTGTTATTCCCCAGAGGAGCAAGCATCTGCCAAAAAAAAATGTGACAGACCAGTAGTCCAGCGATTCCCCTGGCACTGAAGGGAACATTTATCTCCCACCCTTTCTACTTCCACTTTTCTACTATTTCACTTTTCTACTATTTCTACCCTCCCACTTTTCTACTATTTTCTTTTCAGTTCTGGTCAGCATGAACCTGATCCTACCAAAAGAAACCCAAGAGGCCATTGCCACTGATGCCTCATATTTATAGATAACAGCATAAACTGGAGTGATAGGAGGGAGTCTTCCTGGTAAAAGGAAGATTTCAGAGGCAACTGAAAATGAGATATTCCTGAAGGCCCATTTTAGCTCTGATCAAGTGGGTTTTTTTCCACCCTACTTCTGTTAACAGAAGAACCTTGAAGCTCTAGAGTGCTTTAGTGTCAGAAATTGCTTCCTCTGGAGAATGAGAAGCCAATAAAATGAGTAGCACAGGACTCGTACCAGCAACACATTCACATCTCCGTGTGGCGCTGCCGGGGAGGATCTGCTTTCACCGAGTGCAGGTCTAGCTCTCAAAAACCACAGATCCTCTGTGCCAGAGGCCTCCTGCTCTGTGCAGAGTCACAGCCTCCTGCTGCCATGACAAAGACACCAAGAGGGGACACAGCACCTGAAGGCTTCCTGCCCACATTGTGATTTCCCAGTCAACTTTTTGGCACTGCTCAGCTCAGATTATGTCACCTTCCTTATCCCTTGGGTACTTGCCTCCAAATTTATCTTGCTGAGAAAAACACCTCCTGGTTACTGCTACTAAGATTGTCTCAGGGAAGGGAAGTGAAACTCCTCTTGTAAACAGCTAAAATAACTACAAAGCCAGTGCCAACAGTTCTCCACGTCCAGACAGGTGTTTTGGGGTTGGTTGCTTTGTTTTAGGTTGGATTGGGGTTTTTATCCCCACTAGATATTTTTTAGCTCTCAGCATGATCTGAAGGACTGGCCCTGCTTCAAGCAAATTAACTGGTATTATCAATCAGCAACAAGCTTGGTGTGGCACATCTGCATTCAGGGGCATTTGTATCTCATGGCCGTGGTGAAAGTGAAGCTGATCCTTCGAGTGGAGAACCAACCCAGTGTGCAGCTGTTCAATGGAACCCCACTCAAGCATCTCTTCTGTATGACATGCTGGGCATATCATTTTCCACATGGAGCCTACAGTGATTTTTCAACAGCTTGCCTTTCAGCCAGCTGCAGCTTTCTGCCACCCTCACATATCATAGGCTGTCCCTGCTCCACTTGATTATGGATATGGTTGCCCAGCCTGTTTGTAATAAGTTTTCCCATTATCTAGTTTCTCAGACACAGTTAAACTTTCTTTGGGATTTTGGTTTAGGTCTTCTTTTGTCTCCAGAAGGCAGGAATATATTATAAGGCTTACTTTCTGGAGAAAAGAAAAAGAGTGCACTTGCTTGTAAACCCTTTCAGGAGGTGGTAATTTAAGAGCTCCTCTTCTCACCACCTACCCACCTTCCCCTCAGAGACCAAGATCCTTTGTATTTCAGTCTTACTTTATTTTAACTTCACTTTTCACTTGAAAAAAAGTGACAGCTGGAGTAAAGCAGTGACTGTTAAACCTTAGCAGCGGGTAGTAATGTCTGCATTTTTATCCAAGAAATTCAAAACCGCTTTGTAACAATAATGCTAATGAGGAGAAGAATGCTCCAGCACCCATATGGTGCTTTGCACTTTGAAAATGCACTCTTCACATTAAGCAACCCCTCAGTATGACCTGAGTCTGTAGGTATCACTATTTTATTGCTCTCTTTGCTACCATTCAGAAAGTTGGCCCCCTCATGACATGCCTTGTAACTTCTGCATGGCTAAGCGTCCTGTCAGCAGGATGTCCAAGAACAGAGAGCAATTCATCCTCCATTTTTCACTTAATTCCTGGTTGTGACATGCCTTTAATAGAGGATGACGTACTAATCTCATTCAGAAGGCAACTAGAGGACACCTGACTTAGTCACAAAGGGAGCATGGACTTGAACACTAGGATGAATTACAGACACCCACTCGGAGGCCCATGAGAAGTACATGACTATTTCAGATTTCATGGTGGACCAAGAGGCAGTTGGGTCATTTGTAACACAGAAGGGCACCCACAAAGCCAGGAAATTGCACCAACCTCTCACTCTGATTGCCCAAAGAACTTTGTCCCATCTCCTCCCTTCCCAGGAGCCAATGGCCTGGCCAACCCGCGTGACTTCTTGGTGCCCGTGGCGTGGTACGAGGACCGCCAAGTGCCAGGGGGCTACACAGTGATCAGCAAGTACCAGGGCAAGCTGTTTGCAGCCCAGCAGGTGAGGATGCCCTGGGAGAACAGGTAACTCTGAAGCACAGTGACTGCTAGTGCATGACCTGGGATATGCAGCTCAGTAGCATGGATGTCATCTCACTGAGTCCTGCTCAGTTATGAGGAGCAGAATTGAGCTCTTCTCTTCTTGGGTCATTCATTTTCCCAGCTGATGATCCTCAGTCTGGGAAAAAAGTGTTTGTGAAGACTTGGTAGTCCAAAAAGTCCACAGTGGTCTTTGCCTCTGTATGTTTATAGTGACAATGCAGAAATGAGCTGGTGTTACTGTAAAAATCCAATTTCCTTACTACCAGTAAGCTGGTGTTGCAGCTGGCCTTGTCCAAGCACTACCTGAGCACTCAAAACCTCTTGGAGACCAAACCCCAGAGATAAGGCTGAGGCTCACCAAGCAGAAATGCTGAGTAAAACCTCATCCTCACAACCCTGGGCTGTGCTTAAAAACCTGTCAGTGCACCTCTAACCAGCACTAAGCCCACTTTTCACTTGGGAAAGAGCAGCATCCTGCACATGTGCAGCACGTTGGAAGGCTGTATGTGCTAATCCTCTGTCTCTTTGCTTTGCTAGGATTATTCCCCCTACAATGTTGTAGCTTGGCATGGGAACTACACGCCGTACAAATACAACCTGGAAAAATTCATGGTCATTAATGCTGTTGCTTTTGACCACGCGGTAAGTTCTGGAACTGGGCAAGGCAAAGCAAAATTTTGTGGCTGTGGTACCATCCAAACCCACCCTGAGCTCCGGGGGCTCTGTGCCTCTTTAAAAATATGTTGTGCTCTAAGAAACAGCGTGAAATCTTTTGTGCTGCTTTCCCCGGGTCCAAACCAAGATTTCATAGGAGAAGATGTCCTCCTTTGTGGTATAAAGAAGTAACTGGAGGTTGATCAGCTTCTTAAATGGATCTGTGCAGCTTAGCATAGAATTTCTCTGCCCTGGAGGAGGAATGAATACTGATGCCAACATACACTGTGCAACTCAGCAAAAACACTGTTGCTTCAAATTCTTGCCACGATTTATTTCTTGCTATTGGACAGATTCCTTCCTCAGGTTCCTCTGAGTCCAGCACTGAATTTAATTTTGAAGAGCTGGCAGCTTTCATTGTCATAATTTCTAGATTTTATGGAAAATAACTAAAGCCAAAACTAATGTGAGCAACTAATCTAAAAAGGAAACCAGTCCAGTGGGAGAGGTGCCCATAGCAATGCAAATGGGCATGCAGAGGAGACCAGAGCATTTGTAGTGAGAAAACCAACAGAAAGTATTGTTTAAAACCTCAGAAAAACCTGCCAAGAGAAGGACGGGTTTGGGATCAAAGCCCAGAAAATCATTTTACTGGACGGGAGATTTCAACAAGCCACAATTTCCCTGCAATTTCTTCTCATTTGTAAAATAACAGGGCCATGAGGCTAAATGCCTCCAGCAGGATTATTCCTGTCCTCTGCAACTGGCTAAGGAAAAGGTGTGGTTTTGTGGTTGGAGTGTTGGAGACTGCTCCTGGAATTGCAGTACCTCATCTTGCGGTGTTCTACCCTCCTCATCTATGCTGCCACCTACAAGGGCCAGGATGGGGAAGGATCATTGAAGTAGCTTAAAAGAAGAGCCATCCGACCCATTTCCTGTACTCTGTACAGCATGGAATTGTGATGCTGAGTGCTGTCTCCCAGGGTCCCAAATCTCACCCACACTATCAGCTACAGGTGACAAGTGTTTAGGCAAAGGAGAGGCTGTATCAGTCAGATTTACCACCTGGGTGACCTCAGAGCAGACAACTCTGAGCCCTGCTCTCTTTCATGCTTTTTTGCTTTGCTTTTTTCCAGGATCCTTCCATCTTCACTGTCCTGACAGCCAAGACGACCCGTGCTGGAGTGGCACTCGCTGACTTTGTCATATTCCCCCCACGATGGGGGGTAGCTAACAACACCTTCCGTCCACCTTACTACCACCGTACGTCTGCGCTTTCTTGGCTGTGCCTGAATTCAGGACTGCAGAAAAGAAAGAAGTCTCCATTTATTTGAGAGCACGTGCAATGAAGCAGCAGCCTGCTTTGTTGTCCTTGGCTCAGTTAGTCAGCTCCTTGGAGTCAGTCAGTCCTCCCTGAGAAATGGCCAAATCCAAAGATGTTCCTATTTAAAACACCTCATGAAAACTCAGAGGTGATGGGCTTATTGCTTCTGCATAGATGGATGTGTCTGTACTTGAGGGGCTCCCACAGAGCCTGGGTGCATATTGAACTTGGCATTGTACAAATGAGTCAGGTATTGTCCTGTCACCTAGCCATGAATCACTTAATAGCCCATTAGAGTACACAGATAAAGAACAGGAGAAAGGGAAATATCATATTACAAGTGGTGAGAAGCATGGAGGGGTGTAGAGCTGGCACTTGTATGGGCAGATCAGAGCTACAGCAAAGGAGGGAATTGGCTCCCCTCAGCCCTTCACCACCTGCACAGTGATGGACCTACTGCTCACGTTTGAGAAGCCAGGGATGAGGGAGTGGGTTGATATTTTTTTTTATTCAGTTGCCATCCGCAGAGCTGGTTTATTTTTGGCAGCTTTTTGGCTTCCTCTTGGCAGAGCATGGCAACATGTTGCATTGAATGGATGCTAGAAATCCAGCCCCCCACGGGACTGCCCTTCCAGGGAGAGCATGAGACACACTGGTCTGTGAGATCGAGGGGGAAAGCTTGGCCACCCTGCAGTCCTTAGGCCAACAGCTAAGAGGCTCCATCTCACCAGCTATCAAGTGACCACGATGGGGCCACTTTGAAGTGCTGAGAGCATTTCTGCACGCTTACGAACCACAGTTTAACAGCCAGTTCCTCCTGCTGCTTTGATTATTTCCAAACACCTTGGAGGCCAGCAAAATTACTGGCACTTACAGGCATAGTGGCACTATGCTGCTGCTCTGCAGTCATCTGAGTAAATCCACAGGCAAAGTCCTGCCCTGTCATTCTGCTTTCTTTTGCAATGATGAGGGTGACATGAAAACCCATCTCCTGACTGGCTGGGATAGTGCCAAGACACTTTTTCTAGACCCTAAGAGGTGAGACCCACTGCTGGTTAACTACGATGAAGTTTTTTGCTCATCAGCAGAGCTGTGCTAACTTAACGTGGATGCATTGTGAGCCATAACAAATATGAAGCTGTTCAACCTTGCTTTACAAAAGACAGAAAGAACTCTCCTTGTCTTGTCCATGTTGTGATGATCTAAAGTGTCCATGAGGACAGCTGTGGCTGGCATAGCTATTCCCTTGACCACAGTACCTCAGCCATAAGCTTGAGCACTAAATTCATGATAAGCAAGTTGGTTGTCTGCTCCATCCAGAGGAGCATGGAGGGGAAGAGCTTGAGTGAGGCAGACGTTGTGATGGTCAACTATCAAGGCACTGCACACATGAATTCCTTCTGAAATTAGTGCTGTGACGAGCATCTTGTTGCATTAAGAGAGGTGTAGAGAGGACTGAGCAACTCTGGGGTAGAAGTACCACATTGATTTCAACAAGTTCAGTTCTGCTGAACTCCCTTCTCTCCAAGTATTTCACAAGAGGCTTATTTTGCTTGCCAGAAATCCTTTGCTGCTTCCTCTTCTCAGGTACAGTGGAAAGCGTGTCTTCAGAGAATTTTGATGCACTCAAGAATGATGGTTTTCATATTTCATTAACTTTGCCCCAAGTATAGCAGTGGTGTTTCATAAATATTCCTCTCAGACACCATAACAATTTCACATACAAAGGGGGCTGTGCAGCTTGTAAATACTGACTTCTGGCTACATTTACATCCTTAGAGGCTGTGAATTACTCCTAAGTACTTTAGAACTTAGAGTAAAAATCTCTGATACAGTTTTTATACCACGGGCATATATTAATTCTGTCTGAGAGAGTGCTTATGTGATTCTCATGATGGTGGATCCTTAATACCTAGTGGCTACTAAGAGATTTTAACTTCACAACATCCTGCTTGTAGTCAACACTATTTAACTAACAGGCAAGGGAGGCACACCTAAGTTGTTTGGGCTCACATATGAAATTTAGAAGTGAAAAAGACTGGACTCTGCTCATCTCCTAACTTCCAGGGTGGATTCCTACCTACCTTTCCAGTCTTCCTAAGAGATATTAAAATTCTTGTTGCAGACAAATTGGCTATCCAGCTCTCAGGGTCTGTACTGCAGTTTAAATGTGCCAAATGTGTACATGAGTGGGTTCAATGCAAAGCTTGTAACTACGAAGTCTTACACAAGACACTGACAACTTGGAATGAAAATTAATGAATATTTGCATAGATATATAGGCCAATCCGGCTTTGAGCTAAATTAGTTTTGCTGTTAAACATTTCAGACCCTGGATTGTACTTAACAAAGACTGAAGTAGTGGTTAAAAAGGGCTATATATAAAATAGCTACGGAAGCATGTCCTGGTTTTGCAAAAGCTAACTGCTGAGCAGAAAGTTGCCATATTGTTTAGAGACATCAGGTGTAGGAAAGCAGAAAGCTTGGGTGACAGCTTGGGTGACTTTCCTTACAGGGAGCGTAAGTCAGTAAGTACTGGATGATTAGATATACCCATCCTTGCCTCAGTTAGTGGTACACTACTCTAGTGGTTTCAGAGGGTATCCTGAAATTATTCTTCCTCAGAGAAGGGCAGAATTTGGCTCCTTGTCTTTGGGCATAGAGTGGTTATAGAGAAATAGGCAGATAATGCATGAATTAAAAGCATGAATGAATAAGGTAATGAAGTGCCTGACTGCACTGGAGGTGGTAGAAGAGGATCCAAATTATTTCCTGCTTATAACCTTGGACAGCAGAGCAAGCTCTCCCATAGGGCCGTTGATCAGGTATATTGTGTCTGTAAGGCAGGAATGATTATAGAGAACTTCCTTTTCGATGCTTCACAATCCCTAATCCAAGTCTGTAAAATCAGGTTACACCATGCAGTCCATATGCAGGTGTATGACTAACACAGCTTGAGATGGTAGGAAAAGCACAGATCTACTAATGTCATTTAGGGATTGATAGAACCACCTTCATAAAGGTGATTTGCAATGAACGTCCTTCATTAGGGAGCTCTGTTTCTGAATCTAGGTAATTAAATCCTGCATAACTTTACAAGCGTTGCCTGTAGGATCCCCAGTGTCCCCTAACACGATACCCTGTCTAGAACCTTCCACTCCATCCTCCGCTTGGCCCAGCTTAGCTCATGGTTTTCAAGGAGCTCACGGCCTGTCTGTGATCCCTCCCAAACACCTTTCTTTGCAACCTCTTCTCTTTGCCTCCTGCAGGGAACTGTATGAGCGAGTTCATGGGGCTCATCAAAGGCCACTATGAAGCCAAGGAGGAAGGATTCCAGCCGGGGGGCGGCAGCTTGCACAGCATGATGACCCCTCACGGGCCAGACGCTGACTGCTTTGAGAAGGCGAGCAAAGCCAAGCTGGAGCCGGAGCGGGTTGCAGACGGGACCATGGTAAGGAGCCAAGGGAGCTCGTAAGAGTTGGAGAACAGCCTGGCATAGCGCCCACTTTTAAACTAAAGCCGAGTACTGCTGCTTCTTGCTAGCAAGTTGGAAAAGTACATGGATCCAACTGCTGCAGCATTCAGCTGCTCCCTCACCAAGGAGCACTGCTCAACTCCCAGGAGCTCCCCCAGAGACATCCGACACCAGGCAGCTTTGATCGTCTGCCCACGTAAACTGCTGCCTGAGCAGGAAGCTGGGAATGTCATTTTTGTCTTAACCTATGGGCAAAGAATTAAATACCCTGACTGTTCTCCTGTCTCTACCTCCTAAAATTTAATGATGATCATCAACAGACCTTTGAACTAGAGCTTTTGGAACAACCTGGCTTTCCTGGGTTTGGCAGGGAGTCCAAAGTCACTGCTGAGACCTAATTCCAGCATTGCATTGCCAGATCTGAAGAGCATTCTCCCCGAGTTGGTCAGGCTGAAGACAGAACCTGGAAATACTCGACCACGTATACAAATCCCGGTTGTGGTAGAGCAGACACCTTGCCTGGATTTAAATTCTTCCTCTTTCACCCTAACCTACCTTTCCTCTTCCCAACAGGCCTTCATGTTTGAATCGTCCCTCAGCCTTGCTGTCACCAAATGGGGCCTCCAGACCTCAAATCGCCTAGATAAAAACTACTACAAGTGCTGGGAACCTCTGAAAAGCCATTTCAACCCTAAATGCAAGTAAAGGGAAGTGCTTGCTGCATGCAACATGAGTGAAGGCAGGGAAATCCAGCACACCTACGTGTGACGGCAGTCAACTCGGGCAGTGCAGAATGTTCCAGCACGAAATGGCGCTTCCACCAGCCAGTGAGCCACAAAAATTATGATCCCTAAGTAACGTGGGAAATGCAGTAAAATCCATCATTATTCTTAGCTTCCAAGTATCCAATTAAAGCTTTCTTGGTGACATGTTGAAGCTGAAGTACTTGTGTGGCTCTCAGCACACGTAGCTGGTGTAAAAGCTGCACCTTGTGTGGACAAGGTGACAGCTAGCTGCCGTTCACAGGGGCCTCCTGGAAATACAACCCACTGTGTCTCTCCCAGGGAGAAAATAGGGACTGACAAAGCATTGGATGCTGTCTCTATGGGGAGAGCTTTATAAACAGAGCTGAAAGCTCTACCAGGCCTAAACCCACTATCAGAGCTAGCCACTTCAACCTGCTCACCCATGGAGGGCTACCAAGGAAAGCCTTGCTTGTCAGAAAAGTAGACCACAAAAAAAGGTTGGAGAATCCAAATCACTTCACTGCTAAGTGAGGGAAAGTTCTGTTCCACGCTCTGGACGTCCTGCAATATTGACATATTTGTCAGCACTTGATAAATTCTCTCCCTAGTTCTGTGCTAATCTGCAGCATCTCAAATGTGAAAGAGCTTCTCTGGACAGTCCAAGCATTTGCTCCTGGGAAGGTACCTGGGAAAAAGCTCAATTGCAGACTACACAGGGGACCTCAACCCTGTGCATACGGGAGTATGCAAGCGTCACCCCCAGCTGGTGAATTCCACGGGGTGGAGGCAGCAAGGAAAGCCCCAAGGAGAGTGGGAACCAGAAGCACAGTCTAAGCACTCCACACTCCAAGTCTGTGCTTCAGCACATACCCATGTGGAAGTTTCTAAACCTGATGCCACCTGATCTGTGTTTCTTACTTCCCCCAGAGAAGCAATTTTCCCAAAGAGAAGGAAATGTAGACCTGCGACACACAGTTATCAGTCAGTTACATCCATCATCAGTTTTGGATTTGCACCAGGTCCTTGGGGGAAAAAAAAAGGCATCAGCTTTGAGTGAAGTATTGTAAAATCTACACGGAGATGTTTACTCTAAAATAGCCAATTCAGAAAAGGACATTTGGGAGAATCAATTTGCCAAAGAAGCTGATTTAATCAGAGTGATCCAGATATAAATGAGGTTTAAATGTTTCACAGGCAGAGGGGAAGAGCTTGTTTTCTGTTTGGGACCTAAATTATCATCCAGTGACCTACAGACTTGAATTTCTCTTGTACATAGACATCACTGAAGCATATATGGGTGGTAACACATCAGTCAAGGGTAAAATTCCATAATGCACATTCACTTTCCCACCACCACCCTAGGTATCTGAAGGGAAACTTCCCTTCCTCACTGCACCCAGCACCACTGCCTCAAACACCGACGCCACCTCCAGCAGCACGGCATGCTCATTCCTAGCAAGAAAACAGCTCGGAGAGTTCTGGAAATAAGAAAAGTAGGGCAGCCTTTCCCCAAGCACTGAAATCTGCAGGGATGCAGCATCAGAGAAGGAAAGGCTGGGAAGGAAAGGGCTGTGGCAGGTGCTGCAAGCATGGATCCAAGGCTGGCCTGAAAGAGCAGAGGCGCTGTGCTCATCCACAACCCATCCCGGAGCATTTGCTTAGCTGGCCTGAAACAAATACAGCTGCAAGGGAGAATTTACATGTGTGGCAACTCAAGTTCCAATTAGCTGAGGAAATGGGTCCTGGGAGATCAAATTAGTTTGTGGCAGCAAGAATAGCTAATTTAGCATGCTCAGACAAGCAATTATTTCTTTCCCTAAATACCACTCTCTCCATGCACTGATGCCTCTCTGCACTGATCCACAGCCCTATCTTGTAATATCATTTGTGACAGTCTTTTAGGAGCTATTCTGCAGAGAATAATACGGGTTTGCTTTAGGTAAACTAGAAGAACGAGCTGCAGAAACGGGTGCAAAAGGGTTGCTGGGAGCACATACAGGACTGCAAAACCAGGGCACTGGCTAGTCCCGTTTCTGTACATGGCATTAGTGTCCAGCTCCACACAGCCTGGATGTTTCATGACCCACACAGGAAGAGCTGCAATAGGAAAAACTTTTAAAAAATTTAAAAAAAAAAACCCAACAAAAAAACAACTACAACAACAAAAAAACCCACCAGCAAAAAAAAAAACCACCCCATCAGAGTGATTTTATTGTGAGGGGGACTGAGCATGGGCACAGGTTGCTCAGGGAAGTTGTGATGTCTTCATCTCTAGAGACTCAAAAGCCACCTGTACATAACATGGTCCTGGACAACTCACTTTAGACGGCCCTACCTGAGCAGAGGGTAGGATCCAGATGACCTCCAGAGGTCCCTTCCAAGCTCAGCCACTTTGTGATTGTGTGTAAAAGCTCATCAACCCACTCTGCTGGAGAGTGACTGCAAATGGCCCATATTTACATCTTTATCACGAAGGAAAAGAAAGGATGCAGTAGACCTGTTTTTGCTGACTTCACACTGGCTGCTTTCCCAGCAGGCAGAGGGAAGTTTTCAACTTTTGTACCAGACTGAGCTTCTGGCATGAACTTCTATGCCTGGGAAGAAACCGCTCCCACAATCTCTTGAAGAACGTGGGCTGTTTGGATGACGATGGCACGTACAGGCCACGTAAAAATTCAAGTAGGCATCAAAAATCTTTTGTTTGCATTCACACCTCAGTACATCGGCAGTAACAATTCCAGAGTCCTCTATACCAGTTGATCTGGGCAGGAAAAACTTGTGCTCTTATAAGAATAAACGGAAAAGGCATCTTTGCAGGCATAAGATTCAGTTATGTTTGGTGGTGGATTTTTTTTCTTTTTTGGAACACAGGCCCCTTAGAGGGATGAATTTTCCTATACTACAAGACAGTCAGTGGCAAAGTAGAAATCCTTATCTTATACTTCTTGTCTCTTATTCACAGGAACCACAGAATTAATAGAAATTCTAGTTACATATATCATGACAACATTCAGCTCACTATTTCCAAATCTGGCACTAATAAAAAAATTAGAAGTTTATTGCAATAAACAAACACATAATTTAGGCTTGTAGTTCATTAGGGAAAAGAAAAATTATCTCAACTTATTGAGAGCAGTCAAACAGACTTCTAAGTTCTTAAAAATGCATCACAGAACTTGTCTACTATCCATTTAGGGCAAACCACACAGCCCAAGTGTCACCCACAGTCAAAGTGACATCAAGAAGAAATTTCTGGAAGGCAAGCAGTAGTTCCTTTAGGAAACTGCTTTGGTCTTGCTTAGCATTTTAGCCTGCTAGTAATTTTAAACTTCAGCCTTCTTGGACAGCAGCAACTTCCATGGTTTAAAAGGATGCCCTGTACATACAGCAAAAGAGTGCAATGGCTGCATCTACCTTCAGACAACCTCTCTGTGCCCACATCTGCTTTAGATATAAAGATGCCACATTTTTGCACTTCCCATGATTTTTAAAGATGCAAGGCAACCAACAAGCAATTAGGATTTATTCTTATGACAGAGAAATGTTATCACATAATACATCTTATTTATATCCCATGAATACCACAGCAGTTCCAGGAACTTAGAAGAACACACTGAATGGCAGCTTGGATTTACCTTCCTGGATATGCTTCTCTTTACGATCCTGTGGAAGAAAGAGAACATTTATCATTATCCTGCTACAGAAGGATTTTCAATCAGCCTGGGATAACAGAGCAGCACTTCTACTATTTCAGCAGAGACTATATGAAGGTGGCACCATATAGGATTTTAAGGGTTGTTTTTTTTTTTCAGGCTGAATGATTCTATGAGCACAAAGTGTTTAAAAGTCAAAGATAACAGGGCACTCAGCTTCACCTCCTAAAGACCTGCTCAGACTGACCTCACATCGAGGTACTCTCACAGGCCAGCAGAGCCAGTTCCTGTAGGGCACTTTTCACCCAACTAGTTGTGTCTCATAATTTGTACCTTAGTTTCTACCTCTTCCTTCTGGCTTAGAGATCTAATTATGGAGAAACTTCTTAATAACTTGCCTAGAAGTGCCTGTGTTCACTTTCTATCCATTTGTAACTCAGTCTGCAGCCATGTATCTCTCTGACAGGTACCATTACAGTACACAGGCACTGTGGATAATGGCCAGATTTCTTCTGCTAGATAAAACCAGAAGATTTACTTAAAACCTGGTAACTTATCTCTTCCTTTCCCAGACACACAGCCAACATTCCTCCGAGGAAAGACTATGATTATCATGCTTTATGTACTACCAGCAAAACAAGAAAAATCCCCAAACATCACTAAAGGAAAGTGAATTATCCTGGACACTAATTAAAGACTTCAGCATGGCAAAATACTGCAGAGGAATTGAAGTCTCAAGAACACTTTTATCAACACGCTCAGCATGTTTCCTAAAACCTGAATTTTCAATTCACCGTAGCAAACAACAATCCCTACAAATATCTTAATTATTTATGTTAGTGCTTTGCGGTTTATGACTTGATCTAAAAATGCTACTTCTGTGCAAAAGAGGGAAATAAAAGTGTTTTACAACAGCCACAAACTCTACTAAACACAGCCACTGTCTGTTAGCACTTTCTTATGTATGTAAATAGCTGAGTTTTTTCATAGTGATCTACTGTTGCTCAGCTTCTGACAGTCAGTTTAGGAGTTAGAATGGAAGCAAGATAAACCTTCCAAAATATTAAAATGCCCAGCTGAGATCAGACACTGCAATTAGCGTAATTATTCCTCCCCATCTGCTTCACTAACCTAGAGAAATGGTCAAGCAATTGCACGGAGATATTGCTAGGTCTGTCATCTATAATACAGCCTTATTCCTACGTATTTTAAGTTCAAAAAGCACATTAATGCATGCCAACTGTTGAAAATAAGAGGAATTTAGGATGAATCGTCACTCGGTGCTACAGAGAGCTTTGTGACTGCAAAACAGCCTGATAAGGAGAACTGTGACTGGCCATACTCCCAAGAGTACAATAAAGGGCTCTTAAAAAAAAAAAATAAAGCCTCTGCAACCAGTAACAGTCTTTGAGACAGCAGGCTGGCTATCAGCCTTCCTTCCCTCACTGATTTAAAGGTATTAATCACTCTTAGGCACGTGAAGATCCCACACATTGAGACTCCAAGCAGATCTACATTTTACAAGCCGGTGTTTGTGGTGCTCCCTGATGTTCACCGTTGTCGGCCCACTTACCCTGTCAGCTTTTAAAACAAAGATCCAGAAGAGGAGGGGGCCTAAGCCATAAGCAGCTCCTAGAAAAGACATCTTGGGCGTCGGGCGGAAAGTAGGGTAGACGTTCGTCGACTTCGCGTGGACCCAGCGGATCAAGGCGGGATTTTCCTGGGGTGCAAAGAGAACGGCGGTGAGAGGCGGCCCCTCCGCCCTGGGGCTGAGGCGAAAGGCACCGAAGCCAAGGGCACCGAGGCCAAGGGCACGGCGAAGGGCACCTCCCTCACGGGGAGGACAGGCAGCGTCCCGCCGGCACGACCCCGACCCNCGGTCCCTGCCGGGTGAGGCGGGCGAGCCCCGCGCTGTCCCCGCCGCCCTTCTCCGTCCCGTCCCCCTCCCCTCCCTCACTCACGATGACGGCGGGCGCGTCGGGGTCGTTGAGCTTCAGCAGGTACTGCCGCTTGAGCCGNGCCATCTTGGCGAGCCGGCCCTTCCGCCGGCGGGGGGCGGTGCCGGCTCCGCCCGCAGCGCCCTCCCCTCACGGAGCCGCAGTCACCGAGCGCTGAGGGGGACGGGGAAGTTCATCCTGGGCCGACCCCGCCGTCACGGGCACGGACTGCTTCCACTGCAGGTTTTATCAGAGCCCCATCCAGCCTGGCCTTGAATACCTCCAAAGGGATGGGGCATCCACAGCTTCTGTAGGGAACCTGTGCCGGTGCCTTACCACACCCAGGCTAAAGGATTTTTTTTTTCCGTAATGTCTAACTTAAACGTACTCTTTCGACTTGAATCCGTTCCCTGTCCTCCTGTCACTACATTCTCTTTTAAATAACCTTTACTGTACCCTTCAGGTACTGGAAGGCCACAGTTAGGTCACCTCAAAGCCTTTTATTTTCCAGGCTGCATAAACTCGATTCCCTCAGCCCTTCCTCGTGAGAGAGGTGCTCCATCCCTCTGCTCATCTTCTTGTCTCCTCTGGACTCGCTCCAGCAGATCCGTGTCCTTCCTGTGCTGAGGGCCCCAGAGCTGCGAGCAGTGCTCCAGGTGGGGTCTCAGAGCAGAGCAGGGGGCAGAATCCCCCCCTTGCAGGGAGGATTGCATCTCTGGATGCAGCCCAGGACACATTTGGCTTTCTGGGCTGTGAGTGCCTGTGGCCAGAGCATGTCCAGCCTCTCATCCACCAGCACCGCCAAGTCCTTCTGGTCAGAGCTGCTCTCAATCTGTTCATCCCCCCGCCTGTGTTGGTACCGGGGTTGCCCCAACCCAGATGCAGCACCTTGCACTTGGTCTTGTTCTACCTCACGAGATTCCCAGGTGCCCACTCCTCCAGCCTGTCTCGGCCTTACCCGGCCTCATCTGCTGTGGCTCAGGCTGGCTCAGGGCATGTCAGGAGAAGGTTTTGGTCTCACAGTAACAACAGTCCCAGCAGGTTAATTTTTCCTTTCCCCTGTAATTAAAATGGTCTTCAGGATGAGTCCCAGGTCAGGAGTATTGATGTCTTTGAGTCTGCTCAAAGGGGACAAGGGGGTGCCATTGCTGTGGGGGTGTTTACTGCCCTTTTGAACAGTATTTCTATGCTTTAGAAAGTGTAGTCAATATCTGGCAAGCTGATGAAAATAAGTCTCTTAAAATTACAGGATTATGGAATCACAGAATATTCTGTGTTGGAAGTGACCCACTGGGATCACTGAGTCCAACTTAGCCCGGCACAGAAGCTTCCTCAAGAGTCACACCACGTGCCTGAGAGCATTGCCCAAACACTTCTGGAACTCTGTCAGGCTTGGTGCCCTGACCAGTGCCCAAACAGCCTCTGGGTGAAGAGCCTTTTAGCCTTTTCCTGATATCTAACCTAAACCTCCCCATGCTCAGCTTCAGGCCATGCCCTCAGGTCCTGTCACTGTCCACCAGAGAGAAGAGATCAGTACCTGTCCCTCCACCTCCCCTCACGAGGAAGGACTCAATTAACTTACACTGTCAGTGCTACAGAGAGCTTTTTTATAGCTACATTTGAACATTAATTCATTTTTGAGTCGAATTTTAAAAACCTACGTGTGAACAGTACTCCCTGTTTCACAAGAGATATGTTGCGGACAGACTGGTATTTGCAAAATCCCACAGTTACTGACTTTCAGCATCAAATTGTCCCTTTGATTCTTTAACCAAGGCTGAGCTGACTGGACAAGCTGCCAGGTAACCTCCAGGACTCTCAAGAGCTGACTCACCGCCCTGACACACATTATTGACAGGATCAGGAGCCACCTTCTGCTTGGTGAACACTGGGCAAAGCAAGCAGGGCTTTGACCTTGCCCTGCTTTGAGCCCAGGTGTGTGCCCAGGTGGCCAAGAAGGCCAATGGCATCCTGGCCTGTGTCAGCAATTGTGTGGCCAGCAGGAGGGCAGAGATTGTCCCCCTGTGCTGGGCACTGGTGAGGCCACACCTCGAGTGCTGTGTCCAGTCCCACATAACAAGTGACAAGAGGAAATGGCCTCAAGATTAGATGTGAAGAAAAATTCAAAAGATATGGCATGTGGGGACACTGTTTAGTGATGGCCTAGGCAGTAGTGGGTTAATTATTGGACCTGAAGATCTGAGAGTTATTTTGCAACCTTAATGATTCTTAGGCTTTGCTTTAAGAAGTTTTTATTTTGTCCTTATTAAGAATTTTGGTCTCCAGTGATGTAAAGAAATATATGCGAGTTGTCTTTCTGGAAACAAAGTAGTGAGTGAACAAATTTACTGTTGTGTTTTCTTCTTCCAATATATAAAAATATAGTTATTATACTGATTGGGACCCAGTAAGTTAATGGCTGTGCATATATAGTTATGGCCTGATTTACACCGTGGTAACTGCAGACTCAGGTAATATTGGATGAGGGATTACAGCCTCCTCCTAAGCATACACAAAATAATACTGCTGACTTTATTTAAGGTGCTGTGCTTTGGCACTGCAATAATAGAGCAAAAGCTCTTCCTCACATCCCACAATTTCACCCTTTTTCCTAAGCACTTGGAAAATGAATGACCTCCTTTTGCTCTGAACGGCTAATTAGAAGCTGTGACTTGCTTTCAGCAGGATGAAATACAGGTGTGTGTACATTGAGCACCCCCACCCCACCACAACACGCAGCATTAGGCACATTTCCCTCTCTCAGGTACAAGCCCATGGTCCTCTCAGAAGTGTCTCCATCTTTTCCACCCTCATCTTCCTCACAGACACGTGTCTGCAAACCCAAGTGAAAACCAAGCTGCTTCTTTCACAGTCAGCTCCCAGGGAAGGATTTATCTGCCCTTTTGCTTTTTCTCCCAGGCTTTTCAGCTTGGGTCAGTGGTTCCTATAGCATGGAAAAATATATCCCCTTTTACTTCCCATTTTGTGACCGTCGCATTTGAGCTCTGTGTCTCCGTCTCCTCGATTCGTGTCTCTTCAGAACCAGCCTGCAGAGAGCTGCTTTAGCAGCCCAGGACCTGTCCCAGCAGCACTGCCATGTGGCGCTCCCGTGCTACTTCCATTTCTGAGTCTTCCCAAAGACTTGGCAGCCTGTGTCTCCCAGCCCCTGCATGGCTTCATGCTTTTAAAGCTGCTCCTCTCTGCTCTCTCTGTTATTTCTTAATAAAATGACACGTGCAGCCTTGAAACAGAGTGATTCCTGGCAGAAGCAGGAGCGCAGATTGGATTTGCAAACCGGGAAGGGTTAGCTGCTCTGTGGGAAATGGTGGTGGTGGTGGCGGGAGGGGGTTTTCCCTCTTTTCTGCATCACAGAGTGCAACAGAAGACTCCTGTTCCTGCAGATCTCCCGAAGGACTTCAGAGCAGGCAGACGCCTTCGCCCCAATCCTCTGGCTCCCGAGGCTGGCTGTGGTGCAGTGCCACGGTTCCTGTGGGCAGGAGCAGAGCAGGTCCTGCGGGTGAAGTCACCCGGCAGAGGCAGCGGGTGCAGCTCCCAGCCCCGTTGCGGAATCTTTGCGATCTTAGCAGTGCACGTCCAAGCTGTGCCTGCCTTCTCCCTCTCCCCAGAGCTCGTAGCTGCGAGTGTGCATGCTTGGCATGCAAACAGTGCTGGAATTCATTCTACTGGGAGAAAAACAGAAGGTACAAAGCAACATTTCCATTAACAATGTAATGTACTGTATTAGCAAACCGAGCAGCCAGCTGCTGTGCTGAAAACACCTTTGCATTTCATCTCTAACCACTAACTCATCCTCCTTCCCAAAGGATCAAAATCCTCACAGGGAGCCCTTTCTGAGAGATGACACTTGTTTCATGGGGTGAGAAAATAACTAAATCCCTTCCAGAGAAACATATTCTCTGACTCTGAAGCCTATGCGTTGCAATTTGTTGTTTTCACTCCCCCGGGGTGAATTTGTGCATTTTCTTTGTTTTATAACAGCCATGTTTGTAACTTTAAAACACATCCTTCAGAAAAAGCCTGAATCACCAACAGTCTTTGTCCAAACCTTGCATAAAGCAATGCAGGACAAAGACAGAAACGCTGCAGACAAAGCACTTGACTGAAATCAGTGATTGTTTTTGCTCCTGTTGACAGGAACCGCTGCGCACAGGGAGAAAAGCTGCGGTGACAAACTGTCCTCCCGTGCAGACCTCCTGCGTCATTCGCTCCTCCTGGACCACCCTGTGGCAGCCTCCGAGCACAGTCTTGCTGCTACTGCAAACCACCTCTGAAACAACAACAAAAAAAAAGATTTTGCAAGAATGAACAAGACCCTTCTTGTCCCTGTTTTGTCAGCCCCACCTTGGAGCTCATTTGACTCCTCCTGACTGCTTGTGTTGACCTAAGGGAAGCAGCAGGAATATAAAATGGGCTCTAGTAAGGGTGGGGCCAGCCTCAGTGGGGCAGCGCAGGCTCGAACTAGCACATGCTGGTCACAAAACCACATCCTCGCGGGCTCACACACCAAGGCTTAACAGGTAAGACCCCAAGTGTTTTTTCTTCTTTTTAATCAGGACTGATGTTTATTGAGTGTTCAAGGTTGGCAGTATTAAGTGAAATTGACAATTCTCCTATGAAAATGCCTTTGAAGTTTACATAATCTGTTTTCTTTGCCATTAGCAGTAACCAAAATGGAAAGAACAGTTAAGAAAATTAGGCTTTGTCCAGAACCCATGGAGAGTTGGACTTGACTGACTGCCAGATCCACCCAGCTGCTTTCTCACTCCTCTCCTTGAAAGGGCTGGGGGAGAAAATGACACAGAAAATCTCATGGTTTGATAAAAGTGCAATTGTTAAGAAAATCAAAAGCTGCATATGGAAGCAAAGTAAAAAGAGGAATTCATTCACCACAACCCATCAGCAGGCAGATGTCCAGCTATTTTTTTGGAAAGCAAGGCTTCAATAGGCATAGCAGTTGCTTCTGAAGACAGATGACATCACCACAAATGTCCTCCCATCATTCTCCTTCAACTTTTATTTCTAAAGAGGACCTCATGTGGCATGGGATATCCCTTTGGTTATTTGGGTCAGCTGTCCCAGTTATTTCCCCTCCCAATCTCTTGCCCATCTCCAGCCTGCAGACCTTCAGAGTTGTTGGTGGGGTGGTGGACAGAAAGCCCTGGCACCGTGCTAGCCCTGCTCAGCAATGCCCAAAGCCCATGTGTGTTACCAGTGCTATTTTAAACATAGATGAAAGGCACAGACCCTGTAGGTTTCTGTGAAGAAAGTTAAGTCCATCCCAACCAAAGCCAGTACAAAGGCAGTTTGAAAACCACCTGACACTGCTGAATTTCAGACCTTTCTCATACGAGGTTGCCTGAAATCAGACACATTTCTCTGACACTCTTGGATTGAAGCTGCAAATAACTTCTACCTTCAGTTTAGAACTGTGTGGCTTTGCTGCTGGCTTCTCAGTCATGCCCTGAAATACACAGACTGGATTTTTTTTGGCTATAAACACAAAGTCACTCTTTACAGTGTGACCAGACTAAGTGATTCTGTGCTTCAAGTGAACGAGAGAAAAATGAACCTAAATCACAGACCTGTCTACCTACCTCCAAGGTGACCATGCATGATGTTTTCAGAAGAGACAGGTTAAATATGCTGTCAACCAAAAATTATGGTGCCTGTCAAACTTGAGCTGAGTGCTTGCAGTTGCCCTGTTTGAATCAGTTGTCAGGCTGGGTCAACATCTTGCTGGGCTCTGTTGTGAATTCTCACTGACTTTTTACAAAGAAAGCCAGCTGGAAAACGGGGGAAGCTGACAAAATCACTCATCACAAGAAGGTTCCTGAACCTCTTCAGAGGCCCCTTCTAATTCCCACATGTAATAGCCTAGAAGGGTCATTTGGCTCCTGTTCCCATTTTATACAAGTGAATAAATCCTTCTAAATGTGCTGCTGACCTTCTTTTGAAGGGGCATCAATATCAAGCATCCATGTGCATGGATATATCCATGGCAAAAGCCAAATGGATGCAGAAGGGGAGCAGTGTAAGAAGCATTAGGATCCAGCGTGGTTTATTTTAACTCAGAACGAGTGTATCAGAACTGCAGCATCCAGCTGTGTTAATAAATTGTCCAGATACATGCAATCCATTCTGTGTTAAGAGCTGAACTGCCCAGTATCTTTATCTTAGAGTTGTTTAAAGGAAGCCTAGCCAGCAAAGGAAGGAGTCAAGATGGTTAGGGGAATTATGAATTGTTAGTACAGCCAACAGGCCACCCATAAATGTGTATCAAATGTTGAGCTCAGCAGGAGTTAGTTACAAAACTAGGACATTTAATGAGTCATGAAGTGCCAGGAATAATGAGACATGGCATTAAACAAACCATTCCTGCCTCTCCTTGGCTTGTCCAGAGAGGATGGCAAGAAGCCCTCTGCTGTTTCAGCTTTTCCTGTCAAAATAAAACTTTTGACTCACGCTGAATCGTAGCCGTGGCTGAGCTGCCTCAGCCAGAGCTGGTGCCGCCTCGGCGGCCCTGGTGGGAGAAGGATGAGTTGGCAGCCAGCATCTCTTCTCCACTCCTTTGCAGGTCATTGATTGTAATATTTAGTAGTGTTATATTCTTAGCTCTCCCTCTGCTTCCAGCTCCTCATACAAGAAACTTTTAATAGTTACATATCAATGAAGAGTGGGAGAGGAAGAGGTTTTAGAGTAGAGCGGGAATTTGAAACGTACCCTGCATTTCTGAGGGTAAGTCCTGCTGTTGGTTAAGTTAGAAGTTCTCAGCCAGTTGAGGGCTAGCACTGTTCCTAGATTTCCCCTCACGATGGCTGCCAGGAACTGGAGAACTCCAGCAAGCTGTTGTTGCTCCAGCCACCCTCCACCTGATCCCAGCATAAAGCTGAGATCCTTGCCTTAGAGCTGGCCTGAACTGTGTGAAATGTGTGCTGTATCTAAACTTGGCTCAGGTTCCCAGCTTGACCTCAGGCCTTCCTTATTACTTTGGCTTTGCCTGGACTCACTGGACTGCAGCTGGTTGTGGTTATTGCCACTGGATCTGCCCTCCTCACCTTGCCTGGCTCCCAGCTCAGCCCAGTGTCGCCATTCCTGGGCTGCACTGTCACTCGTGGAGCAGTGCTCAACCTCCTGGCCGTGGGGACGCTCTGTGGTGCCAAGGGTGAGCTCAGATGGCTGCCAGTAAAAACTCACAAAGCAGTTGCTAACAGGAGTCAGTGAGAAGAAACTCAAGGAAATTGTTGCGGGAAATGGCTCACACAGCATAAGGGGAGGCATCTTTTCTGGCCTGCTGCTCCTGACACAGATCGTCACCAGAAGCTGATGTTTCTTTTTTCCCCCATTTCTCTGCAGGTGTTTTGCTCTGCCCACAGAGGAAATGACAGATCTGCCTCATTCAGTTTGGGTATCTGAAAAGTAGCAGTGCCTGCTTCTCTCTGACATGACGGGGAGTGTTTCAGATGGTGAGTCCTCTTATCCCAAAACATATCTGAGAGACTGTGAACCATCCCTTGGAGATTCATGTTTTCTCCAAGGGTTGTGGAAAGAGCTTAATGTAGCCCAGATACTTTCCAGCTTCCTGAGTATCCACTGTGACAGAGTGCCAGGGCTTGTGTATCTTGGAGCAAAATGTTACACAGCCTTTATTGCACATGGAGGATGCTCCTGTAAGTTCTTCCCAGACCCACGGGGGAAATGCTGGACTTGCTGATAGCAAAGGAAAGCCCTATGAAAAATGGCTCTGGCCCACAAAGCTTTTAGATTCCCTGCGATGTCTTATTTGAAGTTACCTGATGGGTTTAGCTGGACTTCCTTTCACAAACAGTATCAGTGTAAAGAAAAGCCTGCTATGTGAAGATCCAATGAGGAAAAGCCAGGGAAACTTTAATCCCAAGAGACATGGCCACTCCTGCTTGTCGAGACAGAAATACAGTGCCCCAGCAGTTGGTTTGGTGTTAGGGACTTTGCCTGTCAAGGTGGAGTCCACTTAAGAACATTTTCTTGGAGGAAGCTTCACTTTTTGGTATCATCAGGTCCAAAACTTATCCAAAACAGCCTGAAAGTATTTATTTACTCAAAAAAGAAGTAGGATTTTATAGACAATGAGTCTTTCAGCAGTCACAGCTTTCTTCTCTGTACAGGAAGACACTCCAACCCTGTGTGGGGAAAAAACCTCCTGCCTGAAATCTGTGCTAGATGAGCCTTGAAGGAGAAGCAGCTCTGCTGTACTGCTATGTAGGAAAAGATACTCACTTTGTTTTGCTTTATATATTTTGTTAGAAGTCTGGAGCTTAAATTTTAAATCAAGTCTTTGGGAACACACTGTGAAGCAGACCATCAGTATGAATAAAATATGTTAGTAGGAACATGTTGAATTTAGTGTGACTGTTTGGCAATCTCTGTATTGCAGTGGGGAAGGACTTAGTTGTGGCAATGCAGAGTGGTTTTTTTCTTTGCTCGAGTAAAAGACAGAATACAAATGAGGCTGTTGCTGCAGAATTCCAGCTAGTGGGAAAGATACACCATGTCCAGACTGGGTATTTCAGTGTTTAAAAAAAAAAAAATTATGGCAATACTAGAACTTTAAACTTCTGACCTATAGAGATAGAAAAGCAAAGCAGTGATGTCCCTGGACTCTTGTTATCACTGTATAAATCAGGAACATTCACTAAACAAGAAATACGCCTTAGCATTGCAGAACCCTGTGTCCATCAGGTTTCGCCTGCCTTTTTGGGGAGAAGGGGTAAGGCAGCTGCCAAGTTTAAAAAGGGCTTCCTAAATTAATGTTTCCATACTTCACTAGATAACCTCTAAGAAGAGGGTTTGCCCTTTGTGTAAACCACTTCTATTTACAGTGCCATAACTCCCTAATCCAACCAGTGTAATTGCGATTTCAGTCCTTAAAGGGAAGATTTCTACTTGTGGTGTGACCCTTGCAGGATTCTTTAGACACAGTGCTTTTCCTGCTCTCCTACTGCCCCCCACTCCACCCCCTTACATGAATCTGCTTCTTTCCTACTCACCTGCATACGTTTTAGCCCTTCCCAATCCTGTTCTCCCACACTCTCAGCACTGCTGAGGGGCTCTTTACTCCTTCAACCTACTTTGACTTCCTCTGCCTCCTTCACTTGCTGCTCAGTCTTTTCCCTGCTCTCTACTGGACATATCTTGTTCACTTTCATCCAAACATCTTTAAAATAAGACCCAGTTTTGGTGGCAGCCACTTGCAAAATGCTCGACAGATGGTAACTGATGACTTTTTGGTCCTCTGCTCCCTGATTTTTCTCATCTTCTTTGAATCAAGCAATGTGTACACAGCACATCGGGAGCAGGAGCATTCAAAGGTCTTCCTTCTTTGCTTGGAGTTATTTCAGAATCTTCCTGGGCCCGAAGTGCAAGCAGCCATCACACTGCTTGCTGGCTCTCCTCAGCACAGGGGGCTGATCAAACTCAGTTTCTACAATCAGCCTTTCAGTTTTACAAACCAGTATCGTGGTGGAGGCCACGGAGAAGAGCCCATCCATCTCTGTACTAATGCTTTTCATGGTGAATCCTTCCTTTCTTTGTGTGCAACTTACTATCAGGAGAGAGTTTGTCTTGACTCAGGCACAGGCGTGGTATCCCCACCTTCTGTTGCCGTGTTGGCCTTGCTGCAAGCTCCAGGGAGGCAGCCCTCTCTTGTTCCCAACTTAATCCACCAGTCCCTGAAAAGTGACCAGAGCTGCCCACAGACAAAGTCACAAACAGAATGGCTCCAAGGGAAATTGCAAAGCCTGGTGCTGTTATGTCTGTATCAGTCTTTCACAGCTGGCTGAGCTTTCACAGCCTCCTCTGCTGGACCAGTTAATAGGGAGGTTGCAGTTCTCCATAATTTCCCTGAGGATTGAACACATCTCAGCAGCTGGAAAAAAAAGGGTGGTGACTCACCTCTCGACCTGCTTAATTCTTTCCAGTATAGTCCTTCTCATGAATGTCTGGGATATACTCATGAGACAAACTAATATGCTAAAATCTATCTCAATCCAAATGAAAAATGTGAAATATGATAAAAGACTCGCAGCACAACAGTCATCAAAGTTAAAGTGCTTTTTCTTTACAGTTATATAACTTCTCCCCAGCAGAGCAAGACCTTTGCTTTGCCTTGTGGGGCTGTGTCAGCTCTTTGACCCTTCCTTGTTTTACTTCACTGTAGAAAGACCTTGAGCAAAGCAGGAAAACTGAGCCCCTGATCTTAAAGATCTCCTTTTTAAGATCAGTGAAATTAGGAAGCTTTGGATTCCTTGTTCTTAGACACAGTTTTTGCAGAGGCATCTCACAGGGGTGAGATCTGCTCCTGACAGCAATGCTGCCTTTTTTTCAGGCAATGAAACAAAAGGTCTTTCTGACCTGCAGAGCAGTCTCAGAGCAGAGTTACCTCTGGCTGTATCATCCTACCTTTGACATTTGTCAGGCAGCTGACAACTTCAGTTGACAGATTATGGATTTTTACCCTATTTTCTTGCAGCACAATCTCTTCCAAATATCAGCATCTCTCTCTTCTCTGAGCGGACCTATATTGCATCTGGCACCAGTTTTTTCTCGCTTTTTGCCTCTGTTTGGGACAAACTCTTGTGACTTGCCTATCATGTAGCATACTGCTCACACGGGGTTTTTAGATGTGCTGTGCATGGTGCACAGGAACACAAGTGCAAGATGCGACACCGTGGTGAGAGGTCTCTTCCCTGGGACCTCTTGGAGGGAGAAGCTGTCACTCACTGCATTATCTTGACCTTGTTCAGAAGCCGAGGTGCAAATATTTCTTGGTCCCAGAGTCTAGACAGTTTGATCAGCTGAAACAATTTCCTCCAGAGGGTACTGCCGTGCTCCTGGCCCTGGGGTGACCTTGGGGCACAGCATGCAGAGGGATATCCCTCAGAATTTAGGGCTAACAATGTTGTTAGCATTGGCTTGTCCTTGCCTAATACCTTATTCTTGGAAGAAAGGAAAAGTCAGGATTGGGTGTTCTATGGACAGAACATTAGCTGATCAGAGCATAGATATTTTGAAGCGATCTCTTCTGGTAAAAAATTAATTTCTTGCTTGAGAGCTGCTTGTTGTTTGTGCTCTGTGGCAATGAAAAGCCAACATGTGATGAGGGAAAGGTGATCTTTAGATTAGGACAGGAGAAGTGAATCAACCACCCAACAGCTGGAACTGCATTTGCAACATTGCTCGGCACCCTCCTGCTCTTATGGCTTGAGCCTGTCTCAGGATTTCAAATCTTTGGATCCAGTGCTGGATTTCTGAAGAAGTCATCAGTCTTTCCCAGAAGTAAGAGGTAGTGCTGAAAGCACAGTGGGTTAATGAGGATGGTGATACAAATACCAATAAAAATAGACAAAATTTCTCTCACCAACCGTTTTCACATATTGGGTGGTTTGATGCAACATTTCTGGGTTTTGTGACAGAAACAGAAGCACTTTCTCATCTCTCCATTTAAAAAAAAAAAGTTTGTCTGTTTTTCACCTCCTTTTCTCCTCTTTACACCAGTTGCTAAGGGAAACAGAGGAGTAAACAAGAGGGGAACAGTGAGAGGGATAAAGGAAAAGAAAACAATTCAGGTTTTGCTATTTTGAATTTTTTTTTTTCAATCAAACCCAGATATATCACCATGATAAAAATACAAGAAAACTCCTTTCAGCAAAAGCTGCTTGTTCTCTGTGCTTTCTCAAAGCAATTCCTACTGCATTGTGTCCCCCTGAGTGTAGCAAAAGCTAGCATAAGGTATTCAGAAAATTCTGGCTCCTGATAACGTGGCTGGTTCGGTTTGGTTTTAGAACTGCAGAAATGCAATGGTAAACAGCAAATCTTACGTGTTTTCTTAACAATTATCCATAGCTGCTGCTTCACTTTACAAAGTAACTTTAGGTTGCTCCTTTCTGCACCAGTGAATAAAGCCTCCTGAGACTCTGCACATGCTGGTCTGGTAGGTGAGCTGCAGGTGTGCTGGAGTCCTCTCCGAGAGGATTATTATTATTATTATTATTATTATTATTATTATTATTATTATTATTATTATTATTATTATTATTATTATTATTATCATCATCATCATCATCATCATCATCATCATCATCATCCTCATCATCATTATTATTATATTGATAATATAATAATAATAATTATTATCATAATAAAAAGAAGAAGAAGAAGAAGAAGAAGAAGAAGAAGAAGAAGAAGAAGAAGAAGAAGAAGAAGAAACTTCAGCTGCTGTTCTTGAGCTGAAATCAGTGAAGCTCTGCAGAAAGCAGGAGGTGAATAGCAGTGATGCAGCAAAACTGTTTCCTGGAAAAAAATCTTTTGTACAAGGGTTCATACTGCTCTGCAGAGACCAAAAGAGTCCAAACAACTTCTGTAGACTTTTAGGTAGTATCAAACATTATTTTAGGAAAACTGATGTGGGGTTTTTTTTTTTTTTTTGGTTTTTTTTGTTTGGTTGGTTTTGTTTGGGTTTTTTTGGTTTTTTGTGGTTGTTTTGTTTTGTTTGGTTTGGTTTGGTTTTTTTTTTTCTTTTTTTTTGAGTTCTAGACTACCTTTCCACTAGGTAGCCAACAATTAAGCTCAGCTGAATGGGGAAGGAGGTTTGAGCAATGCTGTCCCAAGCTAGTAAAGCAGTGAGGGGTTCAAATAGGGAGGGGGCTCTGATCTAATGCAAAACTTGATATATGTTTTCAAAATAGCTTTTGGCTGCAGCAGTAAAGTAGATAGTTCAGAAGTAATTCTGACTAGTATGCTGGGGTTCAGCCCAAAGGAAAAAATTCCTAAAGGGCAAAAATAAAGTTTATAAAAGAATACACTGAGCAAAATGGAGCTGTGATAAGTAATGCTTCTTCTACAGCTTCATTCTTAATCCTGAACTGCATTCTGTGGGTAAATAGCTGCTGCCAAAAAATACTCATTTCTTTAAAGAAGCTGCAGTGCCATGACATCTAGAGGAGCTTCCTGTTGTTTCTGGGTACAGTGGTAAAGTAAGAAAATCTGATTCAGAAAATAATATTGGGGTTGCACTAGAACTCTTCCAGTTGTTGTTAACTTTCCCAAAGAAAACAACACAGGGGAAAGTTAAAACAACACAAGCCTTATTTACACAGAGCCCAGTGTAGCAACACTGAATACTTAAAATCTCTAGGCCAGATGAGAGGGATCCAGAGGGATCCCTGACAGATCTCTCAGCTGTCTCATTGGGAGTGAAATTAGGGATTCTCCCCCAGAAGGGACAAGCTGCTGTGTGGGCCCTGCACAAAGGCACGAAGGAAGAAGGACAAAAGCAATCTTCCCCTGCTAGGTCTGGTAGCCAGTGGTTTAGAAAGATACAACGTGTTGGAGGGCTGGAAAGAGAAGAAAACACACTGCTAGGCCCGAGTCGTGGTGGATTTTGAAAAGTCAAAACACCTTGCCATGTGGTGATGGGATCCAAGCTCATTCTTAGGGCTGCTTCAAGAGGTCCACGCACAGCATGTCCTGCTGTGAAAGGGGGAGTAGCAGCTCCAGGCTGAAGCAAACAGTTATCATGGGAAGCTCACTTAGTGTCCCCCTCTGGTCGCTGCAAAAGGACCACAAAGCAGATTCTCACAGGCTGCAATTCTGGGTGAAAAAGAGAGTTTGATATCTGAGCTACCTAGGTCCTTAGTGCACAAGGTCAGGAGTCAGTGCAGCTTTTTCTGAGTACCTAATTCAGTTTTGCCTAGGGATGCTACAGATTGCTCACGTTACCTATTATTTGGAAACACGTACAGAAGCATTTACAGCACATTTTCACCCAAGATCAATGCAGTGGTGCCACAGTGCTGCCATCACAGTCCCTCAGTAGCACAATACTGTGCCACTGGCAGAGAAGACTAAGAGCCATTTGGCAAGGAAAGGACATAGGTTTAAGAAAAGACAGAGGAAACTCTTTTATTGCTTTATTCTGGGCGGGAGATATTGAAATAAATCCGAGATCACATCACGTGGGTTTTACCATGACGATGATGTGTTCTCATTGTTCCTGCTTCTTGCTGCTGGACTGTCACTGCCAGGCTGGGGATCGAGCCTGGAGGAAGAGTAGCAGCTGTTTTGCACCATGGGCACCTGCCCAGCATTTCCTTGGAGACCTTGCATTGGGCTTTTGCAGCCCTCACTTTTAGTGCCCACATTTTTGTGTCCTGTAGGAGGAACTCCACCAATCTCCTGGTCAGGCACTCCTCATCCATGTTGTGCTCCTCTTCAGTGATGATTATTGACTTTCCCTGTCTGAATTTCCTGGGCTGACTCCCTGGCAGCTCCACAGCCTTGGAAGCATTTGGTCCATGTGGAAAGACAACATGTCAGGGAGAGAGGGTGAAAGCAGATGTTTAAAACACCCTGAAAAGAGCTGCTGGTACCTGCTGGTGAGCCTCATGGAATGCTGATTTGTATGTATTTCTGCTTAAATGAAGCTGGTCCTTTCAATTGCCTGGTATTTTTAGTAGCCTACTCATTTGCATAAGAATACAATCTTGGTTGCTTGGGAAAATGATATGTCCTATATAACTGCTTTCAAACTCCTAACCTTTTCCAGCACAATCGGCTCTGATACTTGGCATTTGCACACAGCAATATCTTAGGCTGTCTTTTATTTTTGCTTTTACCACTGAATCACTAGACTCCAATTCAGAGTATATTCCAATATCGATTTGTATCTTCAAAAAATAAAAATAGGTTTTATGATATTTCGTCCTTAATAATATGTGGCTGCTTTGGCAAGATCATGTTTGCCTATTTTGTATGGACTTTGGTTCATATGGATGGAAAATTACAATTATTTATGACTCCAAACATATTTGCATCTGAACAATTGTATGCATCTTGTTTTAGTATTAACTAAGGAGAAACAAAACCTTAGTTCATCAAACGAAACCAAAAAGTTTCACTAATTCAGTTTTTGTTTCTTCTGACTTTTACTGTTCAAAGCCAGACTTTGGTTATTTTAATCATCAAGCCAGAAAAGATACCACTGTTGGAAACCAGGCATAAGTGTCTTATGAGGAAGAACAAGCAATTTCCCAGCACTTCACAACCTAAAATACATTAGCATAAATTCCTGAATAAACATTCATCAGAGAAATACCTCTAGGAAATTAGTTCTGAATCCTCACACAGTATCAAAAAAGGGGCTATGCTGGTTTGGAAGTACTTTTCATAGAGAAAACAGTTTTGGTGCAATATAAATTTTTTGCTCCCCAATGGCTCTTGGAAAACCTCACCGTAAATTGAGTAGATCTCAACATCAGCCTAGTGGAAATTATCATGCATTCAGTGTTTCTTCTTTGTTTTACTGTCACTGTTCCTGAACTCACCTTACTCTGACTTCCCACAGGCACCACTAACATCCTGTATTTTAGCCGAAAAAAAAAAATTGAATAAGATGAAAACCGTTCAAATCTGTGGCTGCTCCGGTTAGATTTCTATTGTCACATCAGAGGAGAGGATTTGCCGGTTGTCACACCGTGTTGGCAGTGACTATTGGAGAAGAAATAAAATAGAATGTGCTGTTTACCGAATGATCATTGCAGAGAAAGGTCAGTGTCCCGTTGCTCTCTGCCCTGCATCTTTTAAGGGCTGTGAAGGAGGAGTGAGCACCTGGTTCACTGCCCAGCTTGCTTCCCACAGTCGGGAGCTGCAGGAAGCCTCAGCCCCGGGTTTTGCCCGATTCCCCAGCGGCTCCGAGGCAGGGCTGTGGCTGCTGCCCAAATCTGTAGCACGGTGCAAACGAGGCAGAGCTGAGAACAGGACACGGGGCGTGCTGGCAGAGCTGCTTCTAAATGGGCTCAACGTAGGAACGAGGCGTGTCGGATGCTTTCTCAAGCCGTTCAAAGTGGCTGCCTTCCTTTCCGCCTCGTCTAAAGTTCTCAGGGTATTTTCTTCTTAGACAGGGGCTTCAGGTCCCGCCAAGAGTGTGAAATGCAGGTGTAGGGAAGGTGAGAGGAAAGGGACATCAAACTTCTGCAGCGGGCAGTCCCCTCGTCCTTGCAGGTCCATGATCTCCCGGCAGAGCGGGGAGCCGTGCCCTCTGCTGGCAGAACACGAGACGGAAAAGTTGAAAACCTTCCCGAATATCCACTCCAAGGACCCCAAAGCACGCTCTGACCCCTGCCAAAATACTCGGCCTCTGATTAGGCTTGTACTGCCCTAGAAATCCAAGCAGCTCTTTTTGGGAGGTGGGGTCCCTCGTTGCAGTCAGGATTTCCTTGCTGCAGTCAGAGGCTCGCCTGTTCTGGGAATGCCATTGTCCAGGTGGGATGGCCGATTTTGGAGCTACTCCATTTTCCAGCTACTCAATGAGAGCGTGTTCCCTGCCAAGCACAGCTATTGCAGCTCCAAGTATGCAGCCAGGGCTGTCAGCGTGTGAGCGCCTCAGTACCCGATCTGTCTCTCAGAGCTTTATAACGAGTCCATCACACGGCAGGGTTAGGCAGCTCCTAATCGTTCGTATTGAAAGATTAGGTTGATTCCGATTCAGATGGGTGGGAGAAAAGCAAGCAGAAGGGTTTTCCTGCTTTCAGGGAGGGCACAATCCAAACGGATATTGATAAAAACACCTGTGATTAGGGTGAGTAAGCTGTTTATCAAACTGTGAACGTTTTGTCCTTGAAGAATGAGTTTCTTACAGTTGCCTTTAACCCAGAGGAGTGTGGCAAAAGCCCTTTAAGGGAGCACCTGTATGATACTTGAGCAACTGACCATCCCTTTCCATCGTGCTGCAGATGCAGCACAGCACAGGCACATCCACCCCTGCTGAAGCAATCCTGCAACTGAAATTAAGGGATCCTCACTTTCCAGACTTCTTGAATCCTGAATAAAAGGGTGTTGCTGCTCCTAGGCACACACAGCCTTCACAAAAATCCTGCTAACTTCTCATTCCTAACGAGCTTTTCCGCTAGAGGAGGTGAGCAGCAGCTTTTTCATGCAAACTTCAGCTGCTGGACTCTCCCCTCCTGCATCTTCATGTGCACATGGTTGCGTGCTGACCACACAGGGTCGTGCCAGGAACCAGTGTTTGGAGTTAGGAAGAGATAGAGAGAGGATAATAATTCCTGAGCATCAGTCCAGTGTTTCCTTATCAGTACAGTGGCAAGTTACCATTAGCTATAGTTCAATACCTTAAAACTTAACGAGGCCTTTCCAAGTAAAAACTTCACACAGTTTTCCTTTTTCTGCCATCTCCTTCAGCCTTTCAGCAGAATGGAGCATTAAAGCAAGGACACTTTTGTCACAAGGCATTTCTCTGCCTTGGTCTCCATTTTCTACCAAAACAAGCCCAGAGCTTGGTACTTGATGTAAGTCTTGTTACTGGTGCTGGAGAACATGGAACATGTCCCTAGATAGCTGACTGTGCTTGCATATGACTGTGGTTGCCAAGATAGCTCACCAAATGCACCTGTCTGTGCTTGGATATTATATTTAGGTGCTTCTGAAGATTTTCTGTTGTGGAGAGCTCAGGAGAGCTTATGTATAGCAATGTTTGAATCAATTAAAACAGGCTTGTGTGAGGAGATTCTGTGGTTAGTCACACCTAAAATTAGTTACCAAGGAAGGCTGGTGCAATATTCTGTTGGCTAAGAAATTATTTCTTTAGCTCTATGCATAGCAGGATTCTCAGTTCACTAAACCCAGTGGACCTGGAAACGTTGGTTTCAAATAACAAAAGAATAGATTGAGATTGAGATTTATAGGTGTGCCAGGAACAGTAACGGAGTGCACAATCATGGGCATTTTATTTCTTCACAAATGTGTTAAGAGCCTGAAACTGTTGGTTTGTTGTCTTAATGGGGCTTTTTCTGCTTTATTTTTGCTTTCAAGTGGGAATGCAAAGCCTGAAGTTTCATCAGGTTCATAAAGGATTTGCCAAAGTTGCAGTAGTGAAATAGGAATGTTGTCAGATCCAAACTGAAAGACCAGAAAACTTATACTCCCCTAATTGTTTGTTTGCCATTCAAACAAAACTTTTTTAACAGCAAGCAAACAAAAAAGATTTTTACAAATTAATAGCTATAGAAATTACTTTCCAATTGAAATTTGTGCTCCTGAAATTTGTATTACCTGTATGATAGTACTGCTAATTTTTCAGTTGCTCACACGAATTTCAAGAAATCAAAAATTAGGAAATTCAGAATCATGTGAGCACTAGCAGGACAAAAAAAATGCTGTTTGAAGGAGGAATTTCAGCTTTTCTTTTTGCACGAGAAGCAAAAGCTATTCTTGCCCTTTGGGAGCAACTTTTATGGATTCTATGAATTTCTAGAAAAGAATACTCTTAGTTTCTATTCTGTTCTTCAGTTTTGAATAAATGCTTCTTGTTTGGAGACTGTACTTTTGTGACATGCACTCAGTATGTTAATCCCTTAAATTATTTATCTATTTCATGGTATATTTAAAGCCAGCCTTTTCCACCCAAATAAACATCTGGCCTACGTAGATTCAACTTGCAAAGGGATTTTTTGTAACTACATATTAAAATACTGTCTCAGTTCATTGCTCCCTGTATGATGATAGCAACAATGCAGTAGCAAAATATATGGAAATTCTCTTTCCCTGCAGCTGATGGGTAAACATGATTTTGTAGAAGATGCTTCTTTTCTATGCAGTAGAGGACCACAAGCAGCAGCCTGATGCTGGGAGGATTTTTTTGTCTGAGAGGTGACATGGCTGAGGGTTTTAATATCTTAGAATTCATTTACTTGTAGCTCCCACTTCAACCACATGAAAACACTCGTTTTTGTGCCAGACTAGTCACTCGTGGAAGTCTATTGTATATCAGAAAGTGGCTTAGTAAACAATATTCACCCTTCAGGAAAGATTTGTGTATTTCCACATAGTGGAAATACACAATTTCCATATAGTGTCTGATAGATTATAGGCTTCTATAAACCCCTATATTTTATTATGTCCCCATTGGACGGGAACAAAATGCAAAAATGCTCATCTCAGGCAGCTTTAAATCCTAGTTATTTTTGTTGCAATGTCATGTCATGTCTCAAAAAACACCCTGAACTTTTGAAAGAAGGTTCAGTTAGCCGTTTTCAGGTGCTTCAGCTGTGAAAAGGCAAATATTGCACTGGGAACATCAGCTTCAGTCCTTTGCACTGTGTAAATTCCCTCCATGGTCCTTTAGGAGCCCTGGCCTAGTGGAAAGTGCCCCTCTCATAGCAGAGGGAGTGGAACTGGGTGGTCTTTAAGACCCCTTGCAACCTGATGATGCTGTGATTCTAACAGTGAAGTAGCTCTTCTTCAGGGACTGTCTTCTGCAGTGTAACAGGATGGTGAGGAGAGGTGTGCAGTGCCTAGAGAGCCACACCTGCAAGTGTCTCCATCTCCCAGACTGGAGGAAAGATGGAAGTTGTGATTACTGCAGTGGCGTGAGTCTCAGCAGTACCAGTGTGCTCCCACCTTTCACCTGCCTCTGTCCTGGAGGAGTGGGCTTATCAGAGCTGAGGGATGAAATGCATCACCAGAGGCTGGTTAAGGAATCTGCAAAAGGTCCATCTCTCCTGTGCCTCTGCAGGAGAGCAGCTCTTCACATCCCTCAGAGGAGAAGGATGAGTACTGCCTGAGTATGGCAGAAGCACTTCTTTTGTTTCCCAAGCCTGCACTGACTGTGAGACGAAAGATAAAATTTAAAGGAAAAAGACATATTTTTGGAGTTGTTTCTTATTTCAAATGTTCCATCCCGCTTCCAGTCTTAAACAATGCCTTTGTTCACAAAGATGGGACATTTCCCTTGCCCAGGAGGGAGCTTAGACACTTCCATTTGCAGCTAGCACTTGGCATATGGTTTTGCTGCTGCACGCAGGAGAATGAACGAAATGAGCTTTGGGCTTCCAGATCTCAGGACACCTCAGCCAGGGATATTTGTTATGCCTTCCCCGTGCTGAGTGATCCTGGTTGACAGACACACAGCCCTACATTATAAGTTTTAAATTGAGTTAGTTTTAAACATTTTTTTTGTTCATTGTTATGGCTTGATTTACCCTTGGCTGATTGAACTGGGCTACTAGTCAGTCAGATCCCCGGCAGAAATGTACCAGCTTTGGCCAGCTGTATTGACAGAGGCTTTATCTATATTAGAAAAGCTCAACTTCTGTATGACTTAATGATTATGTTTCCTGACCACCTTTTTGGCCTGTGCCAGTCAGCTCCAGCCTGGAAAAGGCCTGGATACCATTTAAATGAGAACTGGGGGAGGAGCAACTCCCAGTCATTTCCTGATGAGCTGATTAACCCTGGGTCTGGTGTCAGTTTCTGTTCACATCAGAGCCCCCTGGACAGGTCTAGGATCAAGTCCACAATTCAGAGTCAGCTCTGAAAAACTGATTGCAGTAATATAGGTAGCACCTTTTCTGGTGTTTGGCAGCATCTCTAGGTCAATGGACGTACCAACAAGCAAGAGGGGTTTGAACACAAGAATTAGGTAGCTTCACATAATGCCCATGTCCCACAGCCCTTGAATATTTCATTCTATTATATTTTAAAACAGAGATGCAACCTGAGCTGGAGTGGGCCATGGCTTGGCTGAAGCATTGGTGAGGACAACAGGCAATTCTGCTGCTGAGAGAGAAACCTTCCCCTGGACAGAGGGACAGTGACAGCCTCTGCTCACCATCACAGAGGCAATGCTGGGGTCAAGGCTGGAGACTCATCTGCCTGCCATGCAGCAGCTTCCAGCAAATCTCCTTTCACTCTGTAGTGTCACTGGCTGACATCTTTTGTGGTGGGTTTTGGAAGATACAACCACAATGTTATCTCCCTTGCCTCCAGCTGTTGCAGGCTGTCAGGATCAGATGTGAAGCATGGCACTCTGCCCATTCATACCTTCAGATTCTTTCTCAATCAAGATCAACGTTTTGTTGAAACCTGGGTGCCCCAAGAGAACTATTATCTGCATGTTATTTCAGCAAGTACTTGAAGAGCTATTCTATTTTCATTCTACAAAGGTACCTATACTAACTATAGGTTAGTATATGTAGTATACTAGCTATACTATACTAACTAATACCCCTACTACCTATACTACTCTCCTGGGATGAGCCTTCAGGTTCATTTCAATGTGCAATCTGAATTCCTCTCCTTCTGGATACCTTTAGAGATAAAATTTGACTTTTCCCTTAGTCATGTTTTATTTTGTACTTGGAGGTTGGTTACCTTCCTGTTGATTGAAATCTTCCTTACAATGAACATTATTCTGTTTAATGGCCATACTTCTTCCAAAACACCTCCTAAAGTTTTACAGTGTCTTCGAGGATGGCATCCATTGCAGATGCTACTTTCAGAGGAGAGACAAATTCTCCTCTTTATTCAACTTAACACAGAATAGATGCACCAAATTCCTCACACACTCCCATTTCTTTTGTGGAGGGGCAGGCAGATGAAAGAGAACATCTCTCTGGGGATGATCAGATGCTTCCCAGCAGACCAGGATGGTGCAGCAATGCAGGTAGAACCCAGCCCATATTGCAGAAGCTATTCCTGGAGCTCCTGTTCTGAAAGATGAGGAAGGGATCCCTGTCTGTCTCCTAGTACAGACCTGATATCAATCACTGGCCATGCTCTTATCCTCAGCCCTAGGTCAGAGATACTTTCTGCTGTCCCAGCCAGTCTCTGCAGTGCAGTATTTGTGCAGCAACAGTTCCCCTGTCCTAGGGCTGCTACAGCTCCAGTGTCTTTTGTCAGGGCTTCTGGGATGGATTGTGACACTGATTCTCTCTAAGCATCTGGTAGGTGGGGGCAGGAGGCCCAGCCACACACTGGAATTCCTCCAGTTCTTCCGAAATAGGGATAAGGGCATAATTTAAGCAAGCAGGCCAGTTTTTACCTACTGTCAGGAGATTTCTATCCTGCTTTACCTGCATGGAGGATTGCAGACCATGTCATCTAAGAAGAAAGCTTTTGCTCTTGAACTGGCTTGGATGTACTGCAAACTTCACTGCCCACCTGCTTTTCAGATGTTTGCCTTCCATCAGCTATCAAATGGGTGTGCTGAAGCAGATGAGATTGACCCAAATTTACACAGATAAAACAGGAAATATCTTGCTTAGGATTTTCATATGACTCATGTGACTTTGTGGTTTCAGATCAACCTGCCAGAGAATGACAGGTGCAGTGGAGAGAGGGCAAATTTTATATTGGGATGTCACTTCACCAATCAACTGATCTCCAGTCTGAGGGCAAAGCAATAGAAAGGAGTTTGGAAGGAGAAGAAAGGGTAAGTCATCTCTTGGCTCTGTGTATAGACTTTATTAAAGTGATATGCAAGATAAGTTCCAATTCTCCTCCTCCCTTTTCAGTGTCCTTTGAACAAAACCTTAAGGTAAAAATGCTTTGACTCCGTTAATGTGAAAATCACTGCCACTTTTGCTCTGCCTCAACACTGGTGGTGCTGAGCACTCCAGGTGTTTTGGCCTCACATTTGTCCAGTCTCACTGCACATTGTGGTTGTCTGAATCCTTGGTTTGCTGTTGAAACTCAAAGGGAGACGTGCACAGGTACCCACAGTGGTACAGAGATGCAGGCAATGGCAGATGTGCCTCCTGCTATCATAGCCCTGCTAGAGGAAAAGCCACAGTGGAAGAACACGACTCTACAAGGTTGTGGCAGAAGCATGGTAGCCCTCATTTGCTGGATTGGGCCTCTGAGAGCTGGAAACTTTTCTCACTGCAGCCTTTGAATGCTGTCTTCACCCGTCTTTCCAGCCTTACTCCTTCCTAGGGCACAATTTGGTCAGCAGGAATGCTTTGGCCCATACAGGTTTTGCTGTTTCCCCAAAAAGAGCACAGCTTCTGGCTAAAATGATTTTGTGGCAAACATAATCACGTTTACATGAAGGCTTTGCCAGCTTTGCTGTATTAGTTGGGTCTAGAGAATAGTCTGAGGGTAAATGACACTCTTGGAGATAGAGCTTTGCCAGAAGAAGTTCTGGTGCCTTACTCTTAACAGCTGCCCTTCTGGTTCTGTACCTCTGATTATTTTTAGCTTGCCTTTACAATAGACAAACCCATACCTTTCTCATGAATAATGTGAAATTTGCCAAGTTCAGAGTGTGCCTTTTAATTAAGTCAGTGTTTGCTAGAAAGAAAATGATATTGCTGCACTTTCATTTGATAATTCAAGTAATACTCGCTGAGTGTTCACTCCTGACCTGCAAGCCCTCATATTTAAAACAAGATGGGAGGTGGTGGGGGAAGAAAGGCATTTTTTGGCAAGGAAACTGCTGCCCTCAGGCTATTAATGCATCTTAATCCTGAACAGAAGATGAAATCACTTTGGGCGGGTGCCAAGCAATACAGTGACTTTCCTCTGATTTTAGGGAGTTCTTGAACAGCCTGTCCCGCGTGGAGTAAGAGTCACATTCTTAATTTTGCTCTGATTTTACACCCATTTTATACCCCCACCAATGCAGTGTCCCATCAGAGTTCCCCCAGATTAACAAAAGAAAAGCAGTCCTCTTTGCTGCTGTTATTAATTACTTTCATTATGGCTCAGGGTCTGTGTTACTGTTGCTGACTGGACTTCATACTTGCAGAGCCAGCAGGCACATTTTTTCCTTCTGATTGTACTTTTGAGCATAATTGCCTCTATATTGGGGCATTTTCTTGTCCCCTGATAGTGTTACTTAGAAAGGAAAATGTCCAAACCTCTTCCTGCAAGGCAAAAGACCTGTGATAGTCATCAGGCTGCTCAGAGAAGCCAAATTGCTCCTCCTTGTCACTGATTTGTCCCAGGGCATGATTCATGGTCCTGTTTAGCTACCCTGATGCTGCAGTGCTGACAAGAGGGCTGTCCCACATTTTTTCTGCTCCCCTGGGGGTTCTGGCAATCTACATTTAAATGTCTTCGGAGTAGTAGCCGGTAAGATGATGGTTACCCCCTTGATGTGGGCAGAAATGCCAAGCATTGCATAAGAGGAGAGCAGGACACGAGGGAAGGAGCAGATGGGAGCAGAGCAGGGGCATGGGGCCCTCTGGAAAGACAGCAAAGGAGGGGGGCTGGAGCTGGATGCTTTGCAGTGGCTGAGTGGAGAAACTCAGGGCAAATGAACAAAGAGACAAAGCTCAGCAAAGGAAAACATTTCTGCACAAACACGAATTATCCAACCCTAGGCAGGAAGAGCCCAGTAGCGAGTGGAGAATTGAGGCTTTTAGGAAAATCCTGCTTTGACAGAGAGGAATGGTGTACTGAAGGAGAAGGTTTTAACAGGGTCAAACCAAAAAAGGGGAACAGGGAAAATTAGCAATGAAGGTCATTTAGCAACTGAACAGAGGGAGCTCAGAGAGTACAGGCATCATCTGGAAGAAGCTGGGGTGGTGTTACCTCATAAGATGAAGAGACAAGGACAAGAGAGTGCCACAGGCAGTGCTGAGAGGGTCGGGAGGTAGCAGAGGGCCTGAGCCACACCCAGCAGTTAAAGTGGAGCAAGCAGCAGAGGCCCATGAGCTGGACATCGGTGTGGTGCATTGCACTGTGCAAAGCAACAAGGACACTGGCTCTCCACAGTCCAGGGGAGAGCTCGTTTGAGCAGATGGAAAGGTGCCTGGCCAGCACCTCCAAGGACAGCAGCTGAGCAGCAGTGACATTGCACTCTTCTGTCGGGCCAGGAGTGGGACTTGATGGTCCTGCTGTGTCCCTTCCAACTTAGTAAATTCCATGACTCTATGAAATTCCATGATGTGTGGGGCCTAGGAGACACACTGGTGACACTGGATCTTCTTGTGGCTCTACAGGCCAGTTACCAGCCTAGGACAGAGTAAAGGAGCAGCACAGGCTGAGCTGTCTCAAGAACACCGTTGTGAGGCTGGCAGGATGCAGAGACCTGCATTTGGCACAGCAGGGAAATGCAGTGTTTCAGACACACACACATCAAGGTGTCAAGTATCTCCACTGCTGTGATATAAAAATGCCAGGAAAACTGGTCCTGGGACAAAAAACCTTAAGTCCCTGAAATTTGATAAAACATTTCAAAGTCTGCCTAACAGAAGAGAGAACCAAATGCTTTCCTGGAATTTGAAGACATAGGATGGAGAGTTTATCAGGGCCCTGAGTGCATTCTCCCACTCCTAGGATTTTGGTTGGCAGCTTCAGACCATCTGTCTGGTCAGAGCTGGTGAGGAAAGAAGAGCTGGGAGAAGCTTTTGTGGAGGATTCCCTGTGAAGCTCTGCTGAGATATTTTCATGGGAGACCCCCCCTTCCTCCTTATCCTGGGAACTGCTTGATGTCCCAGCTCTCTCCTGCTTGGCTCCTGCCTGAACTGCTCTGTGGCCGTGCTCCTGCCAGGCTGGTACCCTGCTGATGGGAGCCCTGACCCGGCCACAGGCTCTCCATTTCCCATCTGAATCTCAGGCTTGCCTCTTCACTTGGGCGTTGCTGCTCCCTGCTGTGGTTTCATTGTGAAAGGCTGGGCTGGGGTGCTTGTCCAGCAGTGGAGCTGTGCTGCAGCACAGAATGATGGATGATTTCTCCACTGCTGCAGGAGAACTGAATGGGCAGGAGTCGTTGAGGATGACATCCCAGGCTCCCTTGGGATTCAAACACAACCCCTCCCTGCAAGAGAGCAGCTACTGCCTAAGATTATGAGCACACACTGTGGCATCCACCAGCAGCAAGGCTCAGAAAGGGCTGGGGAACAGCCCAGAGAGACTGTGCTGCAGCTAAAGACAATTGAGTCAATGGAGAAAGCACTGGAATGATTTTTCACAATAATCACAGGGAAAGAGAGAAATAGCATTATAATCTGTAGCTGCAAAGGCTATTGAGAAGAAAGAAAGCAATAAACCATTACACACCCAAGATGAGATCATCTATCTGCTTTCTACACAAAATATACTACATGTACCAAATGTTCCATCCAAGGCACAGGCAGTCCAGGCTGGACCAAGAAAGCAGAATGTTAATGACTTTAAGAAGACAGCATTTGAATTTTGAGCCTCTTAAAATGCTGCCTATGCTGGAGATATTTCCCAAAATATTCCTGAAATAACATGAAGCTGGTGAAGGACAGGAGTCACTTGTGATGACATTCTTATGAATGACAGACCCAGAGAAAAACATGACACAACCCCCCAAAAACTAACAGCATTACCTACAAGAAGCAGAGAGTGCAGCCTAAAATTGAATCACAGCAAAATGCAAATCTGTGCAAAAGAACTGAATTATTTTGTCCATGCTGCAGAAAGAGGAGACATCAGATTTTATTCAAAGCAGAGAAAGCAGCTAATGAACAGCAACTTCCCTCTCAAAGTCAGCAACTGCACAAGGAATATTGACATACCTATCAAGATTTATACCATAAGCAGCATTAAATGCATGGCTCATGAGCTGGGGAAGGATATAAATGAGGAAGACTAAGAAGAGATAGTCTTACAAAACCTCCAAAGCAGTTGCTGTGAAATCAGGCTAAATCAGCAAAAGCAAGGAAAATACAACATCAGACAGTTAAAGTAGTAGGAAGGACCTCTGGTAGTTTGTGGATGAACTGAAGCCAATGCTGCAAAATGAAATTTCTGGAAAAGTTCTTGTTTGCCATTGTTTGGGTGTCAGAGTGTACTCTGACACAATGCTGGACCACAGGCTAACATTGCAAGAAATTCACAGTCTCTTAGGAGATGTTCTTCACAAGCCTCAGACTCCTGTACAACCAAGTAATTCACATGTAACTCTAAAACTAGAAAGATTCAGAATGAAAGGGGAAATATACTGATATATTCTTCTTGAAATTTCATACAGAAAAGGAAAAATAAGAAAAGCCCAAGGAAGGAATCCATACTGATAGTCCAACACTTAACAGTGCCTACATTTAAGTTATCAGAAATAGCAAGAAAGGCAGAGTGTGGGATTTTAAAAGGAAGAAAGGAGAGCAGAGTGACCTGCACAATAATAATGAGCTCTCTTGGCTATTGCAGACTTTTGGGATGAGCAAAACATTGTCTGCAGAGAAAAGACTAAGGATGAAACGTAAGGAGAAACAGTGATTCCTAGAAAAATGGATCTGAAAAAAAAGTAGGTAAAGAGGGGTTTTGCTATAATACTTTATAAAAAAATAGAAAAGGAAGCGTAAGTTTTTGACATGGTGTGAAACCACAGGTAGAAGGAAATATGGACATTGGTGCTCAGAGCGGAAAGAATACTACAAGAGATGAATCAGAGTTTGTGTTATTGGCAGAAACTGACAATTGGTGTATTCTCTAGAAGAGATACCACACTCATTGTGAGCTATTGTCAAAGGTAGGTTTTGTTTAGCTGCACCATAACCTAACACATTCTATGGCAGTGTGCAAAGCACATTCACTCCACATACAACGATGCCTGCAGCTCACCAGGTAGAGACAGTGGGGTGGGAAGGGTCCAGGACAAGTCCTTGGGATATCAAGGGCTGTCTGTGTGATTACTGTGTTGGGAGGGTAGGGACACACTTTTCATTGTGAAGAGCCATGGGTGGAGACGCACAGAGTTGTACCATTAATTGTCATCATCTACAGTTTCTAGCCTTAGAAACATTGTCACCAGCAGGGAGGCCATGCACACCACAAGGGCTGTGCTCACTGAAAGACACAATAGAATTCAAATGCAAGTGTCAAGCTCTTCCTCTTCTGTCCCCTGCCTTCTCCAGCTGCCCCTCCTTTGAATCAAATGGCAACAACACGTGTCACGCTCTGAGCTTTTCTGATTTATAGATGGGATGTAAAATGGGAAGGGGAATTTTAAGAGACATTCAGCAAGAGATTCCAGGTTCCCATTTCCTCTTGTTTGTGTACAGGTGTGTGCAAGACTTGGGGCACTTGATATGGTATCAAGTGACAGAGACTACTGCAGTTTAGGGACATGGTTTAGTGGGACGCTTACTGCTGGGCTCCATGACCTTAAATGTCTTTTCCAACATAAATGATCCCATGAATTTTAGCATTCATTAATTTAAAGAAGAAACTTGCCGTTTCAGATGAAATAATGGAAAATGTGACCCAGCTAGAACCAAATACTAAAAGACAAAAGAAAAACTTGGCCAACTCCTCTGTTTCTCTGAAAGCCCAGCATGAAGCCCCTGAATTTCCCACACTTCTATGAAAGGACAAACAAATACTGAAGCAAGAATAGCTTATCATCTACAACAGGTATCAGAAGAGGTGATCTTTTTATCTTCCCTTTGAAAACCACACAATATTTTACACTGGTCCCAGCTGTCACCTAATTTTTGGCCCATCAGAACAAAAATGCAACATTTTTGCAGTGGCAGGAAGATGGACCGCAGGACTGTGCAATTGCATTCTCCAACCAGAGCATGCAGGGAGGAGAAAAGAGAGTTAATTTTGAAGGTAGACTAACCAACATCACATCCAATATGCATTTGCAAAGGAAAAGTCAGTCCAGGCTTACCCAAAAGTTCCAGGCTCACCAAAAGTACCAGCATCTCATGGGATTGAAATGTTTTCAAGGGTCTGTAATTTTAGCATTTTAGGACATTGAGGAATGTAAACAGTTCGGTGAGATCAAATAATTCTTCCCTGAAATTTGTGCTGCTTTCTATCCTGCTGTGCTGCCTTTGGAGGGTTGAGCCAAAAGGTATCAGCAGGCTGAGCTCCCAGAGACTGGGGTTACTGAACTGGGAGGGCTCAGAAGTCTCAGGTACTGGTTTTAGGGGTCAGATTTGGTGGAAAAGGGTGGATGTCACCCAGATGAAAGAGTCTAGGATGTCATCCCAGAATGGATGTCACACAAAGGGAACTTGTCGCTCCAGATTATGAACTGTGAAATTTCCTTTGCTGCAGCTGTGTCCATTGCTTCTCATCCTTTCAGCTTGGGCCCCTGTGAAGAGTCTGACTCCCATAACCCTCCCTTTAGTCAAAGACAGCAAGTCCCCACCAACTATCTTTACTCCAGTATGAGCAAACCCAAGTCCTCAGTCTTTCCTTATGCATTAACTGCTTCAGATTCCTTATTTTCTTGGCGTACCCCACTTAGTACATGAATATCATTCATATCCTGGGAAGAAAAGGAGAGATGCAGCCTCATGAGTGTTGAGCAGAGGGAAATAATCCATTTCTTTGACTTGCTCTCTTGTTTCTGCAGTACAGCATGCCCTTGGCCTACATAGATGCTGAGTGCATTTCTGATGTCAATCAGTCTTTTGGGACCCTAAAGCCTTTCTTCAGAGGTGTTTCCTGGGCAGTCAGCAGCCAGCCCACACTGGCAAGCAGAAAAACTTTGTCCTTGTCACTGTTGAACTTGGTGAGATAATCTGCTGGCCCTTTTCTCCAGCTTATTTAGGTCCTTCTGAATGGCAGCACTGCCCTCCAGGACACCCACCACTATTCCAAGTTTGTATCATCTATGAACTCTTCAAGGTGTTCTCTTCCTCCTTTTTCTCCTGTAGACGAGGATGTTAAATGGCATCAATCCCTTGAGGAATGTCCTAAGTGGCTTCCCATTTTCCCTTTAGATTTTGGGATGTTGATCTCTACACTTTGAATTCACCTGTCCAGCCTGTAGTGCCCTCATCTAGTCCATGCCACCTTGTTCTGGCTACAGGAATACTATGGGGCAGTGTTCCTCTAATCCAACTTTTCATTTGAGGGAGTAATATGCATGCACCTAGATATCAGTAATCAAAGAGTTTTCCTGTATCACATTTGGCTACATCTTCTCAGCTGGCAATAGATCAGCTGGACCAAAGTTCTCTGAAAAGTGGCAGGACACAGGGCCAGAACTTACACATGGCAATAAAACTGTCATGGAGTTATGGCAAGAGGCCAGAATGACAAGCTGCACTGTGCCAGTCACAGATGGGAAATGGAAATTTAGGACATTTTGTACTTATACCCAAAATCTGAACAGATTTTCATGAGCCATTACAAAATATTATAAAATATTACAAAGACGTTATTCCACGTCTACTAATGTGGATACTGCATATACTACAATACTAAAATACTACAAAATACATATCACAAAATATGAGGTATTACAAAAAGTTATCTTTTCCTGACTTATGTACCCTGTGACATTTCACAGTCTTGCTACAACACTGCATGTATTGCAAGAAAGAGGAAAGTCACGAAAGGGTGGGAGGAGAGCTTTTTTTATTTCTTTTTTATCTTAAGGAATGTACCAGGCTGCCAAGTTTTAGGAGTGTGAGCTCCCCTGTAAAGTCAAAGAAATCAGGATCCAGTTTTTGGCGAAGGTCTGCTGGTTATTTCTACCAGTTGACCACAAAACAGAATTCAGTTTGCTGTAGCCCAGAAAGACTGACATTTGTGCTGATAAATTCAAACAGTTTCCTGAGGGGTCTTATAAGGTCAGACAAGGATCTGGTGGGAGGAAAAAAAAAAAAAAAAGAAGGAAAGGATTGGGTCCTCTCTCTCTTCTAAAGTTCTTGCTTCAGCTCCTTGAATTTCTACCCCTTTCTGGAATGGCTGAAAAAACAAATCTGCACCGTTAAAACTATTCTTTTCCTAAGCCCCTTTCAGAACACAAGGATGCTATTTCTGTAAGAATTTAAAAGGAAATACATGTCTGAGACGGAAAGCAAGAATGGAAAATTTTAGTACAAATAAACGGTGAATGTTTGGCAGCCAGGACAAAGTTTTGTAAGAGAGAGGTTGTCTTGTTGGCTTTACCAGTGGTCAGATTTCTAAGGAAAGAAAAGAATGTGCCTGTTAGAATGTTTTTTCTTGGGCAGAAAATGGTCCAAAAGGCTGTTATGGCGGAGAAATAGAAGGTATTTTTTCAGATGGAGTCCACTATGTTCCCCCAAAAATGCCTCTCCTGTCTTTATCTTCCTTTACCTTGTCCCAGCCTTGGCCAAACATTTTAGCCACAAGTTTTTTTCCCCTCCTGCTGTACACAGCTTTCCCAGCTCCAGTCTACTTCTTCTTTTATTTTACTGAGATCAGCCATGCCAGAGGCATGGAAAGGGAAACAAATGGCTTTTATCTTGTGTTTTCTTCACTTTGTGAGATGATGGAAAGATTTGGTGCAATCTTATCTGTCCATCAGGAAGGTCAAGTTGAAGTTAATTACCATTATTAGGAATGCAGGACTGCAGCTGCCAGGTTTCATGGTCTTTCTCATCTCCCCTCAGGAAATGACCCAAGGTTGTACATTTCCCCACAGAGCATTTTGCTTTTTTCCCAAGGATACAAATCTGGCTGTCTTAAGAGGACATTGCTTTAGTGTGTTTCAACACACAAACACTAAAATGAGGCATTTCCACTACAGAGCAGTACTTCTGTTTGAAACATAATCAACCATGAGAAAGTAAAATGGAGCTGTGTCTGAGGAGGGCACAATGTCCACATCTCCATGTCATCACATCCCTTGAAAGCCACTGCCATGGCCCCCACACTTCCCACGTGCTGGATGGGTGTGTGGGTACCCGCTGGGATCTTCCTTGGTTTGTGTGAGGGCAGCAGCACGAGTTTATTGGCAGGATGGATGAGTTTGCCCATTTGTTTCCCAGCTGGAGGCAGGAAGTCTGTTATTTCTGCACTGTTGTGATGCCTTCACCAGTTGCCCAACCTGCAATGCAGAGGGGGGAGAAGCAGATGGGAAGAAAATGGATTATACTGGGACAAGCCTCCAGGAGCTGAAACAGGGAGAAGGCAGTGATTTTGGGTAGTGAAGAGTACCAGGAATATGTAGTACAGGAACTGTAGGATCCAGAGCACTGGGGGAGATGAGACTGAGAGTGGAGAGACACAGCCAGAAGCAGCTGAGATGGAGGAAGGAGACTGGGAAGGGTGGGTGATTGGACAAAGAGCTGGAGGAAGGAGCCTTGGATCAGGAGATGGATGTTTGGGGGAGTGGTGCTGAGAAGTAGAATCATCTTCACCCAAAGATGAAGGCAGATAGATACTTTGTAGGGCAAGTAAAGAAAGGAGCAATTATGAGGTGGGGAGGCAGTGGCTAGAGAGCAAAGGGGACTGGAATGAGAAAACAGCTCTGAGTACAGGAAAGAGAAGGACAAGGAAGGAATGAAGGAAGCAGACTGGGAAGCTAGGGCTGGGTCACGAGGAGTGGCTGGGCAGCAGGCACCCACCAGCCTCTCTGGGGTGAGCTGTCTGCATACAGGCAGCAGCCTCTCCTCCAGCTGATCCATTTACAGAGGCTTCCTTTTAGAAATGCCTTGAACCCCACTGTTGTTTTGGGCAGTGATCCATCTGATATCACAGCATGGGGGGTTGGTGGTGTTGCTGTCAATTTTGGGTTTTTTTTTTCACTTTATTCTTTTGGAAGATGGGACAAATGAGAGTCTTGCCAAGTTGAAATGCCTTGAACTTGCAGGACATGGAAAGTGGTTTTATATTGTCCTCACACCAGTTGCTCTTCAGGAGCCCCCTACACGGCCTCTGCCAGCCTGTGTGCTGTCACCTCAGCTGGGGCATTGCTGCTTCCCTGCCCTTTTTCCAGGCTCTGTCTCGCCCCGAGGGCACACTGCCCCTTTTCCTTGCTCAGGTGCACCAGAGACCTCTGTGTGTGCTCGCTGTGTGCCGCAGCCACGGGCTGCTCCCAGGCCCCCGTACCTGCAGTGATTGCAGTGTGCCCTCTGCTGTCTTGCTATCTGCAACTAGTCTGGAGTTGCTGAGAATTACAGAAGCTCAGTCTCTGCTCAGAAGCAAAATCAGCTGTGACCCCCCTGCCCTTGTACTGCCTCAGCTGAGGGAGCTGCAGCATTTCTTGGCAGACAAGAAGAAGTCAGCATTGCTTTGGGGGAAATGTCTGATCTTTGCCCTACACCGGACAAAGTAACCAAGTTGTTTTTAATTTTCCTTACCTTTACCATTGCAGTATAATGTATGCAAGAAAAGAATGAATGAGGCATGACCCCCAAAGGGGAGAGAGAGTCAGCTAGGTGAAGCAGTATTCCATTAGTCTCAGCTAAATTTGTCAGGTTTTCCTGCTGTTGCTGTATCTGTTCTCTAAAAGAAAGGCCTTTAACCAACCCTGTGACTGATAGAACAGGAGGAGAACAGGAGCAGAAGGTGGCTGTGTGCAGTTAGATGCCTATTTACCCAGTACTAACACAGGAAATGCAAGTGGAGGAGTTTGTAGAAAAAGATTAATGTAGTTATGCATTTTTCAGTCGGCATTTTACATTATTTTTAGGTTTTCAGTGAGTTTACACTGTTAATGTGTATTAATACATATTATTATTACTACATAATAATATTTGTATGAATAAAATTTATATCATTATCATAATTCCTAATTTGTAGCCATAGCCTAAACTCAAACTAATTGTTGATATCAAGCAGAGTGTAATGCCAGAATGGGCAAACAACTGCCAAGGAAACAGTTTCTCTCCATCTTTCCCCATCTAACCAGGGGCTCTGAGCTTATATGGAGTTGGTGAGACATGCATCTAAGGCTTAGGATGGCAAAAAGGGAGACACCAGGAATTATGCAACACTTTTGTTGAAAGCTTGGGGCTTGCAAGTTAAAAAAATGTCAAACTCATCAAGCCAGTTGAAAAAAGTTCTGGTCCAGAGGGTAGGGGTCAAGAGCTCTGATCATGGAAGCCAGGCCTGCCTATGTGTTTTGCTTCCCAGATTGTCCTGATAAAATGTAGAATACAGCCACTGGGAATACAATACTGCCACTCAGACCTCCCTTGTCCTAGGGCGGTCCCTGTTGTGAAGCAGCAGAATTCTTTCACGTTAGGCTGCTGAGAGAGAAGTCCTGGCAAAGTACCTGCAGCAATGTAAGGTTGTGAGTACCTGTTGGACATCTCTGCTGTAGCTTTATTTCACTTGCTAGAGATAAGTTGGAGGGAAGAGGATTTGTAGGGAAACTAACTTCATTTCTGGATGATTCTCATCAAGGATCACCTAAACTTTTTTGCAAACATGAAATAAGGAATGGGAGATTTTCCTTCTCGAGGCAGATGAGCTCACGATGGTCGGAGGAACTTCAGCAGAAGTCTCCAAGAGCCAGAATGGCAAAGTTATGTGAGGATGCAGGAAGGGGCTTTGTGTGTTGTTCAGATGGGTCCTTCCAACTCAATGGAACAAGGAACCTGCAGAGCAGAGCCTGATGCCATTCCAGTAGCTGGTTTGTGTTTGCAGGAAGGAAGCTGCTCCCTGCAGCTCTCTGCAGTAAGTAGGTGGCCCAGCTCCATACATGTGGGACCCCCAGCAAAGGATGATGTTCGGGGCAGGGAAAGAAGAATTCAAGCAGAAAACCTCCCTTGAGTTTCCCCTCCCTTCCTCCAACCCCTCCTTCCAACCAGCTGTTTGGTAGTTTTCTATAGCAGGGGCAATTTGACTCCCAGACAGAGGCAGCTCACAAAATATGAGTAAATCTGGGAGGGGGGGTAACACAAAGGCCCTTTGTGCTGTGCGCTGTGGAGTTAATCATCAGTCACTGTTGTCTACCACCAGTCTCTATAGTCAGTTCCACACAATGTGATTACACCTCATCAAAGTTAATTTACCAAGCTGTTTGAATGCCTGTGCAGTACAGTGAGCCTCCTCCCACCACTAGCATCTTTTTCAGCTGCTCCGTGCTGAGGATGCTTCAGTCTGGGTGGTCTCAGCAACACCCTAAAGCATTTTTCAGTCTTGTCAGCAGCCTGGAATAGGGTCCTTTCTTCTGAGCTTTTGGCTTCATTTCCCAGCCCCAGTTACAGGAGTCCTGTGGAAAATGATTTGAAGGACAAGAGGCAGCTCTGATAATGGAAAACGTCTGTGAGGGATTGGAACATTGGCTTGTAATCCTTGGACAAAACTGCCTCATTCAGAAAAGGGGAGGGGGGAGGGAAAGCATGCAGAACAAAGATCTTATTTCACTTCATGAAATGAGCACGTGATGTTTTCTCTGGAATGCCTCACTGACAGACGGGCCCAAATTTTCCAGGGACCATGGCTTTTATTTCAGCTCAGACAAGGCCATAAATGGCTGCAAGAAGTATGTAAACTCACAGTTTATGTTAATCTGTCATTTCCAGGCTCCATGCTCACTCAGTCATGCCATTCTCAGGTTTGCATTTCCTGGGGAGCGCGATGATGGAAAAGGTCTCTAAAAGCCCTGCCCCAGAGCATCTGAACAGATGTGTGTGCATCACATACAGATTTGCATGGGCACAGAGTTACAGAGCACAGCTTCCTCCAGACCTGCCTGGGTCACCTGGCCATTAAGTTTCTCCCACCAAACTGGGATACCCACAGGAGCCCAAACTGCCAAGCCAGTTGGTTTTTTTGGAGCAGATGACCTCATACCTCGCTAAAGGAAGCTAGAGGCAAGCTTGTGAAAGGTACTGGAGATCTGGGTACAGTGGATAGATTTTATTCAGCATTTTGTCTTTACCAATGCTTTGTTAAACAGCTGTACCTCTTTCTGTGGGAAGTCATGAGTACAGACATTTTAAAAGAGGCAGAAGTTCAGATCCAGTGAACACACTCCTTTTCTAAAGGTAGGATTGTGCTACTGCTGAAGTCAATGACCTTGTGAGTGTTGAATGTCCAGATGGGATTTGGGAAGATGTCACTTCCACCATGAATTTAACCCCTTCCTCAGCCTTTTGGAGCCAGGCAGGCCCCTCCAAATCTGTGCCGTTCCGCTGGAACCTGTCCCTTTTTCCAAGCCCTCCAATGGTGCTTTCATCCTTCCTTTTTGCTTGTGGCTTGCTTTGCTCATCTCCTCTGCTCTGTGTTGTTCTGCCAGAAAGGGGCTTCTCACCTCCTTCCCCTTCTCCTCCTCCCCCCAGAGCTTTCCAAGAGAGTTCAGTGGTCACTGCAGTGCTGCACTGGCCCAGAGCAGTATGTCATTTGAGCTTGCCCATCCAGCTCTCCCAGTTTCCATTCTCCTGGGACAACTCATTTGGTTTGTAATCACAACTTCTTATCCACTTTGCCTCCTATCACCAACATTTCCAATTCAAAAGCTTTCTCTCACACAGGTTGAAAGCAGTGACCTTTTCCTTTGGATTGGCTTTGTTTACAGCTATTTATCCTCTTCTTACATGTAAAAGGTCTGGCATAAATCCTGACCCACTGGGTCAGCTTGGCTGCAGCAATTAAAGGCCAACATGATCAAATATGGATGTCTAAGGTCAGACACTTTCTCCATACTTGCCACCTAATGCAACAACCATATTTTCAGGTGCTCAGCAACTGCACTTGCCAGCCCCTGTAGTGGGGCTGAGGGTGTTTAGCATTTCCTAGGGAATGATAGCTCTGGTTAAAGACAGGCATTGCTCCTCTGTAGGAAGGAAAACTAAAACCCCTTGGTTTCCACTGTCTAGCCTAGGGCTGGGAGAGGAATGTATGATTTCATAGCATTGCTAAGCAATGACAAGAGCTAATCTCTAGGGTGAGCTGTGTTTACTAACACATTGCACATTTTCTTGCTTAGTAGCATAATTTCTCATTTTATAAGAGTCTCTGAACTCGTGTTTATGTCTCAGGTCAGCTGTCCAAACTTACATGGCCAACTCCCAAACTTCCTCATATATACCATCAGAACAGACATCCTGAATTTGTGTACAGAACATTGCAGCAGTCTGTACTTTTAAAAAGGCTGTGTCGACCTTTCCTTCAGGTCTCACAGACCCCTGGTGACTCACAGAGCTGCTGTTCCACACCCAGTCCCCACTGACCCAGGCACGACTCACATAGCTCAAATGCATTTTGGGCAGGAAATGCCTGAACACCTTCTAGCAAGTATCCCAGGCTCTGCCACAGGCTGGGACAGATAGCTATGATTGTGTGATCATGCTCTATGCTAGCAGGTTGCCCATGAGAATAACAAAATTATTCAGAGTGGGTGGGAGAACCCGAGAACCTCTGTCCTCTGGAGTACAGAAGTGACTGGCACAGTCCATGAGGTTTTTGTATATGTGTAATGTAAGGATAAGGAGAAGGTAGCTAAAAACCTGAGTTTGAGATGTACTCTGACAGTCCTGTAGCATTGCTGAGAGACAGGATCTGCTGCTGTGGCAATTGTTTGAACGGATTGGTGGCAGCTTGGGGGGCACTCAATACCTACTGTCACACAGCTGTGGACAGATTATGCATATTAGCATAATCTAATGCCAATCTGATTACAACCTTAGACAGAGCTGCTCAGTGGAGGGTTACCTCAGCGGTTTCTGAGGTCCCATGTCTTGTAGATAGATCGTGGAGTGTTGAGGCACACAAAAGCCTCTACACAAAATCTTCCCACACCTCAGTAGGGTCATTAGCTCTGTGTCCTTGCTCTTCCCAAGAAGGGGTGGCTGCACACACCCCAGCACCTCCTCTGACATTCATATTAATCCTTGAAACTCCCACTGGCTCTTCCAGCTCTGACTCGTTAGCCAGGACCCGTAGGTCCCACAGGCAAGCCACAAGTGATGAGCTCTAGCAGCTGAAGGGAGTGCCTGCTCATTGACAGCAAGATGACAGGTGCTAGCACACCTCCTGGAATTTTTTTCTGGCTATTTCATTCAAATGTTAAGCTTGCCCCTGCGTGACAGCAGCAATTGAGAGGTGAGAGAAGTGAGCGGCATGTGGAACACTTGTGTTTTGTTGCGATATAATTGATAGATTATAACGGCCTGTGCCTGAGCTCAAGACATCCTGGGTTGATTTCCTGCTACATTCATGTGCACAAACCCCCTACTGTTTCAGCTAATGCAGAAAGTGCTCTTAATTGTGTGAATCAGGATTTGCTGGTGGCAGATAACCGCTCGCTCTGCAGCAGTAGTCTGTCAGGGATAGGGTGCCTGGGTCATTGTATGGAATATGGCAGGGCCGAGCACATCTTTGGAGCTCAGTGATGCAGAAAGACAAAGTAGCTGAAATTTCATCCAGCCGCAGAAGAATCCCGGGTTTGACTCTATGCTCTGGCAGAAATGACCTTAGCAACTCCTCAGTGAATGTGTCTGCAAAATGAGGGAGATAATGGGGAAGGAAGTGGAAGGCAGTGATGTTTATTTCCTCACTCTTGAAGAATAGTATCATATGTAACAGTTTGTGCTGTGAAGTGCATGTCGCATTAGCAGGTGTAGAGTCAAGCTGGGACTCTGCCTCCCAGTGTTTCTTCACAGCAGTGTGTACCTGCATCCTCCTTTGTTAAGCAGCATTACACAGGAGGAAATCCATATTATAATTCAGGCAGGCCCATTCAGCTGCCTATGCAATGGACAACTCACCTTCCCTTGATACCAGTCCCAAGACTTAATTTGCTAGGTTTCTGAAATTGCCTGTTGCATTATCAAACTGTCTCTGAGGGGCTTTTGGGGTTAGACTCAAATCCAACAGACTGAGGCAGTAGCACATAGGCAAGGATCCCCCAAAATAACTGTGGGTACAGATATTTGGCTAGTGACTGCCTCATCTGGATGAAATAAGGGTTTTGCTCATGTAAGTCACATCTTTTCACCAGAACAGATGTGCCTGGCAGTGTCTACGAGCCAATCTCTGTGACCAGTCATCACCTACACAATAGCAGAAGCACACATCTTGGAGCTGAGCTTGCTCTTACTCCCCATCAGGCTGGGGGGCAGCCTTGCAGATTGGACTGCCTGGGAACACTGTTTCCTTCATGCCAGCTGTTGCTCTGGATGCATGAGACATGTTCATTGTACATAAAGAATCACAGAACTTCTGCCCATAGCTCCAGATCACAGCTAGTGGACTCAGCAGTTCTGAGCTTTTTGGCCATGGACAAGCAGCATTATCTGCAACTGGGGAGCACTTCTGGGGAATTGTATCAAACTGCTTTTGAATAGGTAGGACTTCTTTCATGTGGATGCTTTTAGTTTCAAGTTTGTGCCAAACTGAAAGGACCAAACAAGATCATTGAATAATTCCATTTGGAAGAGACCTCAGTCTATCCTCCTGTTCCAAACAGGGTCTCTTCTCCAGTCTGAACAAGCCTCGTGTCCTCAGTCTCTTTACAAAGGGCACGTGCAGGAGCAGAGTCAAAAACAAGAGAATTTAATTTATCTGTGCTGCATCCTGGCCTGGCAGCAGTGGAGTGAACAGGCACGAGCAACATGCTGAGACAGAAGCAGGCCACACTACTGAGGATAGATTGTCTGTTTTCACACTGAGACTCTGAGACCGATTTTTCTTTCTTACACCATGACTGGGATCCGAGTGTAGTTCAAGCCTACGAGGTGCTGTGAACATCACATTAGCCTTGGCCAGGCTGTGACAAATGCAGAGTGGATATGGTTACACTGACTGGACATGGGTGCAGCTCTGTGCCCACTCCTCATGGGCATGGCTTACCTTGGGTGCTGGGGCTGGATGAATTCTGTGAGGAAATGCTGCCTTTGGGAGCTTGTCTGAAATTAGAAAAGCTCACCTGGAATAAGGGATACCAAGGATAAAGTTTAAGGGCCAAGTTGTTAAAGTATTTAGGCATTTTATTGCTCTAGCTAATGGAATATCCAAAAGCCTCTCAAGTGCATTAACCATTAGAGAAAGCATTTTATACAATCCACATAGCCTGCTAGTGCCAGACTTGTGTGCCTTTTGGTCAGCAATGTCCCCAGCACTAGCTGCAAAACAAAGACATCTTCTAGGGGAGAAAAAGAGGGCAAGGTATAGCACTTTATTACATCAGGTCTGAAATAGAGCTTTAAGGACAAATACTGCAGCTGGAGCAGGAGCTAGAAATGAGGAAAGCACAATGAGAAAGAAAATTACAAGAACAAGGGAATGAACCAAAAACAAAGCCAGAAGAATGAGTGTGTGTGTGTGTGTGTGTGTATAAATCTGTACTTAAGAAAATGCAGTCTGCAAAGTAATCCAACTCCAGAAAAGAAGTTACTGACTCAAGCCAGCACTGCCGGGTCAGGAGGCACCTGGAGAAGTCTTGCTGTGGGCCTGAGTTCTCAAAGAAGGTGGTGAGGTGCCCATGTGATCCACATGCTACAGCTCTGGGGACCCTCACGCTGGCCTTGCGTTCATCCTAGAGTTCATTTGGATCTGGTGCCCACATCTTTGAGGGTATAACCCTGCTCCAGGCTTTCCCATCGTGTCTTGCAGTCGTGGCCCATGTCTGCTGTGAATATCCAGGCGTCCCTTGGCCCTTCCTCAGCTGCTGGCACTCCAGTTACTGCTCACACAGCTCAAGACAGCACAGATGTCTCCAGTGCCACACGAGCTGAGACTTCTCAGCTATAACCTTAACGGATTTGCCACTCAAAAATAATATCCTGCTTCTTAATTCCCCCAAATAATGTTGCTGCAGATTTCCTTCTCTTCAGTGGGACAGACTGTTGTCCCATCACGCAGGCAGCTATTGTCCTGTCACGAAGGCCACTTGCCAAACAACCTGGTTTCTTGAATTGTAACCTAAAACACATTGTAGGCAGGGCAATCACTGACTTCATCACAGCAGCGTGAGCACAACCCCATCCCCTAAGGCAGATGTTTCACATGGCAGGGGAAATTGGGAGACATGAAGGATGTGGGTGGTGGATAGGAGTGAGGTAATGTGGAGAGAGTGATATCATGGTACAGGCACAAGGGTTGGGTGAGGGTTTAAGAAGTAAATTTTGGCGTGTTTAGCCTCATTTCCCTGGGAAACAAGGCTTACAGTATCATTTTGGGTGTATATGTGTGCACATGCTGTAATAAGGGAGAGGCTGAGCCTTCACAGTAACCCTCATGAGGAGCCAGAGATCCAAGGGAGTGATCTTGACAGTGCCCCAAGAATGGAGAAAGCCTCTGTTGAAGGCTGCATTTTATTAAACACAGGAGAATGTATCCACCCATGAGATGTAAACTTGCATGTGTCCAGGCTTCCCTTGATCTGCTTCTCAGGCAACAACTTGTTACTGAATTTCAGTAGTGCAGCCCCGTGGGGATAAGTATGTATCTCAAAATTTGCGATCCCATATGTATAACAAAATGTTTGTTTTAGAAATACCAGTGACTGGAAAGTAAGCATCAGCAGAAATGAAATACTGGTATATGTAATAGAACAACATCTTCTCTGTAGAGCAATGATTCCCAATTTCTTTGGCCCATCAGAGCATTGCAGCCTTCAAAACTTCAGGAAAACATCGTTCACTCTTATAATAAAGCTTTTAGCTGAAAGCATTTTTATGATACTTTGGTTGTGTAGCCAGATATGATGAATTACCTTATCCATTATGGCCACAGCTTGAAAACACAACAGTAAATGCATTTGCTTTCCCCTTATTCTAGTGCCTCTGATTCAGGCTGCGTGTTTCGGGTCGATCACGAAAGAGCAAAGATTCCCATCAGATTTATTTGTCATGCACTCAGGTTGTACAAACTGTTCCTTTGCAGTTTACAGTTTTAAATGGTGAAAGTTTGGAATAAGAGTTAGAAGTTTGTCAGATATCATGTATTTGGTTATAAAATGTGTGCCTTTGTACACAGCAGTAAGGCTCTGGTGTCTGCACTGAGATTGTTTTGTCTTGTGCTCACCCTTTCTGCTGCTTGTATGAGAGATGCTTTTTTGGTTTTTACTTCTACCCATTTCCACATGATAGAAACTAACTTGAAGAAATAAATTTTTGTGTAACTGAATGTTAACACGGAATGGGAGATTTAATCCTTTACTTTCTGTTCCATATTTAGTCCTTTGAGTACACAGAAGAAAAACCCATGCTCAGAGTGACCTACATAATCCAGCACAGCGCCTAATCACACCTACATGAGGAGGCCTGTGGTATCAGGGAGGGAATGTGGGCACCGGGAGGCCCCTGCTAGTTCTGAAGGCTGATATGAGTCACTTTTACTCTCTGGAAATAGAGAGCCTCCCCGTGTAACACAGCTTTCACAGAGCTGAGCATCAAGGGCACAGAAATTGATGAATCTTTGTTAAAAACGTAGGTATGGTTTGCTATTTGTTTCTTTTTCTTATCGTGGCACTCCCTTCAGGGTGACTCAGGGTGAGATTCTGCAAACTAGAGGCCAGCTGATTTCAGCCATAACTATGCCTGTGCTGTATCATGAGACAGGGCAATCAATGACTCCAACCAGAGGTGCATCATGAAAGGTGAGTTAGAAAAGACCAAAACCAAACAATGAAAACCACGTTGCTCAGCATCAGCAGTGAAATAATTAGACATCTCTTCAGGATGGATTTATAGGCTAGTACCATTCACAGGCAGAAGCAGAACTTGCTGGGGAGGATGCTTTATAAATGCAAAATTAGTAACAGTAGTCCTAAAAACAAAACTGAGTAAGAAAGCAGAGCCTGAGGAAGCACAGAAAAAAATGGCACAGCTGCCATGAACAGACCAGATGTGAGCTGATCTAGGGTAACTCTTCCCAGAGTTTTCTCCTTGCAGCAGGATGCTGGAATACTCTTTGGTCTTTGTGAATGAGGGTACACGTGCCAGCACCTCCCTTGGTGCCCGCCTGCATTGAGGGCACAGGATAAAGCAGGAAAAGAAGACAGTTTATGGGCATGCTTGGTCAGAGTGAGATTGTATTTTAAAGCCAGGGGTGCCATTTTTCGTTACAGTGAACCTCAAAACTCAAGAAAATGCCTTTGACAACTGGTGTCATAGTGTTGTTTGCTGTGACAGAGATTTCTGTATGTGCCCAAGGCAGTGGGTCTCCTTGCATTACCAGATCCTTCCTTCTAGCTACTGGAGGCTACTGAAATTCAGAGATGAAGAGATAAAACAAGAGGATCACAAGTATTTATACACAGATGAGCACCACCAGGCATTTCAGGTGGGATTTACGCCCCTGTGCCCGGCATGAAGCCCTGGCTGCCTGTTTTGCTCAGAGAACATTTGGATCCTAACCTATTTGTGTCTAAACCCTTCTTTTTAAACCGGCCCGCATCCCGACATGAGCGACACCTGTAGCTGCGGCCAGCACTTCAATGGCCTCAAGGCTGGGGACAGTGGGTTGACTCGGGGAGTGAGTCCCGCCTGTGGAGAAGACACCCCGTGCCTCAGTTTCCCCGTCTTTCTGACAATGTGCGGGGCGGCTGCGAGCCCTCGGCGGGGTGGGATGCTCATGGCCCGGCTGGCATCCGCTCCCCGGCACGGCTGTCGCCGCTCCTCCCGCAGCTCCAGCGGCGCCGGGCTCGGGGAGCCTTCCCGGCCCCGTGTTCTGCCCGGCGGGGCTGCGAAGCGGGTGTGGGGCGGCA
>VWZN01019446.1:72387-126110 GCA_013396955.1 Regulus satrapa | reverse complement strand
ACCCCCCCCAGCTCTGTTGACAGAAAACAAACGGTGCCTGCATTCCCGGTTGCGGCGGCCTCCCTAAAAAGTGAAGTCAGAAACAAAATATTTGATAATTACGGCAGGGGAAATGTGGAAGTGATTTGAGGAAAATGAACTCAAGCTGGGCTGGGAAGGGAGGCCGAGCCTGCCTTTGGAGGAAAGCGGTCCCGCTCGGGGGGCAGCTTGTCCTCCCTCCCCGCATTTTTTCTCCCTACATATTTCTCCCAGATGGCGAGACCCACCCTAGAGCATCGCAGTTTGGCTCCATTAAAAAAAAAAAAAAATCCAAACCACAAACCAACTAAACATAAACATGTCTGCTTCCCTCTTTTTCTGCCTCCCACCCGTGGACTGTGCTGCCCGGGTTATGGTGAAGAGTGGGGTTTAGGATGGAGCCCATCACTGTTGCTCTCTCTCCCTGAGCAGGGCTCTTTGTGGGCTTCCTGCAATGGCCAGGTGAGGAGCAGAAGTGAGACAGGGTGGTTGTCAGCCAATACTGTTGAGCTCTGTGGCTGCTGTCACGAAAACCAAGGGGAGTGGGACTGAGCTGTAACATGGACCAGCCTTTCACATCTGCCTGTACATGATAATATTGTAATACACATTCTTCCCAAAGCGTGACATTCTTATGTAGTGAGCTTTTCCATGCATCCTCTCCAACACTGTCCTGAATAAGCCAAATCATGTTTATTCATTTTCTTAGGAACCCTAAATAAATCCAAATCAGTTCTGGTCAATATACACCACACCTCTATAGGAAGGATATGTGTGACATCAATAAGAAAAACTAAAATAACAGCTAAATAATGCTGAAAATGGTCTGAGTAAAATCTTCTGGGATCAGTAACCCAGAGAAAGAGCCAAAATGTTTGGCCCTGCATTTGTGATTTCATTGGTGTCACTAACATTGTCAAAGGGCTAAATCCTGCTTTTTGCTTATGTTCTCTAATTTGTGGTACCTGGATAGCTTCCCAGATGTAAGTACTGTCATGTCTCTGTGTCTCACCTGCAAACTGAAAGTAAGAAAAAATGTACAGCCGTCATGTTCAAAACTTGGTTTTAAAGCTGGTTCATGCTTGAGTGAATAAATGAATTATTAGGACTGGCTTCAGAGATAAAGGTCCAAGTGGCAAACCGGTGAACACTTTGGTTTGATTCCAAAGACTTGAGACCGATTACTGAGGATTCAGGGAAAAAGGAGAGACACTTCAGACAACTTTTGTATTGGGGTTCAGTTTGATTCCTCTTTGCTGGTAGCTGCCAGGCAGTGAGCATCAGTTCAGTCACGGGTAGCATCTCACCCTCTGGCATATTTAGACCTCCTCATTTTCTAGGTGGTGGGCAGTGCTTGGAGGTGAGTTGCTTATAATTCAGACGCAGCTTTGATGGTTGCCCACTCCTAAATGTTTCTTGTTACTACTCTACTGCATTACTGGCATTCAGTAAGATTAGTATGGCATTTTCCTGTGTGGTTTTCCTTTCCAGATTTTGGAAGCGATAACCCTCTCTATGCCTTCTGTTTCTGCTGCAGCTTGCACTTTGTCCTTTCAGTACATTTGGAATATTAACACTGAGCTTTAAGCTTCTAATCCTTTTGTTAGCAAAACTGTATCTGAGTTGTACTGGGGTTCTTGTACAACATTCATTTCTACAACATTGTTAGGTGCATAATTAGAGTCTTTAAAGAAAGAAAGAAATTGCTTCAGTAAATGTTCCTGGCATAACTTCATGCAGACTGGAAAATCTGAGGCGTGCCAGAACTTGGGAGCTTTTCTTGGCCTGGTTCAGTAATAGTCACAAGAGCAGTAGACGGTGAACTGTACTCCTCGGATGGAGGCCAGCCACCAGCTTCAGACAGCCCCTTTTATCTCTCCCTTCCTGGGTCAGACTCAATGAGGTGGCTGTTCGCTCATATTAACAGGGATGCTGCAGATGTGAAGTTGCTCATATTCTCAGCTGGGGCTCCCAAAGCATATGGAGTGATTTTTGGGAAGCATCCATCACGATAGAGGAAAAGGGAGAGGCTTGAAATGTCTGTTGAATGTATTAAAAGTCAATCAGTTGTTCACATGCTGCAGGACTAAGTTACCTAGTTAACACTGGAGAGGAATCCAGTTGCCATTTGACTGCCCACTGAGGTCTGAAGGGTGGTGTGTGAGACCACTTCCATACCAGCATCTTTCTGTGTCCCACCAGGATATTTGTTTCACAATAAGAGTGAGGGGTTTTCTTGTTTTCATTTTCCTTAAACCTCATTCAGAATCTTTGAGAAAGTTGTTTTCACCATGAATTTTAGATGTCAGCAAAGAGGTTTACGCCAGCATGAGCATATTGGTGTGAGCTGTGGATACAAGTCCTTTCTTGAATCCAGCCTGGCCAAGAGGAGAGGTCACTGACCTGGCCTGCTTTCTGCTCCCTGCAATACTTCTGGCCGTCCAGAATAATCTCTGGAGCCTGTAGCTGTTCTTCTGAACTATCCTTAACCCACTCCTAGCCAAATGAGACAGCTTTTGGAAAGAGTTATGTGTAAATGATTTAATCAGACTCGTCTCATTTTGGCTAAAAAGGGCAAGCAGAGGAAGGCCAGCGACTCCCCTCTTGTGAGGAGATGTACAGACAGATCTGAGGCGCTATAACCCCTGAGCAAGACAGTGGTGACAAATTTCTGGAGGCAGATTTATAAGCTTTTCTAAAAGCGTGGTGTTTGCAGTGTCTACATCTGTTGTAACCTTGGGATGATTTTTTTTTCATCACTGACCTCTGTGTTTCCCTCAGTGTAATTTTTCTATATGAAAAGCTGAAAAGAGATGTTAAAGGGGAGAGAAAAGGCAGAGGTTTCTGTTTGCTTAAATCACCTAAGTGCTTCCTCTTGATCTGACTTGGCTGCTTTTTCATGTAAGAAGGGCAACTCTTCACCCTTTCCAAGACCTGTGCCCTTTGCTAGCAGAGTACTTGTGTGCATCAGGGGATTTGGAGCTGAGAATTCAGATTAATTCTTCACAGGACTTGGTGTACTTCCTCCCACTGGGCTGTTCACACAGTGTGGTCAGCACAGCAAAGCAAGGAGCTTGTCTCGGTCTAACTTTTCCCACATTTTTGCAATGGAGACAAAGCCTAAAAACTGATGTCTTAATAAATGAAATGGATTCAGTTTGAATTGAGATCCTTATGTAATGGCATAGCTGCATTTGGCCCTGAAGCCATCATTTTAAAAAGTTTGCTTTTTGAAATTAAATGATAGAGACTTTATGAATAATTCAGTCCTGCTTTCACTGATAATTTAGCCAGGACAGTGGACAGAAAAGGCAGCACGGTGCCAAGCGCATGGGTAACTCAGGCTGTTTTTGATATGCACCAGCTTTGTGCAATAAAACCCAACAGTGACACATTCATAAAATAACTTCATAAAAGTGACTTCCCAGGTTAGTCTAGCAAGCACATCTTCAGTGGAAGGAAAGATTGCATCGATTTTTATTCCTTCAGCTGGTTTTGGAGTGATAGGTATCTTCCTTCTTGAAATCCTTCCCTTGAGTGCCAGACCAGGCGTGTCTGGAGTTGCATCTCAAGACAATAAGCACCTTTTAAATGGGGAGGCAGGGAAGAGGTGATTCTTCCCTGGAAGCGCAGCAAAGGTTCATCTGTGCAAAGCCTGTTTTTTAAGGTGCCTGCTGTGCTACCAGGCAGCTGCTTCACTCCAAATATCCCAGGAGCTGGAGCCTGGGAGATGGACCAAGCAGTTCTGTCCAAGGCACCTCATTGTGCTGAAAGTCACTGGCCAAATGCCCCACGAAGGAGTGTTTAAACAACCTCCCCGGCTGTTCTGAAGGGGCTGTAACCTCAGCAGCAGCATGTGTGGCACAAGCTCTGCAGCAGCACTCACGATGTCGTGTAGCACTTACATGTGCGTGGCACCCAAATGTTGCTTCTCAGATGGAGCTGCTGTCAGAGCCGAGCTCTTTGTGCAAACGCTTCAGTGGCTGAGTGAATGACTTTATCTGCCAGAGTGCAAATTCCTTGCCGGTAATTAACAGGGGGCTGCTGCTGGGGGCTGCCGAGGAGGCAGCTCTGCTCCCAGCACAGGAGGAAGGGACTGGCTGAGTCTCCTCTTGCATTTTCCAGCTGCTGTTATTGGTACAGCTGCTTACCCATCGGGAGGCTTCGGGGCACCTTTGATCTTTCTTGTGTGCTGTTACACGAGCTGGGGAGTGTTTCTCTTTGTACAGAAGAGAGTTTGTCACAAATCTTGGCCAGATGTCTTCCCAGACTGATGAGACTCCCATTAACCGGGCTGTGTTTCCGCCACATGTCCTGTGAGCTAGATGAGATTGGTTCCCAGAAATGCCTTGTTTACCTGGGTTGCATCTATCTTTGCAGGGGGGGGTTGGCTTCTGCTCTGCCGTGATAGCTATGCTAATCTGTGAATAACCAGCATTTCCTTGGAGAGATTTATCTCTCACAGCGTTGTCTCCGAGTTCAGCGAGCAAAAAGAGCAGCCTGCTGTTGTGCTGGGAAGCGTGCTTCCTTCTGCAGCTGCATCTGGGTGGTAGACAAGGGGTTATACACATCTGGACTTTACCAAGGGCTGTAGGTTTTGCCACAGCTGCGTACAGTTAGGTGTGAGCTGCTTAGAGCAGGGGGGTGTTTCCTCTCAGCTGTGGGGTTCTGATTGCAGCCCCTCGGCAGTAAATAAAAACAGGGCCTATAAACGAGTCTGGAGGCTTCAAAGTTCCATTAAAGCACAGATAACTGTAGCACAAGCAGCGACTCTGTGGCATTTTCTTGCTGCTTTTTCTGAGTGCTTTTCAATACTGATCTGGGCTGAAGACACTAGGCAGCAATAACCAGTGGCTGACCCTTCTCTGCCCTGCTAACTAGTACCCAGAAGTCAAGTCCATCTAAGCTGTTGAGAAATTTCACTACTGGGCTGTAGTTTTGTCATTTATTACAGTGTACCTCTTGGTTTTGGCATGGGCCCTATGGTTGCTCGGGGCAGTGTTTTTGATGAAGGCTGCCTGTAAGTGTGGAAGAAAAGCAAATTCATGCTCCAGTCTGCAAATATAGAATTTCTTGCAGACATCTGCACTTTGTTTGGGTTGCATCAGGAGGCCTATAAGGTAGAAACAAATTGGAGGCTCCTTTTGGACAGATACCTTGGAAAGAGCAAAGGATTTGGGGTGGACGACGGGGAGGAGTTTAGTATCTCATTAACTTCAGCTGGAAGTGAATCCCATATTTCCACTGTTTGACAGCTGAACAGCATTTTCCTTGGCTGTACCCTCTCAATTGCTGTCCCAGAGATGGACCTCTAATCACTTTCTCAAAGTACCTTAATGCTGTGTAATGGACCCCACAGAACCCAGCTTTTCTTGTTCCTTCTCTTTCGTCCCTCCCTTTTGCACTGCAAAGAGCAGCAAACCAGCTTGAAGGAACAATGGAGAGAAACAAAGAAAACCCACCAAGACAGGGCCACTGTGCTTCATCTGCAGGAGGAGAGGATTTGCACACCTTATGCTCCAAGCATAGAAAGGCTGTTTGGGAAGCTATTTGTTATCCACTGCTGGTTGTCCCTAGCCAGTGCATCTTCTTTCTGATCCTATCCCTGCTTCTTGCTTAGAGTCCTGAGACAGGATCAAGAGACCTTGGGAATATGAATGCTGGTGGAGCTTCCAATGCTTAATCAGCTTTTTCCCAACTATTAATGTTTTCAAGAAACTGTGATTTGAAGATTGTTTTATAGCCATAAACAATTTTTTTTTAGTTTTGTATCTGTGAGGAGACCTAGAGAGGTCATGGAAAGAACTGCTATGGCAGTACCCATGGCAGTAGTACAACTCAAATCTTCAAAGGGTCTTAAGTCTTCCAAGTCATGGGAGGGGGGAGCAGAGGATGTTAAAGAAGGAAGCAGGAATGGGGTGACAGGAGTGGGCTGGCAAAGGTACCTGCCTCTGATGGGGAGATGTACTGGTGACCCTTGTCCTAACGGGGGAGTCCAGGGCTTGGGTGTACTTCCTGCCATCAGAAATGCTATCCTTGTCTGCCTGTTCCTTATCACCCTGCTGCCATGGTGAGATATTCTGGGGCTTGAGGGTCAGAGAGGCAGAAGAAGGAATTTCCATTCATCCACCAGGATGGGCTTTGGCAGGCACTGGGCAGCTGATAAGTTGGCCTCCAGTGCAGTGTTGTCCAGGGATGGTTTTGACAGCAGAGCCTGTTGCTGTTTTCCCAACAATGAATTGATCTGGAGGACTGTTCCTGGGAAAGTGCCCCTCCATGCTAGAGCAGCCCCTGCCATTTAAGCACTGGTAATTTTAGCCTGAAGCCAAGAGCTTTCCTTCTGCATGATGTAACTCCTTGCATATGTACTTCTTGCTGCTCTGGGACTTTGTTTCCCCTCCCGGTTTTGGCCGCTTTTTCATGTTTATGTTCAAGGAAGCTTAAGTATGAGGGATTGGAATTGTTGTCTCGTTTCCTATATGTAGGAGGAAGCGATTTCATTGGGGAATTTTTGCAATGTCTGGATCATTTAGTTGTCTGGGTGAGTAAAATTCCTCAGGGATAACTGTAAAGGTTGTGACCGAGCTCTGGTCTGCAGTTCGTGCATTCAAACCCAGGGCTCTGGAAGATTAAGGTGGCAAGGGACCAAGCATTCATGTCGGAGGCATCGCCTTCAGCTTGGCAGAAAAGCTGCGGTGTTCCTGTCTGAGGACAGCGTGTTTGCTCCACATGATGCAAGCTCTGGGGTGTTCCAGTCCTAAGACAATGAATGCGGGATGATTGGTGTCATCCTCGTCTTCAGGCAGTGCTCTCCCTCTCCAGTTGCCCGGTGGATGGATGATGGAGAAGCCAGGTTGCAGCAGAGGCTCAGTTTCTCACAAAGCTCTTTTTCTGTCATCCCCAGGACTGGGGCTTGGACCCGTTTGTAGAGGGTGATGTGTAAGGGTAAGGAGGAGCAGGTTAAGAATGGAGTACTTTTTAATTCTTTTCTTGTTCAGAAAAACAGACTCTTTTTTTTTTTTTTCTACAAGGTATCACTGCATGCCCTGGGATTAGTAGCTGTTTGAACAAACCATAGTCATTAGTGTCTTGTCAAATCCAGTTTTACACATCCCTGATAAGTGATGCCCCCCCTTCATGTTCTATGAAAAATGATACAATGCTCTGGAATATCTCAGAGTCAGTAAGTTTATCTTCTTCTGTGAGCAAGTAGACCATTAATCTTTTTATTCTGTCCCAGTGGTCCTAATCACACCCCCCGTGTTCAGCAATAATCAGTGCCTCCCCCGTGCCATTATCTCCACCTTGTACACCAGCCAGTGTATGGGACCCCTCAGCTCAGTGCTTAGCATGCCTCTTTTAATCTCCTTGTAGCTCCCTTCCTCCTGTCACTGCAGGAGAGAAAACAGAGATCTGCGTGATCTTGTTCTCTATTTGGTGTTACCTTTGAACCTCCTCAAATGACATTTAAACCAAAAAGCCCGTTTCAGCTGCGTTTAATGAAGCATATTAATTTCCTACAGGATACAGTGTTGCTCTAAGTTTTGTAAAAGTAGGTGCAGTGGTACAAGTACTTACTGTCTTACTGGAGGGAAAAGCTCGAGTGTGAGATCAGCTTCTCCTGCAGGCCAGAGAAGCAATTTATGAGCATTCCCCAGTGATTGTAGTTCATACCTTCATAGCCACTAAATGCCATCAGCCTCAAGACAGGAATCTGCGGGAAGCAGTTTGTAGAACAACTTATTGTTGCTCAACTTTGAACTCAGTGCTTTTGTCTTCTCCTCTTTGGCGCTCAGAACTGTGTGCAGTCCCCCAGGAGGGTGTCGTGGAGGAAACTGAGCCAAAGCATAGCTAATCAGGGGGCACAAAACGTGGTCTGTTTTCACCTCGTGTGCACACAGAGCCACTGTGCTCAGTCCTGTTACTTGCCAGTAACTCCTGCGACCCAGATCTGGGATGGGAGAATGGAGGATGTAGCAAAATTTGCCGTCAGTGTGGATTATTTGTGGATTATTTGTGGATTTCCTGTCTTGCTGGGCGAGTGTTAAATCTCACTGTGGTATGCGAAAAGCTTGAACTCACATGGTGCCAGCATCGTGCCTGGGCTGCTCCTGGCTTTGTGCACGTGAAAACCGAAGGGGATGGGAGAAGAGCTGGGTGTTAACACCTCACAAATCACTGCCAAGCTCTTCTGCAGTGCAGCAGCACACATCCACAGGTTCTGGGGTGAGTTAGGCCATCCTGGCTGCAGATGCAAGGTCAACAGTAAACCAGCATTAAACAGAGACAACTATTTGAGGTTTGGGTGTTTTGGTTTTGTTTCAAGTTAATATTTATTTGCTGAGGGGTTTTGGCAGGGTGGAGGGACTATAGCAGAATCTGAGCTTCTGTGGTTCAAGCACTTTCAGAGCCTGTGGGCATCAAGAAAATGCAAACAGACTCTTTGCAGACTAATTTGTCCTCCCTCTTAGCATGATGCTATGATTTGTATGTATGCTTTGGGCAAGGCATGTTATTTCTCTAAGCTGTGGTGGTCACATCTGTAAAACAAGGATAATGATGGTGCTGTGCCTCGTAGCAGGGTTTGTAAAGTTGAATGCATTCCTGTTAAGAAAAGTTTAAAAGCTCTCATATAGAAGGTTCAGCAGGCCTTGCAGAGGATCATTTTCCTTGCCAGCAGTGATAACAATAGTAAGGAAAATGGAGACAAAATGTAGAACTGAGTTATTGGGTGATGCAGCAATTTCTTGCCAGCCAATAAAGATGTGCAAAGAGGGCTCAATATGGGCCACCTTCAAGGTGTGTGAGACGATGGCTCAAAGATGGAAAAGAGGCAGCTGAATGTTTTGATGAAACCAGAAAGAGAAAGAAGCAGGTTATGAAGTGACAGAGCTGAGGTGTCTCAGATAGGATTGCACTTCTGGGGTGCATGTGCTCTCACAGGAAAGCAGTAAGCACATCTCCATCCCCTAGAATCTCAGACTCAAAAAACTAGAGCTGTGCTGTAAGGAGAGCACTTGACATTATGGCAATGTAGATTTCTCTGTGTTCTGGTTAAGTAGAGAACCTTACACAGGGCATAGTCCCCTGCTTTCCCTGACAGGTCTGCCAGAGGTTGACAAGGGAGAGAAGATGGGTTAGCAATTTCCATTGGTTGTCATGGAAACTAATGGAAATTACTCCTTCTTTTTTCTTTTTTTTTCTTTTTTTTTTTCTGTCTGTCGTATATGAAGATTTTGCTAAAACAACTAAGAATCATTCTTTTTTTCTCTCTCTCTTTTGTTTTTAACACTTTAATTGCTTACTTCTGCTCTTCAAATGTATTTTGTTGGCAGAATCTTCCTAGGGAAGTTTGTATACAGTTTTTGAATGCTGTGAAGTTTGTATCGGGGATGAGCATCCGAAGTAGGGCAGCTGCTGGGCAGTTCTGTGTGCTGAGCTTCTTTCCACCCTGACAGCTTTTGCAGGGTACCCATGGGATCATTTTCTCACTAAAAGGCTTAAAATTTAGCAAGATAGCAGGTAGCCTGAGTGTTCTGTTTCCCATGCAAATGGTAAGCAGATGATTAGTTACTCTGAAAAAAGCACAAACTGGATGAAAGGGGGATGATAATGTCAATTTATCAGCCAGTGAGCTGTCAGGCTTGCTGACATAGTGATGGTAAAAAGCTTAGAGAATTTCAGATTAGAGGTGTGGGTGTAACGCAACGTATTGTTATTATTATTTCATGTAAACACCAGCATGTCTTGTTGCTAAAAATATGGCTGTCTACCAACTCCACTGATACTAAAAGGGGTAATTTCCCCCATAGATTAGTACATGGTGAGGCCAGAAGGAGCTATTGTGCTTTAGTTCTGCCCTCATACATAATATAGCCCATATATCTAGTTTTTTTAATTAATTCCATTTGCTCGGGACTCTACAATGTGTCTTAAAAACATCTAGTCTTGATGAAGAAATTACTTCAAATGGAAAATACCACTGTGTTTGGTATGTTGCTGCAGTGCTTTATTACCCACATGCTGTTACACCTCATTTCTGGCTTGCATTTGTCTAGTCTTGATCTGCAGATGCCGAATCTTCTGTTTAATCCACCAAACAGAAGAAGCTTTTAGTCCAGCGTGTCTGTTCCCTGCTGCTGTAACTGTGGGCTGCACAAGGATCAGTCCTGTCTCTGGCAAACTGAACAGTCTGAGCCCTCCTGGCAAGGGCAGTTTGCTGATCTCTCGCTCAGCGCTGGGTCTCCACTCAGTGTGTCAGTGCTCCCTCACTCCGTGTTCACAGGGCACCTCCGTGAGCTCCTTACTGGGAACCCACAAATGCTGGGCAATATAAATCGGGAAAAGAGGAAAGGCAAAACCACCACGAGCCGTAATTTACTTCCAGGGAGTTTATACACATTAACACACACAGCTGGTGAAGTTCTCACAATGGGAGTGCTCCCCTAGTGCACAAATGTGCTGTTGTTGTTACCAGCTAAAGCCTTGGTTCTGAGTTTCCTAAAACACATGCTTAAGTTAAAGGTCAATATTTGGAGGCTTTCTGACCCTCTTGACACTTTACAGGTGAGATTTGACTGGTCTGGTGGCCGGGAGGTGTGTTCAGCACAGCTTACCTCCTGTAGGAGGGAAGTGGCCAAACTGCAGCCCTTCAGCCAGCTGGAGCCTGTCCTCAGGCAGCCTCAGCTCCTGTGCTCCCCAGCACAGTGTCCCTTTGTCTTTAATAACCTTTGTCTTTAAGTAGGGATCTTGGATTTTTTTTGCTCCTCTGAGAGAAAGCAGAAGGCTGCCTGTGTTTCTTGGCCTCAGGTCCCTTCCGGATCACATCTTGGAAAGACTGAATGGGTGAGGCTGAAGGTTTGTACTTTCATAGCTTTGAGGCATCTTCCTGCACGGCAGCCTTTACTGGGCAGCAGAGGCATTCAGGTAAAGAAAGCTCATACACTTTTTCTGTGGGCAAGCTAGTTAAAAGTAATTTTTTGTCAGTGATGAGAGGTGAAAGGAGGTAGTTTCTGTCCTGAGGTGATGCTTTCACCCTCTGCTCCATACAAGCTTGAAACTAATTTTTAATAAAAGTCTGGCAAAAGGTAACAAGGCCCTGTTTCTGTGATTTTTAGACTTGTAGCCAAACTTCCTTCAGACATGCATCTAAAGGAGTGGTTACAGAGCGTGTGAGTTGCTCTGCCTTTGAGCTGCCCTGAAGAAAGGTGAGCATCTTCTGTTCTACTTTGTCTTTGTGCTCCCTCTTCTTTTTCCTCTGCCCTTAGGCAGCTGAAAACTGAACTCTGCCCCCAGAATAACTCTGAATGCTGGGGATGAGGGTGCACATAGTTTTAATTTTTTCATCTCTGCAGGCATGGGAGAAAACATTGGAAACAGAGCACAGGGGGGCAGAAGAGGTGCCCTCCCTCTCTGCCCCATCACATTCCCTACAGCCCTTGTGACAGAAGCCCTTTTCTGGATGTAGGAGAGCATTAATGCTTTTTCAGAGAAGCTGTGGTCTGTCCCCATGGCTCCTCTCACATAAAACCTCTCCTTCAGAGCCTCCAGCAGCATACAGGTGAAGGAGGAGGATTTCTACCTCCCTCACAGAACATTTGCCCATGGTCTTCTGCTGGAATGGGAAACTTGTCAAGTGTTCATTTATTGCAGAGGCGAATTCCAGAGGGCACTAAGTGATGTACTCAAGGACACGAGGTTCCATGACTGAAGAGTGGAACGCAGAAGTGTTTGTCAACTTAATTCTGTGTGAGCAGGGCTTTGTGTCCTTGCTCATACTCACACAGCACGTGGCAGGATAGTGTCATGGAACAACTGCAGTTTTTGGTGGAAGGTGAGGATGGGCTTGCCTGGCAGGACTTGCAAAGCTTCCCACAGACTTCCTGCGCACTACTGGATTAGCACTGAAAACAGATAATGTGTCTAACATTCATGGAGAACAGGGGATTTAGTCTCCTAAATGATGATAGTGGTCTGAGCCTAAGTACTTCAAGGTAGAATTCTGGTAGAATTTTCCTGGTCCTGTGTCAGCTTGTAAGATTCTTAAAGGACAGCTTTCTACCCTGTGACCACATTCAGGTGATAATGCAGCACAGTTCCTGCCTGCTTTCAGGAAGCAGCTGTCTGATACAGCAGTGGAGAGTGTACATAGAGCTATCTCAGCTTTCATACCTAGGCCTGTTTGTTTAGCCAGCAGGTGTTCACACAGTAAGTACCAGGAGTCCCAAATTAGTTCCTTTCGGCCTCTGTCCCATCCAGCAGCATTATGTGTTCCTAAGAGGTTGTTGAAAGCATTAGGATGTCTCAGGGAGGGGTGCCCATATATGCATCATTATTTTTTATAGGATTTAGCTGTTAAAAGCCAGGCACACTGCATACTGCTGGCTGCTGTCCCAGTGTTAGTGTAGTCTGATCTCTCTGCAGTTGAATGGTTTCTGACAGGGAAGTGGGGAGGGGAGGAGTTAAAATGTCTTGGCTCAGATGAAGATACAGAACTCAGGTAAGATGAAGAAACATGGTGAAGTCCATGCATGGAGCGTGCAGCGGTCTAAAGCATGTGTTTCACAAACTATTGCTTGGTGTGTTTGATGACATACAAGAAAGTGTAGGAACAAGATTTAATGGAACATTGATGTTATTGGAAGAACAGCATCCCTCATAGCAGGTCTGTGCTGGCATCCTGGCATTTTGGGAGGATATAAAGCTCATGAAAGTCAATTGTGTTTTGCTGTAACAAAGGACTTGGAGGATTAGGCTTAGACAGCTGAAGTGAAGTGTGGCCAGGGCCACCTGCAGCAGCCTCAGGCCGAGATTGCCATCACATCACACAGCAGGGATGACTGGCCAGGTCGTGGAGCCTGTCCTGCAGTGCTTATGGCACAGTGAGCACTGGTAACTGAACGTGGGGCAGCTTTTACCACGGGAGATGAAGCAGTGAGCTGCAACACCTCAGCAGGAACTGCTCCACAACCAGCAGCAACACCTTTGCTGTAGAGCGCGTATTCATTGCTAAAGGGGAGAAGGAAGCAGCCTCAAACAGTGTCCCTTTTAGAGACTTGATTTTCATACACACCCTGGACTTAATGCTGCTGGCTGAAACATTAAAGGCTTCCTGTATAAAGGTTCACCGCTGGGACTGGAGTGTGTTTGTGTACGTGTTTCACAGTGGCAGGGCTGCCAAGGGCAAGAGCAAGTAATTCATGCATGGGTAAGGGGGTTGTAGTGAGGGAGAATTGGTGTCAAGGCCTCATGAGTGACAGGCTCTTAAAGTTCAGCACAAATGGGGAAGATATTCATGTTCCCAGTAAGATACTTAGCCTCTCTTTGGTGTTTCCTTCTGAGTTACTGCATTGAAGTGCCTCAGGAATCAGAGGTGCTGGAGCACTTTTAAAACACAAGGAGGAAGATATCGAGCCAGCAGCTGGATTTGCCTAGGCTGTGATGAAGTTTGGGGTGTTGTGATTGCAGTAAAACTTTCAGTACAAGCTTATTTACTGTACCTTGCTTTTGCCATCGGCTAAAGGAATGCACACACCCCATCCCTTCCGCTTGGTGAGACAACTTTCTAGGGCTGGTATCTTTCCTGTGTCTGACCTGAAGTGCCTATATCCTCAGAGGGTCAGGGTGTTTGGAAGGGAAGGACTGGGGCAAGTTTTGCAAGTTTTATTAAATAACTAGGAGCACCGTTAGACCTACAGGAAGGAATTTTTGGCTTCTCAGGGTCATGGGGTTTTTTTGAGTGGGTATTTTGGCTTTGTTTGTTTGCTTGTTTTTAGGTTATTTCAAACCCAAGGTAACCCAAGATACTGGGGAGCTGGAAAGTAAGATTGGTTTCTTTGCAAAACAAACCAAGAACTCAACAAGTTCTGTGTTGAGTTCCTGAATCTTTCATTGCACTGTAATAGACTTTTCAGTAATTGCAAAACTTCCAGATGGCCTGCAGCACCTTACATTGGTTAGTTGTAGCTCAATACATTGCTACAACTCAATGCATTGTAGATCAATACATAGTATCACATGCTATTTCTAAAATAATTTTGGGTGTTATCTTAATAGATTTCCTACAGCCTGCACATTAGTACAGGTAGTGCCTAGTGTAGCTTTGTTTAACAAAGCAAGTGGGACATCTAGTACATGAGATTTATGTCTGCAATACACAATGATATGTACTTTTAAGGGTTTTTTTCTCAGTATTCAAAGGCTACCAGTGATTTCCTGGCGTGCTTAAGCCAAAGCTGGCTCTAGTGACATATTTTAATAAATGTTTTGGGTGTGTGAATTTCCTGGGTTTTCTTAAATCTTTGTCAAAAAAGAAAACCTATTGTCCCTTCTAAATTTCCTATCTTAATTTCTTTCAACACATTGCATTTTATGTCTGAAATCTACTGTACATAGGAGCGGAGGGTCTGCTTGCATTAGAAATTGTTAAGAATAGACTGCTTATACATTCAGGTGATGTCATTCCTGGAGGGGAGCCCTGCGAAGGGAGGGTGGTGTCAGTAGTGCAGGTTTTAGGGTCAGGAGGGCTTCCTTATACCCAGGTGGGCAGTGGAGAATGCTCCTATTTTTACAGTGGGCTCTGAGCTAGTGGGAGCATGAGCAGTGCTGACATTTTTTATCTTTTTTATCCTTTGCACCTCCAGCTCCCTGCCCCCCATGGGGAGCCGTAGATAGCCAAACCAGCCTTTCCAACAGCAAAGAATGCTGCATCAATTTCTGTAGAATGAACATCTTTCATTAGTTCTTCAGCCCCCTTTGTGCCTCTTTTCTTCCAAGTCTCTTCTAAGCGTTTCATGGCAAGGAAGACATTTTGTTCTGTTCTTATCTGTTCTTTCCCTCCTTTAATATACAGTCTGGGATCTCACCAATCCTCAGCAATGCAGTCTAATATACTGGGCTGCAAACTGTAGTGGCTGAGGAATAAGCATATATTTCTTCCTGCTGACTTTATTAGAGGAGCAATAAATTCTGGCTAGCCAGCAAGGTGGACAGCCAAGGCTGGCAGACAGCTGTGCAAGCTAATGTCTTAAACTGCTGCAGTTGGATTTGCCAGAGGCTGCCTTCTGAAACCTTTAGTCTGCCTCTGGTTTGTGTCTATCAGAGTGTATTTTTTTTTCCCTCAGGAAGCAATGGCAAAAATTGGCTTGTCTTCACTTGGCTTCTGCAGGAGAACCTACCATCCTATAGGGGTATTTCCTCTCACCTCCCAGTGCAGCCCTGGCTGCAAATGAGCCACTTAATGTCACACCTGGACTTTGCTAAAGTCGTGGCAGAAGCTGGGGCTGTCCCATTCTTCATGAAGACTGCAAGAATAGTGTGACCTTCTCTTTAGTTACTCACTGCACTCATTAAATGGGAAATTTTCTGTGGAATACCCAAAGTGTTTATACTGCATTAAGCAAGGGAAGTTTGCCAAATATTTTATGCTTGTTTAACTTAAAATATGTCTAAACTAAGTGCGCTCCCCTGCTTTTGATTTGATTTTGACATAAAGCATGAAAACCACCAAGTTTCAGCCTGCCACACATGTCTCTCTGGTGCTTATATAGTTCCACAAACAAGGAGGTTTGTGGAGAAACATGAACTCGGCCATTTCTGCATTGTTGCAAAGGGAGAGCATGGCCACTGCCCTCACTGTGTGGAGCTGAGCTCTTCAGATCACAGGGGATATTTTCAGGCTGGTGCTGTGGGCTGGGTTTCCAGCGAGGCTGAAGGCTTTTGTTTCCTTTCTGTATCACTAAGCATTTCTAACATCTGTGAATGTCAGGCAGTTTGGAGGAATGTTCTCTCCTGGCAGAAGAACTGAAGCAGATGATTCTCTCTTTGAGGGAGGAGGTTAAAGGGAGGCATGCAGGGCTGGATACAAAAGGTAAAAAGGGGAATGTCAATCTTCTGTAGTATGGTTCCCAGGAGAATGGAAAGCCAAACTCAGGTCATCAGTGGTGTCACCTCTGATTCAAGGAGTAGCAGTTGGGAGGCCCAGTGGTCAAAAGCATGGTTGTGTTTGCAAGTTGCATCACAGACACTCCCTCTGATTAGTGAGGCTACCAAAAACTCACAGTGTCTGGCTTCTTGCTGTTCTATGGGAAAACAGAGACACATAAAAAATATTTACACTCAATGAGCAAGCAAAAAAAAACCCTGGAAATAACCTGTCACTAAGCCAACTGACCTGGCTTTGGTAATTGGATCCCTGTTGTCTGTGCAGAGATCTTGACTTCTGCTGCTGCTATAAACTACTAAGTTTTTGGGACATTTCCTAAAGTCTGGCACAGTCACCTTCATCGCTGAGGGAGGAATTGCTGCTGTGCAGGTACCCTTCACGACTGTGGAGGCCATTGCCTTGTCATGTATGTTTTTCTACCACCTTTGTTTTTGCCTTGAATACCCTCCATCCCATGTTCCTGAGCTCCAAGGCGTAAATGTGCTGAGCTGCAGCTCCAGCTGCTGTGAAAAATTAATTTTTGTGGGGCGAGATATGTGCTGTTTGTGTGGCTGCTGTTTGTGTGATCAGGGCAAATGGCAGTTCAAGGTCGTGACTTGTGTTGCCAAGACCTGGCTGCCCAGGAGGACCCTGGCCCTTCTAGGAGTGAATTACTGTAGGTGAGAGCAGTTCTGGTATGGGGAGGAGGCACCTGGGACCTGTAGTGCTGAGCTCTGGCTGCACTCGGTTTGTTATTCCTCAATATGTTTTTCTTCTGTGGTACAGAGCATCTGTAATTTTATTTTGCTGTCTGCTGCATCATCTATCTCAGTCCATTAGAGCATTTAGAATCACAGAATCCCCTGAGTTGGAAAGGACCCACAAGGATCATTGAGTCCAAGGCCTGGCGCTGCACAGAACACCTCAGGAGTCACAGCCCGTGCCTGAGAGCATTGGCCAAACACTTCTTGAACTCTGTCAGGCTTGGTGCTGTGAGCACTTTCCTGGGGAGCCTGTCTCAGTGCCCAACCACATTTCTGGGTGAAGAATCTTTTCCAAAAGCTAACCTTAACCTCTCCTGGCACATTTTAATGCCATTCCCTCAGGTGCTATCACTAGTAACCAGACTTTTTTGCTGCTTAATTTGCTGCTTAATTACTTGAGCAGCTGTCAAATCTCTGTAAGGTAGGCTGTTACTACATCTTTCTCACTTTACCCAAAGACAAGCAAATAAAGTCATCACATCCAGATGGTTTTCATCCTCTGTCTAGAGATGTGGTGGCAACCACTGACTGTACTGTTAAGGGTACAGGACTGTGCTTCTCTTTTGAGAAAATATAAATAAGAAAAGATGAAGGTCAGGCATGAGGCTGTGAGCTGCCCATGTGCTTGGCTCCACAGTGCTTGTTTACCCAGTAACTTGGAAAGAATTTTCATGTGTGGAGCAGCAGTAGCTCAGCCACCTTCACAGGCAAAGGTACCTGTGAATTCAGACTGCTGCTCTACTCATTCAGGCCCTGAGCTTCATCCCACTACGTGGTTGTTTGATGAGGGAACATAAAGCACACGCTGGGATCTGCTGCCACACAATCCAGGTCCCAAAGGGTCTCTAGCCTCAGGGGATGGTCGTGTCCTACCTGCCCTGCCTCTTCTCTGTGCTCTCAGTTATGTCCTGAGCCTGCTTCTTCTATGAAAACCATCTGCTGATTCAGTTTTTCACCCTTGTACAATTTGTCCTGTTTTCTTCTGGCCTCAGCCTTGCTGGCTGTAGTGATGGATGACCTGAAAGGGAGATGTAGCCCCTCTGCCTTTCATTTCATCACTCCATGCTGTATCCCAAGCAGCAGATGCCTATGAAAGCCTGCAGTCTCAGAAGAGAGCTCGTTTGGCTTTCCTGTTCAGTTCGTGTTTGAGCAAGGTAATTTGGATCTGTGAACTGTGAGGGGGAAGCTTGTTCTCAGCAGAGACCAAAGTTTCAGAAGTAAAAGGGTGCTAGAACGGTCACTGTGTGTAAATTGGTGATTTCTACAAACACACAATAAATTGCTACAGTCCTTGAAAGATGCAGCCATCTCCCCACAAGCAAGAGGTACCAGGGTAGCTCTCCCACCAAATTCAGGCTCTTGCAGTGGTGCTGAGGTCTGCTCTGTGCTCTGAGCACAGCTTTAACAATTCCTTAAACATGCACAAAACAACTTAATATTGTTCTTAGAAACCATTGACCTTTTTCTGTTGACACTTTAGAAGGAAAAGTCACCCTGAGGCAAACTTCTGACATGGAAACATTTCAACCTGAGCAGTTCAGTGCTGGCAAAGTTCTCGGCAGTGGAAAAGATGTTTTCATAAGAGAGAGTGTCAAGCTGCTTTTAAGCAATGGGGTTGCTACCTGTTACACCCATAACAGTGGGTGACACCTTAAATTCTGTGAATCTGCTGGCTCAGCTGCTCTCCGTTCCTCAGAGGACCTTTAGAGGTCAGGTTGTGAAGCACAAACCCAAGTAAAGTTGGAGAGAGATCAGAGCTGCTGTTTCATATACACAGCTTGGCATGTCTTTGTATTTTCCAGTCACAAGGATGTCTTGGAAATACCAGATGTGTGGAAAATTATGCCTTTACCTTAGCCTTTACTACATTTCCCATCATGGCAGTTGACTCCTTACAGGCTGTGACTGAGACTTTGCCATGGTTTTGGCAATGTCTGCATCATTAAATTAAACGTGCATGGGATTGTTTGCCAACTGTGGGGCCAAGGGAGACCAAATGGCCAACATCTATGCTGCTGTTACTGTCTTAGCTCTTACTTAGAGGTGCTGCATGTGAATTACTTCTTGGTTACAGGGGGTGCTGACCCCTAAACCATGTCTGAGAACTTGCAGACCACACCCTTGGACCTATCCCTGGGATTTTCCTGCTAGTGCCTGGCTCTCTTGAATTTCCCAAGGTAGGCACAGCCTCTGAGCCTTGGTGCTCTGTGCCCATCCCAAAACCATAGAGTTCCTCGATTTTTCCTTATGTGGTGTTCAGCAGTGGATTGTGCTCTGTCAGCCCTCGGTGGCTTCTCCTGCTGCCTCGGGGTGTTCCTGTCCACAGCTGAACTTCAAGCAGCTTTGCTGGGATTAGCTTAGACATGGAGGATTACTAAAATATCTGTTATATCTGTTATGAATTCACTCCATTTAGTGCTCTGAACTCTTCCTCCTGACTCCTGGATTATCAGCCTTAGCTGAGTTTGTTAGAAACACCAGCAGCACAGAGATGAGCCAATGCTGATGAATTCACATAGTTTATTGTGGGCCAGAGAGGAGTCTTCAGGTGGTGCCAATTTCCAGTCCTGGGAACACAACTGCAAGTAGCATAGAGGCAAAGGCTTGTGTAACACAGTTATCTGGCATATGGGCTGTGTCTCTGCTATGGAATCTTCTCTGTCTTTCTGAGCAATGGAGATCAGTGCAGTAAAAAGAATTTCCCATGAAGGCTGCTCGTCCCTCTATTTCTTCATGTAAAATTCCTTCACCAACAGCTTCAAGGACAATGCTGTATTGCTCAGATACTTAATGCTGTAGAATTTGTCTTGGGAAATAATATAATTGCATTTTTTTCATAACAAAGCCATTATACTGTCAGAAGCCTAATTTTCTGTTGCATTGGTCGACAACCAGCAGAGATTGCTGGGAAAAGAAAATGCTTAGCTTAACCTAAATTTTTTGCTAGCAAGAAAAATGGAATGAAAACAAAATGAATTTATAATGAAATGGATTTATTTCTGGGCTTTCCTATTGTGCTGTTGTTTGCTTTCTTTGAGGGCATTTAGAGCTGATTAGCAGCCCTGGAGAAAGAAGTCCATTATTTACCCAAAGAGCAGCCAAGAATGGAGAGACAACAATGCAGCTTTCCTCTCTCCCTTTTTCTTTATCCTCTACATCCCTCCTGCATTCCCAAAACAAGCCTCAAATTTGCCCAGAAGGGAGCATTCTTCATCGAAGAGAAGACAGCTAAATCTGTGTGGTCTGCTGCCTTCTCTTGGAGATGCCAGCAGAGGATTTGCTGGAGGTCTCCAGTTCCTCGGGGTCAGGTTCCTGTGCTGGGGAGAATTGTGGGATGCCTGCCTGGACTGTGGGAGGCAAAGGGCTGGCAAGGGTGTCTGAATCCATCTGTGCTTAACCAGCCTTCTGGGAAGCAGGATCACAAGGGCTGTTCGAGGAACAAGGAGGACAAACGTGTGGTCCAGCTGAAGAGATTTTGCAAAAGCTTGCACAAAAAAATAGTGTCTTCCTGTGGGAATTAAAGCTAGGGGGAGAAAAGTGGGAGAGTCAGACATGAGCTGATCTGTGGCAGCATCTCTGCCCTCCTCCTCCTCCTCCCTCTCCCTGGGTCCCAGGAATTGTTCCTGGAATCTATCTGTGGTGCATGGGCACTTAGACACCTGCAGAGATCCCAAGCATCCATGGCAATTGTTGCCTGTGGCATGGCATTTTTAATTGCAGGTTTAGAGGCAATTACAAAGAATTTGAAACATAGCTCTGGTTTATTGGAGAAGGTTTACAGTGTGGGGAATTTTTTTTTTTTTTTTTTGTCTCTCAGCTGCCCCTTGAGGTAATACTGTGGCCAACAATGGATACCAGCTCCAAAACAGTAGGGGATTTTGTTCTGGAGGTGTTTGTTCCCTCTATCAAACAAAACTAGAGCTGCCTCATGTTATTCTGTTTGTGCTCTGACTACTGGAACGATGAGTAAATCTATTTTACTTTGTCTCCATCCCTAATCTTGCATATCACGTCTTATACAGAGGGTTCTTTTTCCTTGGAAGAAATAGGAATTGGATGATCACAGCTTACTGTCCTGATTAGAACCTTGGCTAAACTTGTGCTGTAGTGAAAATACTAAATTCAGTTTTGTAACCTTTCTTTGCCCTCTTCTGGCCATAAAATGATGTTAAACTGCATATTTTCACCTTTGATTTGGCCTGTGCCCCAGATTTCAATGCAACAGGAGATTTTTGGATCTCGTGCTTCTTTAAAAATATTGTTGATAACAGTCAAAGCAGAGATTACTTTTATAAAAGAGCATTATTTATTGTCAGACATCTGTTTTTGCTTTCTCTTTTCCTCCCTTATGCTGAGCAAGACAAGGGAATGAAATGCCAGGGAAGGAAATATGTTGTTTGAGTTAAAGTATAGAAGTCATATGCTTAGAGTAGCTAAAGCATAGAATTTATTCCTATGCCAGTGTGAATAAACATGTATGAGTCAGCCATGAACACAGTCAGCCTTGACACTAGGGGAAGGCTGGTAACTGTAAGACAGTTTTGAGACCAGGCTTTCCGTGGGTGTGAAACAGCCAAAAATAACAGCCTTTAATCAGTATCATGTAAATGGAATTGCACAAAGAGGGAGCACCGGTAGCATGGAGATGGACCTGGTGACTCACAAGGGGCCTCCCAGCCCTGTGTGATCCCAGTGAAGGCAAGAGTTGGTGATAGGGACTAATGCTGGAGGGCAGGAGGATCAGTGTGCTGGGAAAGTGGGCAAGGAAAGTCGTCGGGACAGGCAGGGAGTGGGGAGCTGAAGTTCATCTTACTCCAGAGCACTAGAAAGATATCAAAGACTGTGACTGCCCAAACACCTTGAGGAAATGAAACTTCCACAAGGACAAAGTCACAGGAGTAAAAATCCATCATGAGAGGGGATGACATAGGACAGGAAGCAGTCTACGATTTGACAACACAGAGAAATGAGAGCTGCTGGCAACTGGAGAAAGTTCAGTGCTAATGAACAGAAGGTCTGGCACTCTGGAGAGAAATTAAACAATCTGTGGACAGCAGAAAGGGTTGTGTAGCAGAGAGACACTCCAGTTGACCGAGTTTATTATCAGGAGCATCCTTGCTGAACAACCCACACTGGTGGGGTGTGAAGAAAACAGCACGTTTCTCCTCTGGAATGGTCTTTCTGCTGTCCCTGCCTTGAGTTCCCTTGTCCAGGGTGAGGCTGAGGTGGAAAGGACAGTGCCAGGGGGCCAGAGGTTCAGCAGCACTGGGATGCAGGAACAGAGCTGTGCTAGCCACAGCTCCTACAGCAGCCATGAGTTGTTTTAGTGATCAGTTGGGTGGCACAAAGCCACCTTTCCTTGCCTTGTGGTTTCAGTGAAGTCATGTGGGAGTGGGGCCATTTGACTGCTCGTGTGGTATGAAAAAATAATTGTCTTGGGGAATTATTAAGAGAAAGGACCTGTATAAATAGGACACAAAATGAGCCACTTCTTTACTCTGGCTATAATCTGTCTTGTGTGCATAGGCAGTGGTGCAGTTTATACACTCGCATGCAACTAATTCAACCCGCCTCTGAGACATGATGGGGAGAGAAATAAGGGAAACCTTATTGGCTTGAACTCTATGATAAACTGTATGAAACACAGCAACTGCAAGGACATTGCTTTTCAGAGCATTCACTACAGGGACAGGCCAGCCCCTGTGACAGGGACTGCCTTGCACAGAGGAATGTGCTGAGTGGCCAGCTGAGGGAATACCGTGGATTTTCTAAGAGGTCTCTGCCCCACATGTCTGTTGGTGTGCCTCTGGTTTGCATGCACAGAACATGAGGGCATCAAGATCTCCCCAAGACATTGGATCCAGCTGGTTTAGTGGTTACTCTTCCACAGATTCTGGTGGGTTTGTGTTGGTTTTTATTTGACAGGGCTGTGTTTATAATTCCCTGCCTTGGTTATGTGAGAGAGGGCTGCAGCTTCCACTCAGGCTCTGAGCTTATCTCTGCCAGCCTCTGGTGCCACAGGCTGGTGTGATCCTTGAGAGCTCCCTCCCGATCTCCTGAGCTGGGCCAGCTTCATGCTGTCAGAGCGAAGGATTTGGAGGGGTACAGAAGAGGCCATTATTCAAGGAGACACCTTCTCTTGGTGGTTGTAGAGGGTCAAGGTTGAGCTCCTTCACCAGTGCTGAATTTAAGTGGGAACCATTGTGGGGACAGTATGTTGGGCTGAAATTCTGCCAGGCCACTGGCAGAGCCTCCCTGTAACATTGTGATGGGGCTGAGCTGCACGCTGAGACTATGAAAAAGCTTCTCTTCAGCATTTGGGGTTGGGAATTTGTTTTGGCTTGTGCTAAAGCTGGGCAGAGGAGATGGATGCATGCAGATGTCTGTACTGCAGCCCCCCAAGTGCCTGTCCTACTGACTGCCTTGGTGTTGCACAAATCTTGAATTTTCTGCCCAAGACCTCAAGTGCTCTTTGGGCTCCCTCTCTCTAGCACACGTTTCCCAGCTGTGGGCAGCAGTGCTTCACATGCTTGATCTGTGACGAGCTCTGGGAGCCATGAGGACAAAGCAGATTAGAAACACATGTTTTTATTGAGCAAGTTTGCATGCTGATAGCATAATGGGCTCTACATTTTGCACCATGTCTCCTTAAGGCAGTTGTAACTCTCAGGGAAAGCAAGAAGGCTGCCTTGGTTTCTGCTGGGCTAGCTGGGGGCCTGAGGGAGTCACAGCTGCTCCCAAAGCCAGAGGGGTTTGTGCTGAGATCTTGCAGCATACCTGGCAAACTGGGGATTGCAGGCCTCTCTCTGGGCTGGGAGGCAGCTGCTCCTCCCTGGCAGTGCAGCTGCAGCTGCTTCGAGGAAAGCTTTGGAGCCAGGAATGCGTAAGGATGCCGGCATGTGTGTGCGCTCACAGCCTTTCATCTCTGAAACGCAGCCCAGCCAGGCCACAGGGCAGAAGGCAAAATGGCCTGGGAAGGGCTCAGGAAGTATTAGAGAATAGTTCATGCTGTTGGAGGTGATTCAAGCAGTGAGCCTTCTTCTAGGAACGCAGGCTGCAGGAGGCGTGGAGAGCCTCAGGGTCACTAGCAGGGCTTGGAGCCCTCTCCTTGTAGCCCAGGGCATTAATGAAGCACACAGCAAGTCCCTGATGCCTCATCACTGTCTCCAGGGCGGGGAGAAAGGTGAGATGGGCAAGCACTCAGATTTGTTGTCATCGCATTTGGCTGGCACTGGTTGCTTGCCCTTACTGTTTTGGGGCCAAATAGGCTAGTGGAATTCAAAAGCCCTGTGTTTAAGTGACTGCAGTGATGTACTCAGGTCCTCTCTGCAAGTTAAACCACCTCTGGGTGTGTGTAGCGGTGATGGCAGCGTCTCTTGAAATTACCCATCAGGGAGGAGAGCTGGGAAAACCCAGGCGCCTGCTCTCCAGCTGCAGCCAGTGCTGTGCTGTCCCTGCACAACTCCTGGGTGGACTCTGCTTTTCCAGGCAAGCCTGCATATCTCTGGAGTGCACATTTCAGCCTCCCGTTTAAGTGTCTGCGTGCAAACCTCCCGACGCCCATCAGCTTGCCCAGCTGGGTTCGGATGGTGCCAGCAGCAGGGCAATGAAATCCTCCTCTGCTGACGGCTGCAGCCCTCATTGTGTGACTCAGGAGGCAGGCACGGGGGTCTCAAGGGAGCAGGATCGAGAGGGGTTTGAGAGGGAACCAGAGCAGAGCAGGAATGGTGTTTGCAGCCCTGGTACAGTTTGGACTGGGAGCTGCCTCATTAAATCACTGCTTTGCTGTGACTCAGAGAGCCTTCCCTGAAGAAGCATCTCTCTGGGTTCTCATAACCACCAAATGGAGATGTGGCTTTATTTTTCTGTTTGTTTGTTTTTGGAAGTCAGGCCATGGGAGTTGGCATCCAAAGTCTTCCTAACTAGACAGGAAAAAGTTCCATGGTTGCAGAGAGAGGGGGAGAGCGATGTCTGCAACAGTGCTTCGTTATTTCCAGACACAGTCACAAAGAGCCAGATGGAAGGAGATGAAAGAATTAGAAGAATAGGTTGCTTTAGACACCAAATAACAATGTTATAGGAATGAAGCCATTGAAATAACTTACTGGTTTTGGTTTTTTTAATTTCCTAGCTGAATGAGAGAGTCAATCCAAAAATTGCATTTTAGGTTATATAAAATTCATGTTTTATTTCAAACAAGGAAAAAAAAAAAAACAGGGGCAAAGAAAGTTGCTAAGCTTACCAAAACATGTTTTTATTTTGCTTTCTTTGACCTTTAAGCTTACATACATAACCTCATGAAATATATTTAAAAATAAGAAAGGGGAAAACAGGTCACCTCATCTTAGAAATAATTTTGGAACCAAAGCTGTTCCCTGAACTAGACACGAATTTCCAAATCATTTTGGTCTACCTCAAATTGCATTCTCTATTGAATTAGGTCTCTGTCTGAAAAATGTTACCCAGCCTTATTTAAGACTTATAGGAAATCAATGGTAACTTCTCTTGTTTCTTAATCACAGAATTGCCTTAGGGCTGCAAACGCTGGCAAGTCTGTGCTGTCAGCCACGGGGACATGAGGGGAGCTCTGCTCTGGCAGAAGTGGTGGTGACTGAGTCTGGTTCCCCAAGACTACATGTGTGCCGTTTCTAATGAGCACAGCAGAGGTTATTTCCTTCATTTTTCCCCCTCATTTTATATACTGCTCAATTGCTGGGAGGGGCACTGTGCTTGTGACTGGTATATCTTCCAAGCTAACAGGTCAGTTGGTTTTGGGGAGAAATGCCATCCAACTTCCTCACTGATAGCCCACACTTCATAGTTATCTCTTGTTTCCTTTGTGTTTAGGCTGTGTTAAATCAGAAATGAGCTGAGGGACCCACGAGGACACACCAGTGTAAGCACAAGCAGCTTGCCTAAGGAAAAGCCTCTGTGTTTGGACAGTCTTCTCGAGTGACATCAGGTCCAGCAGAAGCTGCAGGGAGCAGTGCAGGGGTAAAGGGGCCACTGTGGCTGTAGTGCTGATAGCCTGGAGAGACACCCATCCGTGACCTATCCATGGGAAGGCTGGAAACCTCAGACTTCAGAAGTTTTTCCTGTCCTTCCCACCGTGGCAGTTTCCATAGTGACTGTATTTTGTAGCCTATTTCATAGTGATGTATCCAGTTTTCTCATGGTCTTCTTGCCTTATCAGAGCTTCCTTTTGGCTGTCTCACTGAAGAGGTCAGTCATTAAGGGCAAGTCAGAGAGACTTACAGAGCTTTCCCTACCGCAGAGGGAAGTCTCTTGAGATAGGCATGAAATGGTGTTAGCACTGCACAGGGATGGTTTCAGGTGCTGGTGACTTCACAGGAGATTTTCTGAAGGATAACAGGGACAGCAGGAGTTGAAAAGACCATGCTGATCATGGGTCACAGTTCCCCTTGTGCTGGGTCCCACATGGCCCAACATTGCTGCTCCCTGATCTCAGCGTGGGGCTGTGGGGTGACTGCCCTTGCAGTTAAATAGGATTTGCTTGTTGCTGATGTGATGTTTCTGAGAGCAGTGAACACATGCACGTCTCTCCCCGTGTACCTTCCCAATGTCCCAGTTGCAGCAAGGATTTTCACTTAGTTTTTACAGCAGAGTTTTTTCTCTCTTTCCAATACTAATCAGTAGGTGCACACACCTGCCAGTTGTGAGGTCATCTCCTGAAATCCTAGTTTGCATTTTGCAGGCTGCAGTATGATAGAGCTTTGGCAGACTTGCCTTCAGCTCCCTCTGGCTACAGGGACACAGTTTAACCTTGCATGGAGCCGTGCCTTTTTGGCAGATGTACCACTGATGAGCAGACTCCAGGTTACTTCCGTAGCTACTCAAACTTTTCCTCTCTTGCAGGTTTGCCTTACTTCACTTCTATTTCCAGGTGTTCCTGTTAGTCTGATAACCATTCCCAGCTATATGATTTCAGGAAGGGGATGGATGCTCCCTCAATACCACAGAGCAAGAAAAGTTGTCTACTCAAAATAATGCCAAATAATGCCAAATAAAAAGGGGCTTTCTGAGCTTTCCTCACTGTTCTCACTGTGTCAAGGGGATTTCATGACTGCATGAAGTAGAGAAGCTTCAAAGGAGAGAAATGACTGTGACAGAGCATTGTCCCCTGGGGATTCACTCTTCCAGAGCCACCTCCAGCAGAGCCATTGGGTAAGAGCAGACCCGAAGCTGCTCTGCATTAACAAGGAGCTGAACAAATCCTTCTGCAAGGCTAGAAGATGGGAAGTGCAGAACTGGCTTATGTCCAGCTCTGTTCTCACTCTCCCACACTGAGGTTGACTCAGTGTTTCCCCTCCAATCATATAGCAATTTCCACTGCTTTTTTTTTTTTTGCAATGTGCTGTGGTAGAATTCAAGTAAAGAAGGACTAAGGGACAGAGCTGGGAAGAGGGATCATCAAATCCATTGCAATTGGATTCCCATCCCAGTGTGGGGAACAAAACCACTGAGGACTCTTGCACAAGAAGCTGGAGGCTGCTGGTAAACCTCAGCATTTCCTGCAATCTACATTCCTCCTGTGTATCCAGTTACTGGAAAGGGTGTGGATATGCCATAGGGTTGTAAATTCTAACTTGCCTCCCACTGCTTAGCTCACTCTTTCCTTCTCTGTGTTAGAGCCAGGTGATGGCTGAGAAATGTGCCGAATTTGGATTCCGTTCAGAAGTAAATCATCCCTGGTCAGGAAAAAGAGGCAACAAAACTTACTGGCAGGACCAGTAAAATCTGCAGAGAGTGGGAAATTAGGGGAGTGAAGGATGGAAAAAGAGGGACTGCCATGATAGAGAAAGAGCTGTAGATCAAGGCAGATTTAGGGGCAGAAAAAGGAATATTTGAGGTTGTATATGGCACAAACTGCCTTAGACTGGGTAATGGGTGTGGGGGCAGGCAGCTGTGTGAGAGCACCTCAAAATGGGGCAGATGAAGGAAGGAAGGAGCACCTTTGGGGAAATGCCATCTGACACAGCGTGCTTGGAGAGAGAGAGGTGATGGCTGGCTGGCTCTGTTTAGTTGCTAGCAATAGTTTGTGGTGCACAGCTCTTCTCTGGTGTGGAGGCCTTGGGGGTGAGCTCCTCATCCTAACCCTTCTTTTTCCTGTTCTCAAGGACTTCCTCTGACCACTCTTAAGTGCTGTGATTTGTCTCATGTACTACCCACATACAGGAAATCACTCTCTTGAAATTCAGGAGTCAATGCTGGTCCTGTTCTTATTTTTGTATTAAACAAAATAGGATGGAGAATTATGATTCCTAGGAGCTCAGCCATGGCAAAATAGAGCCTGGCCCAGGGCACGCAGGATCTGGGAAGAAGAATCATGCTCCAGTGAGGAGTATGACTTGTGTATCACACAGTAAAGTGGTCCTGGCTCCAGACCAGAGAGCAGAGGGAGCTGAGCTGCTGTCTTCTTGTCATTCTTGAGCAAGTCTTGTCCCTTGGGCCTTTCTTTTCCAGTCTTGTCACATGAGAGGATGAAACCAATCTCATCCCTAAAGCCCTGTGGGACCTACTTCAATTAAGACCTTTCATGTGCACCAAGATGTTTCCCTGTGCATGAGGGCTATTTTCTATCCAAATACAAAGCAATTAACTTGAATTCTCCCTCTAAGAACCATGATGCAGCAGAGCATCATGCCCTCTCCTCCTGTGGGACTGATTCTGCCCTGCTTACAGCTGAAGCCTCTTCAACTGGTTTGGTGTGCACAAATCAGTAGGACTCTGAACTCCTGCCTCCTTGCTGGGAGCCAACATAGCAGGAAAGATCCTGGTGGTTGTAGAAAAGCTGGCAATTTCACCACATGATGCAGCAGAAGGGCATCAAGCTCCTTCTCCCATAGGTGCTGTAGGAATAGGTGAAGGGAACAGTGCTGAGACTGCAGTTTTGGGCCATGACACTTAGGAAGCTGCAAGCCTAAGGAGCTCTGACTATCTGAGCAGCAGAGTGAGGCTGCAGGAGTGAGTGCTGCCAGATGCAAACTCCCTTCCTTCTAGCAGCCATTTTCCAGACTTGTTTGCAGGAGAGATTTCCTCTTCCCCAGACTCTCATGTCATTGTTCCCCTAATGGGGCCTCACCGGTCATTGCCTTGTGGTGGAAAATATGAGGTTGTGGAGGCCAGAGCACAGACATTCCTTCCAGCTTAAAAGGGAAAACAGAGTCCTTGCACAGCGGAGTCCCCAAGAGGTGTGCCTGGCTCCGTAACTGCTTAAGCAGCATCACGCTGTAAGACACATCAGCTGTTTGGCAGATGCCTTTCTGCTCTTGATTAGGTTGTGGGGAGAACACCCTCCTTCTTCCCAATTTTTGCTTCCCTTTCTGTACAGGCACCAACTTCTGCCTGCTCACTGTGGGACATGAGAAAGCCATGGCTGGCGTGTGAGGGCTGCTGCTCCTGCCAGCGTTCCAGGCCATGTCTCCACAGGGGTCAGTGGGGAGGTAGAGCCCCGTATCCATCCTGCCAACGTCTGCAAGGCAATGCTGCCCAAGCAGTCTTTTTTTTCAGTAGAAATACAAGCATCAGACATCTTCATCTCCTTCTCCCTGACAGAGTCATGGACGAATTCCTACAAGCAGGTTTTCACAAGCCATGTTATTTTCCCTCGTGTAGAGGTCGCTGACCTGATGGCCCCCCTTTATCACAGAGGTCAGCCACTCTCCTGCTCAGTGCTCTTATGATGGACACATCTGATCCATGGATCATGGACTGGGCAGCCAGCAAGTCAGGGAGGGTCTTGCACAAATGGGTGAGGTATAGGTTTACAGAGAGGGAACCTCTGAGCTCTGGGAGTTGCAGTTCCTTTCCTCTATTGCCTTCTCTTCTCTGTGTCCAGATTTTCTGGGAACATGCCCTGGTTCCCAGCATGTGCAGAGATGTATGGTCTGGCTTGCTTCCCATTAGCAAAAGTCAGCTGCCATTAAATATTCATCCCACAAGCCTTCAAAAGCCTTTAAGGGGTTGCACTTGGTGTGACATTTTAAGAGAGCCCGTCCTAGATGTCAGTTGAGAACAGAAAGAGATACAGGCAAAGTGTTGGAAAGAGGGGTTGGCTGATGTCTAGGTGTGTGAATTGGTGGATTGGGACACATGCTCCTCCCTGGCAGGGAGTGCAGTAGCTCCTGACAGTGTCAGATTGCTGTTCACAGCCCTTGATTGAAGCTGGCTGAAATACCCTAGTGATGGAAGCTCTGAGGGGGCAGAAGTGAGATGGGGTGTGTCCTCCAGCACAAAGAAAATGCTGTAGGGGAAGCACAACGGTCAGTGGCAGGGAGACGGCAGGAGGCCTGGATTCATGGCAGGGGGCTGGAGTGAGGATCTGTCCTCAGGACTGCAAGCAGCAGTGACAGTGAGTCTGTCAAGAGGAAAAGCTGAGCCAGAGAAGTGTTCTGTGGGGCTCTGCGAAGGAATTACTGCCTGGTTCCCTAAGGAAGCAAAGCTATGTCAGCAGGCTGTCTGTGTCTGCCTGCCTGTCTCTGGCCTCCAGCGAGTCTTGAATCTATTCTGTTTCCGGCACAGCTGATAAAGCGGTGCCGGCCTCCGAGATAATGGGATCCAGCTGGTTCTGTGACTCTAGGTGACTGCCTTAATGAGAGGGGCCTGCGAAGACCTCCCCTGAGGAAGGAGTCCATGAGCTGCCCTGTAACTAGCTGAGAGACAGGCCGTGCAGAGAGAGCTGTTGGAAACTGGCCTTCATTAGTTCTAGCGTGTGCAGGATGGCTTTAGGATTCGGGGGAGGAGGAATCCTGCAGTTTAAATGGCACTGGACCCTTCTGCATCCAGCATGGACCCCATACTGACACCCTTCAAATTGTTAGCATTGGGGACACTGTCAAATGCAGCTGGTCACAGCCCCTTGGGGAATCCAGCCCTAGTCCAGACTTTGCCTGGCAAACATCTCTTCTTTTTAAACTGACTAGCTCAGGGAAAACCTGGGTTTGAGCCTTTCCAGCTGCCCAGCAACACTTTTGCTGGTGTGAGCAGCAGGACGTGTACCATGTCCTGAGACTCCTGCAGCAGGGGAGGGAGGAGCTCTAGAGGGTGGCACTTGGAGTCCAGATAACAACAGACCAAAAGAAGCGTGCAAGGGATGACCCTGCATCAGTGCATGCAACAGCCTCTGGCAGCAGGTTTCCTTCCAGAGTAGAGTATGTATTATTCCACAGCCTACTGTACCATCCCAGTAGTGATGATGTCCTGGGATTATCCTGATGATATCTGGTTTTAATGGAGAGCTGAACTGGGAATCACATGATTCAATCCCAACTTGCTGGGTTTATCTCCATATTATTTTTGCTAAATTAAACTCAAGCTTTCCAAGTAAGAATTTAAGATATCTTGTGTGGATTTTCTTCCAAACTGAGGCAGTAGCCCAAAGCAAGGAAAAGTGTAACAGTTGCCTTACCTATCTATTTATGGCAAACCCAGTGTCAGGGGTGCCTGCTTGTTTCACACTAATCTGCTCAGTTTATGCTGCTGCCAAATTTCCGCCCCATCACACCAGAGTGTTAGTGGATCCAGGGAACTGCCACAGGAATTGGGTCAGGTTTGCAGGGAGGAATGAGTGCTTTGCTTGTTAGTTGCAAACCAAAACAACAGGACAAACGTGCTGCCAGAGCCATCTGCACAAATGACCAGAGGTGACAAGCTGGCTGCCCCTTGGTGCCCTCCAGTGAACATGGGGTCTGGTCTCTCTGGAGCTCTGCAGGAGGACACTGCTGCCGAAAGAGCTGCTCTGCCTGGAGAAACACTTGGGTAATGGGACAAAATGTATGAGCCAAATGCTTTTTCAGTGCCTTCATTATACAGGAGTTGCTAAATTTTCCTGCCTCCCCCCTGAGCTGCTCTGCTGCCCAGCCCTCTCTTTTTGAATGTTGCAGCACAGTGTAGTGCTTCTCCCTCCCAGCTCCACAACAGGAGAGGAGGGAGGTTTGGGAGTCAGGAGACATAGGTTATCTCAGCTTTCTGCATCATCAGACCTACTGCCTTGAGTTTCCAAATCTTTCTGCATTCAGAAGCAAACATTGCCAAGACAACAGCTAGGCAAGGTGCTAGATTTCATGCTGGATGTTGGTTTAGAAATTGCGCAGGCTATGCAGTTTATAGGTGGCACCTTGACATGTTCAGAGATCCCTTACATCTCTACTCCCATGTTAACTGTGGCAGGGAACAGGCAAAAGGGATGTGGATGGGAAGATGCAGGGAGGACTGGCAGAAACACGTAGCTGCACAGCTTATTTCTCTCCAACTGCATGGTGGGGAGTCTATTGCAAATTTTACTGATTATATCTGAAAACTTGCACCCAGCTTTTGCTGCTGCCTTCCCTGAGGCATGCTGAGAATCTCTGCATGTCTTGCAATCCCATATATCATTTTGGTGCCCTTTAGTTTTGCCTTATCTGTGTAATACTCAAGTTTGTATAATGCATGGGATTGCCTCCCGTAGGACCTTTCAGTGCTCCAGCTTTAGAGCACTTTGATTTCCTTGCACATCACGCAAGGCAAAACCACAGAGCCTTGATTTTACAGCAAACAGAACACAGCATTATGGGAGGGTCGAGTAATTTTATGGATTTCCAGAAAGTGATGCCAAAGAAAAGACCTGCCCTCAGTGCTGATGGCAGAAAAGGTTGTTACCTGTATCTATAGGAGCAGGACAGTAGGTAGTATTTCTCCAATGCAGTGTGGGCTGCTGAGAAAAAGACTTTTTTGAGATCTCAAAGAGGAGATTTTGTATGGAAGGATATGGAGAAAGCAAGGCACTATGAGGGCTTGTTGTGAAGCGGATTAACTCCCCACGTGCCAGCGGGGCAATCTTGCTGTTTGTTTCCCAGAGGATGTGCAATGGCAGTAACCCCTGCTGCTCTCCTCAGGCCGTGCGGACATGGAGCTGCACACACAGTTCTTCTCTGCAAGTGGAAGCTTGTTCTTCCTTACAGAGGTGCTTTGTCACTCAATTGTTCAAGGTTCCAACTTTCACGGGCTGGTTGGGAAAGTCCCAATTCCCGCCAAGGGACAGGTATGGCTCAACAGGGGCCAGGGAAGGAGGCAGCTGCAGTGGGCAGTTCCTTTGCAAAGGCAAGGATGCCTCTTTTCTGCCGTGTGTACAATCACATCATCAACTGCAGTCACTGCAGTCACTGCGTTGTTTCCATGCAGTGCAGAGCAGGCACGGCACCTCGCAGGACCTTGGGATCCCACACAGACCTGCACGTGGCACTGCCGTGCCCCCTGGAGTCACACTGGATCCTGGACATCCAGGCACAGGCACTCGGAAATGCTCCGTCCGTCCGTGCTTGCTCTGCGTTGGGGGTCCAGCTCCTCAGCACCAGATGCTGCCAGAGATGAGAAACAGCTCTTTCCACTGCCTAATTTCCTAATTTTAGCTCTCTACCTTGAGGCCCCGCATTGCTGGTTGCCATGGTGATCCTTCACTGCTGGCATTGCCTCTGGCTTTCTTGCCCGCGGGTGCCTTGGAAATGTCTTTTTCCTCCTTGCTCCTTAGGAGGCAGCAGCTGAGGCAGAGGCATTGCCTGCGATTCTCTGCACTGTCAGCTCAGGTCTTCTGCTTAGTGTTTGCCTGTTAACATGCAAGAACCTTCATCCACGGGGTGACACCTCCCAGCCCTCCAAAAGCATTGTGCATTCCCATCCCCATTCAGCAGACAAGCTGGGCTGTGCATACGTGATGCTGCCCAGCTGCCCTGAACTTCTGGCCCTTGAGTTGTTGGGAACAGCTTTTTCTCCAGGGTCTTTCCCAGAGAAGATGTCTGGGAAGGTGGTGCCCCTGTGCTGTGGCAGACATTCCAAAGGCACAGGCACTCCTGTCCTGCCTTCATCCTCGCTGCTTTTACACCTTCCCACTTGCTCCTTGGGCAGCAGAGGAGTGGCAAATGCAAAAGCATTGCCCAGAGAGAGAGCTTGGGCACCTCTCCCAAGGCAGAAGAGAGGAATTGCCTGGCCAAGGCTTGCAGTGGAAATGCCACCGTGCAGCAATTAATAACGACTCTCTGCCCTTTCCCTTCCGCCTGCCCGAGCGCGCTGTGGACTGGAACGGGTGACACTTCCCAAGCACAGGATGACAGAAAAGGCAGTGGCAGCTCTCAGGGACAAAGCAGTGTAAAAGCTGTGATTCCAGCCCCCAAATCCTGATATTAATTAATTTAAGGGCAATGATGTTGAAACACTGTGGAATCTTATTTAAAATTTAAAAACTTTAAAACTTGCAGTTCACATTTTCAAGCTTTTACAAGGCAGTTGCAAGGATGAGCTATTTAATATTAAAGTGGCAGCTGCCATCCTTACATGACTTCAGCAGGTAAAGCTTTATAAAAAGCAAACATGAAAAGGTTGAAGGTAAGATCAGACTATCTGTCACAAGAAACCAGTTTGTCTGGTAGCTTCTGGGAGATCACCAGAGAATCGGGAGGTTACAAAGCCTCATTTGCAGACCTCCACTGTACTCATCCAGCCATCCACCTCTGTCCCTGTTAGACTCAGCTATGCACAGGAGACTCCCACATTTGCTGGGAAGGCAGCCAGGAGCTGTTAAAAAGAGCTTCCACCCTGTGCTATGCCACGGCTGGGTTTGAGAAACCCTGTGCCAGAGTGAGAGGGCAGGCAGGCAGAGCAGCTTCCTTCCTTCCTTTTTTCCTCTGGCTGAATCCTGAGGGGGAGAAAGCCATGCTGGAATGTGGCAGTCAGCTCCAACCCCTGCCAGCCTAGGGCAACCTAAGGCAATAAAAAGAAGCCACTAGAAAACTGTATTGCTTTGATTAATAAGAAAAGTCAGAGTAATGTGGCCTTCTAGCCAGGCAGGTGGCAGGGTGCCTTCAGAAGCTGTTCTGGTGGTGTCACCCTGCCAGCATTCCCAGCCCAGGTTCCAGTGGAAGAGCTGTGGGATGGTTCCTGGGCCTTAGCACTACCAGGGAGGGAGCTGTGGAAAGCCACGTTGGAGACCAGGTTTCCAAGTGAGCTCCCGTGGGGAGAGGAGTCCTGCAGCCTGAGCTTGGGCACTGTGGGTGTGTGCTAGGGCCGGCTGTAGCAGTGCCTTGAGTCCCAGCCAGGAATCAAAAGCCAGGTTTGGCATGGACGTGGAGGTGGCTGCTGGCAGTCCTGCCTGTCCATGGGAGACAGAGTACTGCCATCTATTGCCAGGCACTGGATTACAGACAGGCCATCGCTGGATGGCCATTCAAAGCCGTGCCCAGATGGCTTTTTTCTGTCTTTGACTGCTTCAAGGGATTAACAAGTTGTTCAAAACCCCTTAAATGGATCAGCACTTTGGTAGCTACAGTGCATTTTAGGTGTGTGAGTGCCCAAAGTCAGACTCCAGCCCTGGGCAAATTGGGTTTTTCTTTGTGCATTTTGCAAACTGAGCTATTCTTCCTTCCTGTCCTGAGTTGCAGCTTTGAGCAGTGAAGCACTCTCATTGTTCCATCCCACCCCAGAAGCTCCCGGTTCATTTACCCCAGCCCTCCGCTGGAATCCACCTCTCCAGAGGTGGATGCAGTAGAAAAGGGATAGTGTGTCCCCTGTAGCTCAGGAGCAGTGAAAGGAGGTGAAAAGGCAGAAGGAGGGTAATGCTGTCTTCATGGGGAGAACAGGCCTGGGTCATGGGGTACATTTCTCAGCTGAGACTGGCATGTCCAAATACTGTATTTGACAGAATAAGCAGCAAAATAGGAACACCTGCAGAGTACAAAAGATGTTTGTCACTATATGAACATGGAGGGATTCCTGCAGTGCTTTGAAAATACCTTCTCGGGTTTGATGAATTGTGCAGTAGGCCAGCAAACAAACTATTCTGAAGACCAGGGCAAGGTTATTCAGAAAAGGAATAACAGGCTGTCTCTGTGGACTGTTCAGTAAAGGCAGCAACTCTGTGAAATTGTGGCTTAAAAGCAAAGCAAACAGAAAATTAGGATAAAGAAGAAACAGGAGGAAAAATGTGTTCAGCATTTGTCAATAATGCTTGCTCTTCTGACAAATTCTGTTCCTTTTTCATCACCTATTTTCAAAAGTATGTAATGGAGGTACAAAGATGCCACAAATGAGCAGAGTATGAGAATAATACTCAGATGAGAAGGTGAAAAAACATCTTTGTAGAGGGAAGAAGCATCTTAGAGGGAAGAAACATCTTAGAGGGAAGAAACACAGCAGATGTGATTGACTTATCTCACTGACTATCTTTCATTCCTCAATCTTCTTTCTGATGCAAAACTGTTGCAGATGCCAGTTGGCTGGCATAAACCAGATACTCAACATACAGGTAAAAAATGTTAGATGAAATGAGAGTCACAGAGGAAATTAATGACAAAGCAGGGAATTAAGCCAGGCTCTTCAAAGTCTGAACCCCTGGAACTATCTTCTCTATTAAAAGTCAATTAAGAAAAGGCATTAAATGGATAAAAATAAGTGGTAGTTGTATTAAAAACATGATTAAACTATGGAAATGTTCGGTGCTAGGTGTCACCAGTTTAGAAATGCTGTGGGACTCCACAGCAGAAAAAAAAAAAATAAATATTGACAGTTATCTGAACAACAATACTTGTGATGACTTTGGCTAGGAGAAAAATGTAAAGCATATAAATTGTGCTGCAGGGCATAAGTCAACTGCAGGCTGTCAGGAACCAGGAAGAAATTTTCATTATGGGAGGATTACTGGATAATTATCTCATGCATGACAGTGTTCTTCCTTTAAAGTGTTTAATCTTGACCAGTGAAAGCAAGATAATAGGTCATGTAGTTTTGTGACTTTTTTGTGACAAGGACATTATCTGGTGCCTGGTGGCAATTTCTCCTGCCTGTTTATATTGTACCTTTCTCTAGGGATATGTTCACCTTCTTCCTAAGTGTCTCAAGCAAAGACATTTCTGCTTCCCTACCCTCTATGAAAAGATATTTTAATGACAGCAATCCTTGACATGAGCAAATTATTCTTGCCATTCTTGCTAGACTTCCTCTTGCTCATGTTTGCTCCAATTCTCCCAGGTGATTTTCCAGGAATGACCTGAAGAAAACCCTATATTCTGGGACTGTAGCCCTTGTTCTTGTGTCTGCTTCTTCTTATTGTCTGAGCTGTCCATCTATTGAAGTCATGTCTCTCTTGTTCCGTCATCCCCACCTTAACACTGTGGTACCTTTTGGTCCTGATACCAGTTAAATGTGGGGGTTGTTTGTTTGTTTGTTTGTTTGTTTGTTTGTTTGTTTTAAATATGTTCTTAGTCTTTTGTGTCTCTAACTTTGTATCTTGCAGGAAGAGCCAAGGAGCAAATCTAAGATCTGCGCCAATGTTTTCTGTGGAGCTGGCCGTGAGTGTGCAGTGACAGAGAAGGGAGAGCCAACCTGTCTCTGCATTGAGGTAGGGGAGCAGCACAGGTTCTGTGTCTGGGACAGGTGTCACCACCATCAGCCCCCAGATGGGCTCTCTGTCACTGGAAGGATCCTGTGATGGAATAAGGCTATGGCAGTTTTGAAGCAGCTGCAAATTCACAGCGGCTCTTTAAACAGCAGGTCTGTTTCCAGTCTTGTGTGGGGGAAGAGCCTTGTAGGGTAGGTAGAGTCTAAGGCTCACAGCTTGCAGGACTGCTGAGGGTGTTTACGTGCACAGGACACTGGGCTGGAGGTATTTTGTTAGGAAAGCCCAGTGGAGTATGGATATGCAGCTGGCTTTGAAGGCCAGTCTAGGGAGTGTTCTGTGAGCTCCAAGACAGCCTGCCCTCACTGGCATCTTGTTTGAGGAGGTTACAAGCACCCAACTAAAAATCAGTTTCTGTAAAATGAAAATAATTGTGGTAGAGTGCTGTAAGGATGAATAGCTTCATCCAGCAGGGAGTCAGAGATGATTAGAAGAGTCTTTCCCAGCTGTAGAGACACAATGTCTCCCTATTTTGCTTTGCCCCATGCCTTCAAAACATTTCTGCCTGGCTCCTGGGAATGGCCACGTGTCTCTTTGTCCCCCTTTCCCTCAGAGCTCGCAGCTCTGGGCACTGGAGAGTGAAATGTCCCCTTAGTAGGAAGACAGTCTGTCACTCTGGGTCAGCTTGGCCAGATCAAAAAGGACAGAAGAAAGATGCTTGTAGCCTGAACAGTAGCACTGGTGAACTCTCTCTTTGCTGTGGGCTGTGCTGTTTGTTCATGGCTGATGCCTTGTTCTGCCATTTGGTTGCAGAAGGGTGGCGCAGTGTACAGAGAGAAGCAATGGAGCCAAGCAAGCGCAGGTGCAAAGACCAGAGGCACAGAAACACCTCTCAGCAGGCCCAGCCTTGGCACACGGAGCAGCAGTTGCAGGATTATGCTCCATATTTATGCTGAGCACTGATTTCTCTGCAGGGGTCTGCTTTTAGAAAGACTCCTGTCATTCTGGTGGTGATGGAAATTGGGATGAAGTGAGGCCCTTGAACTCACACCCACAGCCTTCCCTGTGTGGGTTTTTCTGGGGTAACGATGGGTGAGTTAGCCTGCTCCACACACAGGGAACTGTACCAAGGGCTTCTCTTGAGCTGGGCTGATGGTTGGACTCACCTGCCTCCCTCTAGCTATCCCAAGGAGGCAGCAGGTGAAAGGCTGTGTTCTCTGGCTCTCCCACAGAAATGCAAACCTCACAAGAGGCCTGTGTGCGGGAGCAATGGCAAGACATACCTGAACCACTGTGAGCTACACCGTGATGCCTGCCTCACCGGCTCCAAGATCCAGGTGGATTACGATGGCCACTGCAAAGGTAACCCTGGCAAGGAGGGATGGCCACACTCTCAGGGACGAAGAGTTGGCAGGGAAGGCAGAGGCCTCACCAGCCAAGACCCTGTCCCACAGTTGCTGAGTGGGGTGAACAAGGCAAGCCTCTGAACAGTAGCCAGATTCAAGAGTTCAGATGATCAGGCAAGTTGGTGGTGCTGAAGTAGGCCTGAAATCAAGTCATGAAGTCAGGGCTGGTGATTCTGGTAACCAGAATCAGACAAAAGCCGGGTGAGCTCATAGTGATGCAGTCTGTGGCAGGGCTGAGATCAAGGTGAGAACAAAGTCACCAGGTCAGGGCCTGGATCCACAGTCTGGGGAAGAGAGTGGCTGCAGCAGAGCTGGAGACAGGCATGGCTACAACATAATAATCACAGGCAAGGGTTAGGAGTTCAGGCATCAGATGTGAAATGGAGCCTCAAGGCTCACGGTTAGAAAGTACGGATGGAGGCTCTAGGTGAGGCCAGCAGGGTCATTAAGGCCCTCGTTAGTGCACTCAAAACCCTGACACCTTGACTGTGGGGGGACCTTGGAGTTATTGTCTCCCTAAGCTTCTGGGAGTGTGGCACTCAGGAGAGCAGGGCAACCTTTTGCTCCTGCTGTCTCACTCTAGGCTTTTGGAGTCAGACAGGTTAAGTGTCTCAGTTTAACTGCTGAGGAAAAGTCCTGCTCACACACACACACACACACACACACACACCAGCTGCATGGTTTTCTTGTGTTCAGACAGAGTTTCATGTGTTTAAATGTGTGCCTACTGTCTCTTGCCCTATCTCTGGATACCATGGATAAAAGTCTGGTGCAGTCTTCCTCATTTCCTTCCATTAGATTTATAAACATTGATTATAAACAGAGATTGTCACTGAGCCTTCAATTCTTCAGTCTAAATTATCCTCAGTATCTCCTCAGGGTCCAGGGGAATCTAGCCCCTCCATGATGTATTTGGCCCTCATATATCCAAAGACTCCCAAGTTCTTCTGCTTTTACCCATGGTGGGAAGAGATTTGTACTGCTTCATACCGCATCAGAAATATCCTCTTCTGTCTTTCCGTTAACAGAGAAGAAGTCCGAGAATCCAGCTGCAAGCCCAGGTAAGAAGGTGTCTCCTGTTTGGCTGAGGCCTCTGCATGAATTTGTATGCTCTGGGAGATGGCAGGAGGGTGTGCTGGGGGAGTGCAGGGCTCTGTGTAAAAGTCGTATCCTGCATGGGCTGTAGAAGAGTCTGAGTTGATAAATCAGCGGAAATGTGATTGCCCAGCTCTTTATTCTTGGGTAACCTTTCGGAGCTCATACATCTCCAGGCTGTTCACTGTGCTGGGATGTCTCAGGGACTCAGCATAGACAGGGTGCAATGAAACCCAGTTTGCCCCAGGGACTTATACTGTGCTCATCACCCAGACCTGAGGGATGGAGCATTCTTTTACCTCCTTCATTGGGGATCTAAGACCATAACTGTGGAGTTCTTGTCCCCAACTCCAAGAGCACACTTTTAAAGGGAAACTTTGCTTTGGGAGTGATGAACCAATGGGTGCAGAGGCAGAGAGTTCAAGAGGTGCAGCTAAACTGTCTCTACCATCAGCCAACAAGATGATCTTAAGAGTCTCTTCTAACCTAAATGATTCTATGATCACCTAAATTATAAGTCTCTTCATGCCCTGTGTTTGGTTCCTCCCCTTATGTATTGCCATGTGTACTTAACACTGGATTTTAGGACCATGGCTTGTCACCAGGAGAGCCTTTTCTCATTCATGACCTCAAAGTACTGGAACTGTATAATCATCAACTTTAACTTCCTAGGACAGATGAGAGCAAAGCCTCATACAAACTAAAAAGGAAGGACCATGTCAGAGCATGGCCACCACCCTAAAGCAGTTTTAAAGAAGTACAAAATTAAAGATGCAGAATCTTTACAGAGTTGGGTTTCTTAATTTCTCCATCTTGTGATAGTAATCACTGAATTCAGAAGATCCTTATTCTGTGTAAGTGACATGAATGCATACTGAGTCCTTTTCTGGCTTTGTTGATCCCTAGGCAGGTGTGACAATTCACAGCTAGGCTTTCACTTTTGTTTCTAATTGCACAGTTTGTACTAGCAAAAAGATTAGATAGATAGATAGATAGATAGATAGATAGATAGATAGATAGATATAGATATCACAAAGTGATAACTGCCCTAGAGAAACCTGTGACACTGGCAAGCACTGTGAGTGAACAAGACCCCCTCTCATTTCCAATCAGAGTGGACAAATCAGGGCCTTGAAGAAACAGTATTTCCTGAGATAGTAAGTCCTAAAATTCAGGTCTTGGAGACAGTGGTAGAAAGGTTTGCTCAGTCTAGTCCTCACTCTCACAGAGAATAGAGGTTTTGGTATTTTAGGGTTGACAGCTGAATGACTATTCTACGCAGTGTCGGGAAGTTTGGGGACATTGTCAGTTCCCTTCCTCCCTCAGTCTGGGACTCTTCACACCAAGATGAGTCATCTGCAGGTTCTTCTTCCACAAGCCTAAGGAATGAGAAGGAAGAGCTTTGGCAGGAGTGTTGTTTTCTGGCCTTGCCACATGGTGTCACCAACAGCCCATCCACTATTCAGCACAGCAGCTTGGATCTGGCAGTGATGTAACTCCAAGGACCCCACCAAGGGGCTGCAAGCTGCCATCAGGCCTGGCTTCTATTTCCAGTCCTCTCTCTGTGATCTCCCTGCCACTTGGTTTCCCTCACTTGTTTTTCCTTCTGCTGCACTGTCTCCCATTACAGTTGTCTGCTACCAGTCGGACAGGGACGAGCTTCGTCGCCGGGTCATCCAGTGGCTGGAAGCTGAGATTATCCCAGATGGGTGGTTCTCCAAGGGCAGTAACTACAGTGAAGTCCTGGACAAATATTTCAAGGCAAGTAGAGCAGCACCTGCCTCAGAGAACAGACAACATTTTTTGCCTTGCCACTGCATAAACAGCTGCTGTGCCCCCAGCTGAGAGGCTGCAGCGTGTGACGTGCCTGTCAAACTGGGGACCAGAGTGATCTGATTAAGTCCTACAGCCTGATGTGTTACGGGCTGCCTGCAGCAGCCACTGACACAGCTTGTGACAACCAGATGTGGAGCATCTCTGGCTTCTGGTGTCTGACCTGCCCTCGGGAAAAGGAGGAGGGCAAGCCACACGTGCCTGTAGCAAAATAGAGAACTAAACTCAGGAATAAAAAGCCAGAGGGAAAAAAAAGGTGAAAGTGCTGGGAATGCAGGAAGCTGTGGCAGGGACTGCTGATCCTTTGTTGTAGATATGCTGACACGGGTATAGGGGACACTTGGGGGCTTCAAGGTCAATGTCCCAGTTGTGGCTGAGAGCTGGCAGTTCTCTGGTCCTCTGCAGAATGAAAGAAGCCACTTGAGTCTTGATCCTTACAGTAATTCTGATCCTCGTTCCTCTCTGTCAGTCTGTCCCTCAGCCCATCCACACCCCCTTCTCTAAGCAGCAGATCCCAAGCTTCTCCCATGCTCCTGCCACATGCACTGCTGTGTCCCTCCCCCTCACGCCTGGCTCCTGACAGACTGACAGAGACTTCAAAGCACTCAGTCTGGAGCTGGAGGAGCAGGTGGGGAAGAGGGGAGAGCGTTTAAATCATGAGCTGTTGACAGCAAGAGATTAATGGTGCCTGACAGGAGTTAGCACTGCAAGCAAATTTGCCATGGCAATGGCACCCCCTGGTGAGACAGAGGAGCTGGTCCCCTCGCTCCACAGAGCATCCTCACATTTGCAGCCTGCTCTGTCTGGAAATCTACTGCCCTGGGCCCTCCTGTCAGTGCCTCCCAGCACCCAAAAGCAGCAGTTTTCTGTGTCAGTCCCTCTCCCTGCAAATGTGCTGTCACCACTGCCACTTCTGCAGGGTTTCTCCAGGTGGTGGGCTTTGCTGAAATGCATGAGCCAGCCACAGGCTTGTTCCACTGTCACTGCACAAGCCGTTGACACCCGCTGTTCCCACACGTGTCAGTGTGCTGCTGACATCCTGAGGCAGGCAGCCTCATGTTCCCTTTACTGTCCCACTTTTTCTGGGCCACTGATCTCAGCCACTGGGTGAGAGGTTTTATGGCAAAGAAATATCTCTGCTTGTACCAAAGGGAGAATTTCCATGAGGTTCAGTAAGGCCAAGTGCTGGGTCCTGCATTTGGGTCACAACAATCCCAGGCATCGCTACAGGCTGGGGAAAGAGTGGCTGCCAAGGGAGGTGGAGGAGTCACCATCCCAGGAAGGGTTCAGGAAACAACTTGATGTGGCACTTGATGCTGTGGTTTAGTTGATCAGGTGGTGTTCAGTCAGAGGTTGGACTCAATGATCTTGGAGGTCTTTTCCAACATTAATGATTCCGTGATGCTCTGTCAGGTGGTAATCAACTTTTTCAACTACCTTATTCTTAAAGCTCTGAAATATTTTTAAAGCAGAATTCAGAGCTCAAGACATCTTGGGACAAATCAAGGCAAAACAAACTAAATGGCTTCAAACACAAAGAAATTTGTATCAGCAGCGAGTGTCTGCTGTCACTGGAGGAATTTTGTCATGCCGAGATGTGGAGCTCTTAATGCCCTGCATTCCTGCAGATGGCCTGATTCCTGTCCCGCATGTAGGAAACACTGGAGGCATAGTTGAAATTATGTTTTTCCCTTTTCTCCTTGATGGAGAGGTTTGTTGGAGTTGTGGCATTAAGCTATTTCCCTCCTGGGAGCCTGACTTGTGGGGCTCACTGGGATGTGCTTTGTTTGTCAGGCAGGCCATGACCTCAAAGGACATTATTTCAAGAGGAGCAAGGTCAGTAGTGGGAAGCTGATCCATTTTGGAGGATCTCTGTGGAAATGCCTTCATGTAGATTGTAGCTTTGAAAGGCAAGGCAGCTCACTTAACAGTCTGGGTCATTAAGAGAGCTGCAGTCATCTTCACAAAAAAAAAGAAAAAAGCAGGACAAGAGGCTTCAAAGTCCAGTGGAAGGTGACATGTGGAGCAGTTAGATGTTTCTCCTGAAACACATAAAAGTAACAACAGGCAGTGTCTATTCCAGTGTTCCTGAGAACACTACTCAAGGAGCCACAGCGACCTGCCCCAATCACACAGCAAAAATTAGGTGGCAGCAGTCTGTGTGCAGGATTAATTTTCCACTCACAGCAATGCAGCTGTCTCTGAGGGGGCACAGCAGTTCCTGCTGAGTGTCCAGCACTGCGGTGTCACATCTCCAAACAGGAAAGCAAAATGCAATTACTTCTTTGAGAGTACAGCCAGGATTTTGGGGCTAAAAATGCTGCTCTTCAGTGCCAGGACTCTTGTCAGGACCTTAAGAAGTTGATAGTGAGGTGTTGTGTTATTGCATTAAATTTTTTCCCTGGTATCAGCAGAAAATTGCTTCCTGTAATTTTTCCCTTTTGTCACTGTCAGAGTCCAGGCACAGCTTTGGATTTACACATATTGGAAAGCTGACACCTCCTTGAATGCAGCTGGTCTGCTTTGAGGCAGGAGGTATATAAGAAAGCTAAGAGCTGGCTGAAACAAAAAGAAGAAATAGGGTTAGAGCCATAAATCAAGCAGCAGGAGGTGAATGAGAGGCAGTGTAGCTTATCTGTGACTGTGAGAACAAGGCTAGGATCATATCTCATTCTGAGGCTGATGTGGATATGTTGCTGCTTTTCTCTGAGCCTCTTTCTTTGTGAAAAACAGGGATAATGAAACTTGTCTCACTAAAGCTTCAGAATGCTGAGTACGTATGGAAGAGGGAGAAGGAAAGGGGTACTTTGAACTGATAAATGAGAGCCTCTCACATCTTCCATCTTCCCCTACAGAGCTTTGATGATGGTGATTCTCGCTTGGACTCCACTGAGTTCCTGAAGTTTGTGGAGCAGAATGAGACTGCTATCAACATCACCACCTACATGGACCAGGAGACCAACAAGTTGCTCAGGTGGGCAGTGGACAGGATGCCAGAGGGAGGGCCAGAGGGGAAGATGAGGTAGAACAGAACATGGAAATTCACTCATGGTAAATATCAGTTAGGACTTGCACTGACAGAGTTAACTGTGTATGAAGTGGCTTCTTAAATAGGTGTGAACACCACAAGAGGAGCAGTCCTATCTCTACCCTTCATGTTAGCCACTTATTCCAACCCCCCTTTGCCTTAAATCTAGCACTTGTGCAGCAAGAAGGAAGTTGGGTAACAGAAGATTTGTCATCTTCTTTCTATTTCCTAATAAATTAGCTTTCCTGGGGACTCCCCTGGGGCTCCCCTCACCTTTTGCCTAACAGCTAGATCCAGTGTGAGGAAGGTGGTGGGAAAACACCATTCCTACACAGCCTATAGTTTGAGAGGTTTCCTTCTGTCTGCTACTGTGTGAAAAAAGGCTGCTTGTGGTGATGCTGTGCTTGCATCTCTACCTGTGTGACAGCATGTAGATATCAACAGACGTGGATGTTCCATTCCTGCTGTCGCCCAGCCCGTTGCCAGCCAGACAATATTTTGTGACTGTTTTTCTTTTCTCTGTATCCCATGAGGTTTCCTTAGAACAGCCACTTCTACCAGACATCTTGGAGTCTCCCTAGTTATTACTGGTTTTATTCACCTGCACTCTGGAGACAGTAGCACAGCCCTGTGCAGAACAAGCTTCTGTGTTTCCTTTCAGGGGACTCTGCGTAGATGCCCTCATTGAACTGTCAGATGAAAATGCTGACTGGAAGCTCAGCTTCAACGAATTTCTCAAGTGCCTCAGCCCATCCTTCAACCCACCAGAGAAAAGTAGGAACTCCTCACTTATCTTGGGGAACAAGAGGGGTCTTGGGAAGGGAGGAAAGAAAAGAGATCAGCTTCAGGCCAGACATTGGGCGCTGTAACTCCACTGCCAGAGATAATTTTAATATATGCCTGCCTCTCATCCAACAGCACTCTTTGTCCCTGCATTGTTGAAAGTACGGCTTTTACTGTCCCAGAGCTCCTGCAGCTCTTATGATGAGAAAGGTTTGGATTTTAGAAGCAGGGAATGGAATGATTCCTTAAGGTTGAATGGGTATGGTATGCTCGTAAGGCCAAGACATGTATTTAACAGTGCAGAGGTCAATCATGTGAGGAGTTCATGGGTGGATAACTTAGAAAAATCAGAGCAAGACCAAAGTCCTGCAATGCTCTGCCTTTCACACACACAGCCTCCCCGATGACCATCTCAAAATTGACTATCCTTCCAAATAATTTCTCCAACTTATCCCCACTTGGATCAGAATAACCCAAGCTTTCATTTCAGGGGTTTTTTTCTTTGTATAACAGATAAGGAAATTCAAACAAATGCAACACTAGGATTTCATTTGGAATTGAGAAGTTGAAATGAGTTCTTCTGAGGAAGAACAACAAAGGGTTTGACTTTCCCAAATTATATTTTGGCTGATCTCATTCACCAAATTCAGCATGAATATTTTAGTCATGAGGAAACTTCTGGTGGTTGGGGGAAGGAAAGCTTCCCTTTAAACTTCATCTCAAGACACGTCCAAAGTATGTTTAGCCTGCTCACTCTCTCACAAGCACTGCCCTTGTTTTGTGCCTCTTCAGAGTGTGCCCTGGAAGATGAGACCTATGAGGATGGAGCAGAGACCCAGGTGGAGTGCAACCGCTGCGTCTGTGCCTGTGGGAACTGGGTGTGCACCGCAATGACGTGCGAGGGTCCGTATGCTCTCCACAAAATTACTGTGTTTGGGTTTGGACAAAAGGAATTCTCACTCTCTGTCTTCCCAGAGGCACAGGCTATCCAGGGTTCTTTTCTCTCCAGCTTTTCCTCTGCTTCTCCATGGGGGTGGGTTCTGCATAACCTTCACATGTTCCATGTTAGTCAAACCCAAGCTGGTAGTGTTCCAGAGGTCAGAAAAGCATGTAACTGGGCTCAGGGCAGTGCTGCTGGGGCTTGTGGTTTGGATTTGCTGTCATAAAAATTCAGCACTAAATCTTCCAGACCAGAGCTACTCTGCATCCAGCTGGTGCAGACCAAATAGGTCACTGGCTGCTACTGTACTGTGTAGCTGTGAGCAAGTCAGCTTTCCTATATATGTGTCCATATCCTCACTGTATCTGTGTTCATGGAATTTGTAAAACAGGATTTAGGCTCCTGTCTTGATCAAGTGGGGATATAGGAACCTCCATCCAATGCCAAGAAAGTACTTTAGCTTCTTGTCACAAAAACTGTAGAATAATGGTGATGAAGGGAGGTGGTGCTCAGAGTAAGGCAGGGTTGGTTGTTCCTCCTTTGGAAGGCCCTTAAACTTGCACAGCCACGGTACAACTGTGACAGGTCATGGTGCAGTTGTGAACAGCAACTCTCTGTTTCACCTTCTCACAGATAGTCCAGGGCCAGTGGAATGTCACCTCTTCCCTGTGTTGGCAGAAGTATGGGTCCTTCCCAAGGTGCAACATCCATCCTCCCAGCATGGGGCTGCATTTTTCTGGCCTTTCTCCCTAGAAACCCAGCCCTTGATGTGTTTTTTTATTCCTCTTCCCTAGAAACTAGGCCCTGGCAGGAGCTTTGTTTCAGTGCTATGTGGGACGTGCCAGGACTACGCTGGTTCAGAGCTGTAGTCAGTAGCTTGGGCAGAGTAGGAGAGGGACATGGCAGCAGTGTGTGTTGAGCTTTTCATGTTTATCTGATCCTCTGCAGCAGAGGCTTCAGGATCACCTCAGCTCAGACTTAGCTGTAGCAGCAGGAACTCACCTGAGAAAAGACAACTGTAGTGTTAATAGAGCTGCCAGAGGAGCTCTGTGGGGGTGTCATAGATTAAGCAACAGAATGAGAGACTGTTTTAGTTGCGTCCCCAGAAACAACCTTCAAAGTTGCTATGCAACACCTGTTCTTGCTGCCTGCTTTGTTCCCTGCATCCATGACAGAAGCATGCAATGGGTTAACAATTCCTTGACTTTCTGCCCATGTCCGAACAGCAAAGGGGGTTAGAGGCTATTTTTGGAGGAATAATGAAACTGAAGAATCAGATCAAACACATAAGCAAGTTACATCTCCATTGAACAAAATTTCCTCTTCATTAGATATCAGTTATTGTACTTGGGTAGCACTGAGCTTCCATTTATTCCCTACAAGAGGCCAAGATATTTGAACTAACTATAGGTGCTTCTTTTTGCATAATATGCAGCCTCTTCCACGTGGCTTTATCATCAGTCACACGGGAGGGAGAGACAGGGACAGGCAGCCACAAAAGGACTGTTCTCTTTCTAAGAAGCCAACCCATACCATCCTCCAGCAAAGGCTTCCTAAGCTTGAGGGATGCTGTGGCTGACCTGCCTCTCTTTGTTCTTCATGGTTCAGCATGTGAAATTTGCATCCCCTGTTTGTGAAACACTAAACTCCATTTGTGCATCCAGGGAGGAACGAGAAGGTTCCTGCTCCGAGACACCGACCCGATCAAGATTTGACTGAGGAGGAGATGGCCAGATACGTTCAGGAACTGCAGAAGCATCAGGTTAGCATGAGGCTGGGGTGGTCTGCTTGCACTAAGCCAGATGGGTTCCTTCTGTTTCTGTCACTTGGAGACTTCTGGTAGAAGGGGGAGCAGAGTAAAATCTCTTGCCTGTGGGGACAAATACAGGTGTGGGGTTTTCAGATATGTCAGTGTTAGCACTGCCTGTGGATGGACCAGAGAGTTCAGAGTGCTACAAATTCCTGTGTCAGTGCAGAGCTTCACTCCTGTGCTCTCTTTCTCTAGGAGACGGCTGAGAAGACCAAGAGAATGAGCACCAAGGAGATGTAAGGGACCTCCTTAGCGGAGGAGCCCAGGAGGATGGGCCCAACCCTGTCCTCCAGTGCTGATCTCAGTATGCACAAGTGTCTGCTACAGTTGCCCAGTCACAGATATTTACATGTATAGCGATGGGTTATTTGTTTTGTAATACACAAAGAATGGGGCCAGGAAAGGGGAGCAGAGCCCACCTGTTCAGGGAGCTTCATTGCTGGGACCTTGGAAGGCGGGGAGGGACTTACAGCAGCCTCTGGGACCCTTCCCCAGAGCAGACAGCTGCTCCCTCCAAGAACTAACAGGGATTTCTTGTTTCCCTGGATCTGGGGAAAGGATGGAAGTCAATGCTGGATAAAAAATGGAGTCTTCAGTCAGTACAGTTGTCAGCACCAGCCTTGGCTGCAGAAATACAGGCCTGGCAGTTTTGTGGCTGAACACATGTGCTGCAGGGCATCATTATCCAAGGACCTTACCCTTTGCTTCGAGCTCCTCAAAGCTGGTCAGCCTGGTGTGACATCTGGGAGTCGTGGTGCCATGCTGCTGGCATGAGTCCAGCACATTCCTCCTTGCTTTCCAGCAGACTGTCCTCAGCAGCTCCTCCAGGACATTGTGGGCTCCAACACAACATGGTTCCTTTTGACCTCATCTCACTCTTACTCTCCCTGCCCCCTCCTTAGAGGTGCTATCGTATTTTTTTTTTTTCTTATCACATTCACATGCTGACTCCCCTTTTATTTTTGTTTCGGGTTTTTTATTATTTTATTTCCTATGGTAGTGATTCAGCTTTTGTATGTTTTGTAGCTCTAGATCTTTCAGGAAAACCCAGCGTGTGGGTTTTTGTTGTTGACAGTGCTGTAATGCCCATGCACAAGTTGTATCGCACTGCGCTCAGCCGCCACAAACACCACAGGCAAATTGTGAGCCTTGCACTACAGGGTACTTCCCAGCTGGGGATAGCAGTGTCCCTCACGGGAAGAAGAGACAGGGCTGGATGTAATTAGTTTCACCAGACACAGATTGCCACTGCAGCTCTCCTAGCTCTCGCTCCCTTAGCTAGCATTGACCATGTGCTCAAAGTCTGTGCTCCTGCCTCTCTAAATTGCTCAAAGCAGTCTAAAGACAGAGGGACCCGGCAATCCCATTAGTACGGTATCTTAAAAAGCTTAACTATGTAGAAAACTGTTTAGTTGTGCTGTTGGCATCATCTTGGGCTTCTCATCTTCCTCTGGGGTGAGGCAGCAGCATTATTCTTTGATTCCAGGTATGAGTTTGGAGTCAGAGCTGGAAGCCTCATTACTGACGCATTTCTTAATGTCATTGATCAAACCACCTTTGACCACTCTCACATTCTTTCATGGGTCAGTTTCATCCCACACATTTCTCAAAGCATTGGTCCTAGATGTAAATGAAATGCTCTTTTGTTGATAGTCACCTCTGTAGCCTGCAGCCCAGCTGATTTTCTTAAGCAGTTGTCAGATGTATTTCGTGCATACCTGAACATCCATGTTCCCTTCATGCCTGTGCTGTGCTTCCCAAGCAGTTGCGTGTGCCCTGATCGACTGCTTGTGACTTCCATCTTTCTGTTTGTGAGCAACTTCACCAGTTGTTGCTGTGTATTTTCTAGTCCCTATTGCTTACTCAAGCAAAATTCCACTTGCATCTGCAAAAGCTTGTCCGGTTTGAGTGAAGATCAGCAGGACTTTAGTCCCAACTTTCCCCTTTTTGCACAGTGCTTTCCTTAGGGAGGAGGAACGAGCTGGTACCTAGAAGTGTGGGAAAAGAAGAAAGCTCGGTCCCTCCTGTGCTTTTTCCCATGAACCAGATGTTTTAAAGGCTTCTGGTCTTTGAGCTCTTTTCCTGATGCGAAGCCAGAGGACTTGCACTGACTTTGGCATAGTGCCACTCTTCCAGTGAGACCTATCATGTACCCTGCCATGGAAGTTTTGGCATCATAAATACAGAAGGAGACTGTTTTGTTTGGTTTTTTTCTCGTGAGGATTGAGGACTGGATTTGAGCAGTTGTCACCTGTGAAGGTGAGAGGAATGAGTCCATATGAGCTGAGGGTGACGTGGACAATGCTACACTGAGACAGAGTCATTGTTTGTCATTGTTTGTGTTCTGGTGGCACTGGAAGAAGTGGTTGGTGAAATAGGAGCACCCATTAGACACAGGCTTGCTCCTTCCCAAGAGTATGAGCGAAAGGGCTTCATGTGCTGGATCTGGAGTCACAGGAACATTGTTGATAAATGTTTTGCTTTATTCCAGCCCTGCTCTAAAAGGTAGTTAGTTCCTCCCAGATCACTTCCTTCCAGCTTGGATTGTTAAAGTGCCTTAGAGAAAACACAACAGCTTGCCTTAAAGGCTTTCCCTAGACAGGGATAACATCTTGTTCAGTCAGGAATATCTCCAACTGTGAAAACCAGTGCACGTGCAGGAAGGGGAGGCGAATGCACGGGCTTCAGGGCTTCTGAGAGGCTGCACTGTGATGTGTTCTCTGTCCCCTCCTGCCCGCTGTGGCTGTGCAGCCGTGTGGCTGGAGACGTGTGCTGGCAGCTGAGGTTTACAGAGCTTGCTCTTGCACTGAAGGCGGAGGGGAGGGCTGCGGTCCCCAGCAGGCTGAGCTCTCCGAGAAGCCATAGGAACAGATCCCAGGGCAGCCTTGGGGCAGCGGGCTGGGAATGCAGCAGCAGTGCCTCTGGAAAGGGCTGCTGCCTGTGGAGCCTCCTCCTCCCCGTGCCCCCACAGAGGGCTGCAGTGGAAGGCAGGGCCCAGTTCTAAGGGCAGCAGTCCTCAAAGGGGACCAGAACATCTCGGCTCCCTGCACGGAGGGGAAGGGCAGTCCAGACTGAGCAATGCTCAGGCTTCTGCAGGCTGGTCAGTCACTAACTCCTGCAGGGTGACCTGGCTGCTGGGGAAGGAAGTGCTGAATTTCAGCCATTGCCCTCTGGGACGATTGCTGTACAAACTACAAGGGGCAGGGAAGGGGTTTTGTTTTGTTCTGTTTTTCCCCAAAAAACCAAATTTAAGCAACAAACAAAAAAGTCCCACTCCTCCCTCTATATTCCCTCCTGTACGTGTGTGAAATTTATCAGTATTCTGTAGGTTTTCTTAGTGCACTTATTTTACTTGATTTTGTAATTTTTTTGAAGCAGGGGGGTTGGATATTACTGCCAAATAAATGAAACAAAATTTTAAAAATAACCCTTGTTTGGTTTATTTTTTCACAAGCCACACAACTTGTTTTCAAAAAAAAAATCATCTGTGTTTGCACATTCATACACAGATCTCAGTACGTTAGACAAATGCGAGACTCTTTCTATTTTATAGCTGAGGAATCAGGTGGAAAGAACCCATAGGCAAATAAAAGCAATAACTAAAGGCCTTGAAAAGGTGACTGAATGGTGAAATAGCCTTCACTGGTGTTGTATGCCAGGAGGAAGTGTCCTACTATTCATCTTCCCTGTAAGTGTAATACCACTGCTGTGAGTGCTTCTGTTGAAGATAATGGTCTGACAGAAGGGAAAGCTGCCTTGCTTTGTGTGCTCCTTCTAATGCTGTTAGAGAAAAATAAAACCAAAAAAAACCCCAAACGACTCACAAATGTTGGCTCTTCCATGATATTTTTCACACCAAAAGGCCTCTTTAGCATGTACCAGGTGCTGCAGATTCAATCTTTTCTCTGGCATTCCCTGCCCATTCACTGCTTAACTGCAAAGTGGGGCTGCTTTATTACTGCAATTTCTACTGGGAGAATTTCCCAGGATTTTAGGAAGAAATGAATGGAAGTGGCAGCCACAAATTTAGCTACAAATACTCTGTTTTGTGTTCCATGGATGTTTCTGAAGCAAAGTGGTTTTGAGGTGGGAGAAAGGAAAGGCAAGAATTCTGTTGCCCGCTGTTTGTAGAGGCCTGGGAAAAGCTCTGACCTGTTTATGGAGTTAAGCACATCTGAGTATTAAATTGCTGCACAATACTCACATATTCTTGATCACAATTCTCCAGTGCTGTTAAGCTTCAGGTTGAGAAACAGGCTATTTAAGTGGTTGATCAAGACTCTGAACTGCATCTGTAAGGTATTTATTAACTTTAGTTCTGAAGACAGGAGCAGACTGATCTATAAGACGATTCCTGAACCATGTCAGAGGACACAGCCTGAGGAGAACCAGGCTTAAAGCACTACAGAAGACGAGGAAAATCTAGATGACCTTATTCTTGTGCTTACATAAACTCTCCTAAAACTGTCTTGGAACAGCAAAATGTTTGTAGAGAGGGGAGAATTATGTTGATAAGAAGTTAACGATACTGGTGAAGTGTCTGTTCTGCAGCTATCTCTGGGTTCACATCAGGGCTTAGGTTTGTGAATCCACAGACTCTTGGAAAACAAATGAAACAAGTCCAATGGAAACTGACCTGTTCATTCCTACCCACTATGGCACACTTGTAGGCTGGGCACAGGCCTGACAACTTCCTCCTTGCAGCAACGAGAGCTGCCACATCAAAATATTTGTGGTGGTAGAATCCAGAGTTCATAAGAGCACCAAAAGGAAGGGCAAGTGGACCATGTCCACACTATTGTGGACACCTTTGAACTCTGTGTTGTTGCTACTTCACACGTTGTTCTAAACTCTTTGCTGGTACATGGGAACTGTGATTTTGTGTTTCTTCCAGCCTAAAATGACAGAGATTTTTGTGTTCATTAAATGTTTTGAGACGGTGGGAGGTTGCTGTTCCCTTTTTTTTTGGCTTCTCTATGCATCACAAGGAAGCAAATCTGCTTCATTAGTCTGGGACTTAGTCAAGGCAGAAGTTCTCTTGGGTTATGAATCTTCTCATAGCTATCACACACAGCTGCTGCTGCTTCTGATGATTACTGACTACACTGATGTTAACCTGTGTTCAAAGAGCAATGGACTGAAATCACGGATCCTGAGTTGCCTGTTTGTCTGTGTATGGTAGGGCCGGGACCAGCTCCGTATCTATCGATCAGCCAGCAGCGTCAGGCCGCGTCTCCCGCGGGACTCGTGTGTTACAGATTAACCCCGGCCAATGCCCCGGCTCAAGAGCAAAGCTCTGTTCACATCCAGCCCAGGACACGCACCGAGGCACTCCTGGGGGTACCTCCTGCTCCACGGCACACCTCACAGAAGGGTTTGGCTTGGAAGGGACCTCAGAGGTCGCTCAGTTCCAACCTCCCTGTTCTGCAGGGACCAAAGCAGATCTACCCTTGGAGCAAACACCCGCTCACCAGGGATGCTGGGCCAGGCTCCCCCACCAGCCATGGGCCATGGGGCACACGGGCTCAGCACCTCTCCTTCGGGCTCCCAGGATGACCAAAAGGGGCAAGGATATGGTTTAATTTTACACTTAGCAGCTCTGGCTTCCCGATCTTGGTGTCAAACACTTGGCAGGGAGCAGGTGGCATTTCCAGCCGGCGGTTCCGCCGGGCCCGCCGGGTGCGGACTGTGGCGGTACCCGGCAGCGACCAGGGCGACCGAGGCAGCCACAGTCCCCGGGC